>JBAMIG010000006.1:8688791-8716568 GCA_037177335.1 Kiunga ballochi
TATATATATGTATGTATGTATGTATGTATGTATGTATGTATATGCTTAGGTTACAGAGCCAGAAAAAAAACTTTGGTACATCCTGAGAAAGCAAGAAAGCACTGAACTGTCCTGGACTTTGACAGAAGACAACAATGGTGAATGGATCTCAGTATTATCACCTTGGTAAAGAAAACTCTTTTGTAATAGCCAATCAAGTGAGCAATACTCTCCAGGAGGAAGGCATATAAATTTCCAAGTCTATCATAAAGAAAATACTGCATAAAAGTAAATACAGAGTTCACTGCAGGATTTAAGAATAGCAAGTCTAACCTGACCATCAAAAAGAGCGGTGTTGTTTAGTTGTTAGGCACTTCAGGCTGCTGTAGTGATGGCTTGGGCATGCACAACTTCATTTTTCAATAAATATCAACTAAACATGAAGCCACATTAGATCCTAGCAGTCTTAGATTGATCATAAATTTATTGTAACTTTTATTTAATTCGTCCACGTCTGACTGCATCCCATATCTAACATCCAACATGCACATTTATCTTTTGCCTGTGTTTTTGGGTCCATTTGTTGAACCCACAATGCACTCTGTTTTGTAGTCTGCTAAATGTCCCCTAAGAGTTTCTTGATGATGGGACAAAGGATGGAAGCAGCTGACTAACCCTAACCCAAACAGCAACTAAAAGCTGCTGCAGTAAAGGCCTGAATCTGGATGTGACCATGAGAAAAAACCAGTTTCAGCAAAAGATTTTAGTATTAGATTGATGATAAACTAATAGCAATTATATTATTTGTCCAATAATTTTTAAGCTCCTGAAGGGAGAAGAACTTTTGACAAAACTCAAGCCGCTTTTAGTAACTATTAGTAACAATTCGACTTGAGTCTATTGACCCGGCAGTACTCTACTGCTTTTCCATTACAAGTCGTGATCCTCTAATATGAGAGAGGTCCTCCCGCGCAATGCAGACTTCTAGACACTTTGCCTACTTTACTTTAGGGAGAAAAAAGCCCCCCAAAAAACAACAAAAAAATGTCTCTCTCAGAGTAAAGTTTAAAAAAAGCTCTGTAAAACACCACAGAAGAAGACAAACACCACAGAAGAAGTCGGACACGAAGGTTGTTGGTGTCTCAATACTTTAGTGCACTGGAATGTAGTACGTAAATGTCAACATAAACACACTTAAACTTAGTGCATGAAGTAGTGTTAGTGCACTGATTAAAACATGGATGAAGATAGAGGACCTCGCGGTAACTTTTTACCTGGGGCTTGGATCATGGTTATTTATGAGAAATAGACTCATGGAACAAATCAAGAGGCGTCATTGGAGGGCAAGATAAAACACCCTGGATCACATCAGGCCAAACAATGGACGCCATCCTGTGGACGACACACTACCCGCACAACTCAACACACTTGGAACTCCAACGAAGTAGATATGCCATAGCATTAACACGGTTTGACAAATCCTAATGGAAATGCTGCGTTTCTGGTGGGAGTCGTGGAAGGTTGGGTAGAGTAGCTTTACTAAGTTCCCAACAGAAAGAGAGGGAAGGAGAGACACTTAAGTTCCATTTGCTAAGAGATGTCATGTTTTCCTGCAGCGTTAGTCTCTGTTAGAACCATAACTTAAAAAGTTAAGGATTCTTTTTTTTAAGTATGCTTTACAACGAGGGAATGGGGATCATTTTGTCATTAGTGTCTGACAGAAAGTAACGGCCGTAATTAATGTAAAAAAAAAACAAAAGCAGAAGAAAAAAAGTTATAATGGCTTGGCAGAGGTCTGCACTGTCTGCGTGCTTCTATTTATGTGATATCTTGATCCAGTCACTGAATTGAAGATGAAAGTTTTGCACTTCATCTTCATTTGATTTATTTCTTTTAAAGGGTGTTGTGGAACTTAATAAAAATGCACGATCTATGTAATTGTTTTCCAGCTGTATTCTATCATATGGAGGCTCTGAAACCAGCAACCACAAGCCGTGGACAAAAAACAAAACAAATTTTTTTTTAGCAATTTAACCCTCTGTGCTGAGACTCACCATCACAGTTACATTTAAATTATTTAACAAGCTAAAAACGTTGTCTTAAAGGAATCCTAATTTTCAGAGGTTGTGGCCTGTTTACTGTTTAACACCATCTTTTTTATGTTGCCATAGCTCTGTGACTGTCCCACTGGACATAGTCCGGTTAGACTCTGGGTAAACACACTATAACTAGCAATGTGAAAAAAGTTAATCAGCTTTAGCAGGACTACTGGGCTTTAAAATAAGTTGTTTAAACATGCTATGTTTGGAATAAAAACAGCAACAGTATTTAGGGGAAAATCGGTGTTTCCACATCACAATGCTTGTGTAGTTCAAGTATTAAAAGCATGCACATCCTAACCGTTCTAAAGTGAAATGCAAAATGTTGTTTCTTAAGTAATTACATTTCAAGCAGACAAATACCTTCTGACCAACTTTGCTTTAAAGTCGTTTTTATAAGTCCAAGCAAAAAAAACCTGTACCAACAGTAGAACAACAGAAGGACTGACTGAGCAAAGGACTTGGGCGTTTACCACACAGTGGATTTGAATGCAGGACATAATGGAAACACATTACGGTAACTATACCGGAGGTTTAGGGTTTGAGATTTGACCCATACTTTTTCAGTAAAGTCATCTATTCCCAAACATTACTGCTTCAAAGTTTACCACTTCACTCCAAATACTTCCAAGTTAAAAAAACAACAACAATCTTTCTGCATTACCTCTTTAAAAGGACATTTCTCCTGAACAGATTAGGCTCACAGACAACACAAGCATCTTAAATTATTCCACAAACATAGACTTGATTAAAGATAAGACTCAATTCGCGGAGATAAGGCATTTCAAGATAACAAGGCCTGATGTGAGTGTCTGCATGTTCATTCAGCGATAAAAGGGCAGCAGAACAGCAGTCTGAGCATTACAAGGGGCAAAGTTATCCCAGAAATCTTGTCATTGCTCTGACAGCAAGCTAACAACACAGGACAGTGGGTGCATGCTGAGATGCTGAAGATAATGTTGCACAGCTGAGTGCACGGACAGGGGAAGTCACACTGGTTTGTCTGTGTGTGCATGTGTGTCCGTATGTGTGAGAAATGGGGAGAGCCTCCACTTCAAGGTGTTTATACATAATCATGGTTTGTCAAACATATATTCCTTCATAGTTAAGACATTTCGGTACTATGCCACTAATTTTCATCAATTACATTCTCTCCAAATAATGCTGAAATTACTCTCTCTGTCTTCATCTTCTCAACTCACAACTTAAAATAAAGCAGCTCCTTGTACCTTTGCTCCAAGACAGTCATTGCATTCATACCCAGTAGACAAGAGCCACTTATGCAATTTAATAACCATTACGTAGTGGCTAAAATAAGATTATAGCCAACAGTGCCAGGAAAACACAAGCCGTTTTTTTTCACTGCTTTTCATGTTAACCTTTATTTCTGAAACCTATTTTTGCAGCATTGTTTTACAGCAATAACCTTATCTTGATTTTAGTTGGATAAAGCTTCTCCACAGAACCAATGACCTTCAATTATCTGATTTCAGTCGGGTAGATTGATGTTTTTAATAATACCTCTATAACTTATAGCAAGATTCCCCAGTGGATGTTAACATTTTAAGATTGTTAAATAAACTATCCTGTATAACGAGCTCCATCTCCTCGTCTCTAACATACAGAGTCAGACCAGGCCTAACAGACCAATTTATTCATCTCTCCTTAGAGCAAATGCAAACTCCCCTCTCCTACTCCAACAAACTGCCACCCCCATTCACTCTCTCCTTATCCACATATAGAGGTCACCGGCCTCATGGAAATAGTTGATAGGCCGGGAAAATCGACAGGCATGGATTGGCAGTCCAGAGTGAACTTCCAGTTAGGCCTAACTGCTTCCATGTGTGTGTATGCAGGGAGAAGTAATTACTAAAAGACCAAACAAAGATTTTTTTCTGATTAGACAAAAATGGTTCTAGACTAATTCACAAATCTCTTTTATGCATCAACAGGTTCTATAGGTTTATTTGCACTGCAGCTGATTTTAGGACAAGTCCAAACAAAGCAGGAACACCAGGGCTCATACTAAATATTTTGAAGAGGAATTTTAGCCTGCCCAGAATCAAAGCTTCTTAGGAAAACATTGCCAAAAATATGCCTCTGTACCTGCACACGGGCACACCATGCTGCAAACCTCATGCCAAGGCTGTGCAATGCAGAAATGCAACACTCTCCTTTGAATCTCTCAGGACGTATTACTAAAGGTGTGAAGGGATGTAAACCACAATTTGCAACTTCTGCTAATTTTTCCAGCTGAGAAAAGATTTTCTAAGTTGATTAAAGCAAATCAAACATGCTGTAAGCCTTAATAATTGCACCAAATGAAACTAAACGAGCAGAAATAGCTTCTTGTGTTGCACCTAAGTGATAAATCTTGGACTTAAAACTGTTTGTTTCATGCTTATACAAAGAGATTTATTTATATGTGACAAATACAAGATTCTTTGTTTGTAAAGGCCATGGTGTTAACATATAGCCAACACACTGCCTTAACACACTCACTTGACTGAAAGATCATTCAGCCAACCTACCCCCCCTCTTTTATTCACTCCTCAAGAGTAAACACCGTCTGTGGAGTCTAGCCTCGTTTTTTCCACACAGACCCTCAAATGAAAGAGCTCATTCTCTATTTCCACTAGCTTGTACACTTCTCGTACACATCAGCTCACCAGCCATCCCTCTGACTCACACAGATGGATGCAACTCTTTCCATTTTCTAACTTCTTATATATATATATATATATATATTGCTCTAGTTTGTAAAGAAACAAGCTGCTTCAGCTCTGGGAAAAAAAAAACTTCCACAAAATCCTCTTATCGGGTGAAGGAGCACGTTAAGACTGGGCAGCATTCATTTTGCACCCTGAGGAGGTCATTTAGTTGTGTGTTTGGAGGGGGGGTCTCCCGACTACACACACTTGCATGTCTCAGGCACACACACTGACCACACATGCTGCAGGGCAAGTTTTATCTACTCTGACAGCCATGTGTGAGTGACAGCAGAGAGATGACAGCGATTGGCAGGTGAATACACCGAGCTGCCCGTGTGAGCTACTTTAACAGAAAAAATCCTGTCTTATGTATAAGTCAAAACCACATGACTGCTGAATAGCAGCTGTGCTTCGGCTCAGTTAAGACATTTTGTGTGAGGACAGAACAAAATCCAAACTGATGGCACTTCTGCTGGGTAAAAAGATTTCCATAGACTGGGTGTCATATCCGGTGTTCCCCTGACAAAATAGTTTCCAGTGAGTAACGCTGATTATTTAGAGCAGAGCAGCAGATTACTAAAACGTTGGGACTCAGGTCATGCTGTTTTACTTGTCTCAGCTAAGAATATATTAATAAGACGAATGAGGCATAAAATTGCTTAACTTTATTAGCAATTAATTAAAACTATTGTTTAGACTTGCCTTTGTTTGCTGAAGTAAATCCATCTAAACAGACATTGTTCAAGCTGAAACATGTGAGAATTAAAGTTATTCAGCAAAGAGCTGAGCGGCAAGGTCCAAAATTCCTTTCACTGTATTTTTTGACTGGGTGGTGAAACACCATTTACATCTCAATATATTCCAGATATAGTCCATATTGAATAGGTATAATTAGCATCCAAACTGATGGTTTTCACTAGGATGCATCCTGTTAACACTAGGTTAGTCCAAAGTAGCAAAAACCGGATATTTGTTTGCAAATATGCTAAATTTCAGGTCAAGACTTTTGACTTCAAACTGGGCTTTCTGTGCATGTTCTCCCCGTGTATGTGTGGCTTCTCTCCAAGATCTCCCAGTTCCTCCCATCGTCCAAAAACATGCATGTTAGGTCACTGTATCATTTTAAGTTCTTCCTTGAAGGGAATGTTAGCATGAATAGTTATTTGTCTCCGTTATTGGTCCTGTGATGGACTGGCAACCTGTCCAGTATGTGTCATACCTTTAGCCTCCTACTAGCCTTCCAAATGTTGGGATAGGCTCCCATTCGGCAACAGTGTTAAACATCCAGCACAATTCTTCTCAATAAGGTAGAAGGAAGCATGCAAAAGTGCACATTACTACGACGAGGCATTAACCTACGCTTTTATTTATTACATCCAGAATTTTTCCATCAGGATTTAAACATCCTTGGTTTTTAGCTTTAGGTGTTAATGCATGTAACAGCCATCACTGCAAACCTGCTAAAATCCTTCTTTAGTTATTGGGCTCTCCTTTTTTTGGCCTCAGATCAATATATGTCAACATAATTTGTATATGCAACTTAATCCATAATGTTAATGGCAATGGGTTCTTCTCAAAATTTTGTCAAGTACATATAAGTTCATCACCATATGATAAAACAGTGCAGCAAAATCATGGATGTAGAATTAAAGTGCAAAATTAACTAAATCAAGTATCTTGTTTCCCAAAGCAGCCACATCAGATAAAACTGCAGCAGCAGTTACTTTCTGAAGCTGTTGATAAACTCTTATAACATACATAATCTCATTATGCACTAAAAGCAAGCAGGAGTTCACCCATTGCTGATTTCAGTATTTACACCTGCCACAGTGCTTTTTTTGTGTTGCAACTCTGTTGTTATATAAGTTTCTGTTCCATTATGATGCTTATCTGCATCTTCAACCCTCCTCATCCTCTGATGTGGTGCTGGGGAATATAACCTCAAATCAATATTATGTGCAATTTAAAAACTTAGCTAATTAATTATAATTAAGGTAACATTTTACTATAATCTTATGTTTTTTTACTCTTAGTAGCAGACTGAAAGTTTTCTAATTGTGAACAAAGGGAAAATAAACACACACACTTTAAATGTAGGTGGACATTTAATTCATATTTTTCCACTTAAATGTCCAAACAGTTTAAATAATTAACATAAGCAAGATCAATTATTGGTTCTGAAAGTCGGTGTTGATTTATTTTCCATTTACTGCCCAGCTTTTCCAGGAACAACCAGTAGGTTTCACCAGTGGCCTGCTGGAAAAAAAACAAAAAACAAGCGCAGTCCAGGTCCATTCTGTCTCTTATTATCTGCTCCCTGTTCGTCAAACTTACTGCAGCCAGAGAAGAATACCTGTATTCTCTTTGAAGTCCACACCTGACTACAGTAAATTATCAGCTTGCCTCCAAGCCCTTAGGACACCCTCTGGCTGTTTAACTGTGGGTGCCATTACCTGTCATTCCAGCTGTTGGGCATCTTTCATTGAAGTTGACAACAATTGTTATGCCTCACTATGGCAGTACTCAGGCTGAACATCCTGCCCCTTAACAGGCAGTGGATGTGGATGAGTTTATGTAGGCCTATAACAATGGAGAAACAGAGGGGGAGGGAGAGAGCAGCACCGCAGCTCTGATATAGTCAACATTCTTCTAAAAGGAAGAGAAGGTAGCCTTTGGGCTCCAGACAAGCCTGCACTTGCAAAACGTAGGAAGAGAAAGACGACAAGTGCAGCTCCTTTAGTCTAGCGTAACAGGAAGTGGCAAGGCCTGCTCGACATGGGGCCTCTGGGGTGAAGCGACTGGGAATACGTCACAGTTTCAAAAAACCGCCAGCTGCAACGCCCTCCGCACACTTTGTCGGATGATGAGCAAACGTAAACGTTAACATTCAGTGGAATTTTAATTTTGCGCAAGCAGGACTCTGCCGTGTTGAACTTGGAGGTGATAAAGTGGCAAGCACGAGACTGGTTTTGCCTTCAATAAAAACGTGAAGGCCTACTGGTATGAGAGCGAGGGTAATCTTCTGTTGATGGCAGAGACATAATGAAGTAGGGCGTAATTGGTTTGCGGTGAATTCTGAAAAATTCTGCACAAAGCAAAATCATTATTGATAATCAATAATGTGTAGACACCAATTATTGAACACTGTCTGCACTGAGGTCACCACTCTATGTTGTCGGATCTGAGTGAGTGGGTGGTCTGGAAAGGAAGGGAATCACCATTTAAAACCCTATGTCATGTTGACAAAACAGCTTTTCTTTTACTGATATCTTCAAGAGAAGCAGAAAACGTAAAGCACGCTGCTCGACAGAGGATATTTAAAGTCTGTTTATGAAAGATAATTCAAAGTTTTACCTTGATTTTTAAACACTTAAGCTAATTTGGGGTCCACATAGACCCAAATCTGGCAGATAACATACACAGACAAATAACATAGGCTACCACATTACTGCAACATTTACAATAACTTTACTTTGAAAAAGCTTAAATCTGAACTTGGTGTCAGTCTCTAAATTCAAGAAATCAAATATGGTTCAGGGTCAGTGCAAATGCAGCTAAACTATCCAATTCTCTGCACAAACTGGCACCAGTCCAACACACAGCCTGATCAAATCTGGCAACCAGTACAGGACCAGAGTTGGCAGACTTCTGGACATTTGTTGCCAGTTTACAGCTGAGTTTGCCGACATTCAGCCTAACTCGGCCCATTTTTTGAGCACCTGATGTATTGTAAAAGAAAATCCGTTATATAAAAAAAGGACATATTTCCCAGGTCACCTCCAATAAACCTTCCGCTGACTACCTATGACATAACACAACTCCCTCTGGGAATATTAAACTGATTTGTAGTTTGGGAGTAAAAAAGGAAACTCAACAGAATTTAATAAATCTTCAATGGACAAATTACTCAGCAAAACTCTGCTACCTGAAGTTTTACCCAGCTATCAGCAGCAACCCCCAAGCTTCTCACACACAGAACAAGTTTTTCAAATGACCCACATTACGTGTCTGTGGAGGGGGGGGGAAACCAAAAGAAACGACAAATAAAACGATTATTAACTCAGTATTTCCCCAAAGAGGACGAGATGCCTTGCAGCCATCCGAGCACCGCATTCCTGTATGTGGACGCTATCGTCTGCGGCTCGGGTTGTGAGAGGGGGAGTTAAGCCATTACCGTCGGTAAAACAAATATCTACGTCGGCTTTAAATAAACCAAAACAACGCCAGAAAAGTTCAAACGTCTTATAATCTTCGTAAGAATTATGTTTAAGTGATGAGCTTACCCGTAAATACAGAGAAAGCGACGGGCGAAACGTCTAAAGGGGTTTCCTGCTCGAAAGTTGCCGTGTGTCAGTGGTGGGAAAAAAACATAGTACGCGGAAGTACACATGAAAAAAAGCCTCTGAGTAATGAGCTCAGAAAAAAATAGCATTTTATGTTTAAAAATGATTGAGTTAACGGCAGAGCCTTAATATATGCTATTTGCAATGACGGACGTCTTTGTCTCGTGTTGATGTTTCATGACTTAAGAGTTTAATTTAAACAAACTAATGTATTTGAAAGGTTTGTTTCCGCACTGTGTCACACAGTAACCATTCCCCGATGAGTCCACAGCATCATACTGAGTGAGCAACAGACATCAAGGCAAACCACCAGCTTCAAACCTTATTTATTTTTTTATTTTTTTATTTTACCTATAAAATGTTAAAGTACATTTTCATTTTGTGAAGAGTAAAACTAAAAAAAGAGGATGTTTTGCCACTGTACTAAGAACGTTATAATAATAGGACATTGAGCTATTTAGAGAATATGTTTTTGAAGATCGGAAAACTACAACGTTGTTCTCTTCCAAGTTATTTAATGAATAATGATAATAATCCGGTTTTTAACAAATAATATACAGTTAAACATTTATCAGTTTTCATTTAGGCAAATGTTACCAAGCTTCAAACAAGGAGTTAATAAACATATTAGGCTACACCTACATTACTAATAAGGCTCTAAAGTTGTAATACAATGTAAAATACTAACAAATAAACAAAAAAATAACAATACTAGTAAAATGCACACCGACATAGTAATATTAATGTTATTTTCTTTTTCCGTGTATTATAATGATAAAAATGATAATGAATAATATTTTTATTATTATTATTATTATTATTATTATATCTTAATCTGACTGTACATTGTTTTGCTTCATAAGTAAATGAGCAATATAAAATAAATTTGCATTGCAAACTAGGTGTTCACAGAGTTCAGCTCTGGGTTCAAACTTTATTCTTTCATGAAGTCATTATTCCATGTCTTTTCTTCCCTTCTGGCGCCTCACTGTGGACAAACTCTTTTTACAAAAACAGTCAATTTGCATTTTAACTACAGTGTAATGTGCTCATTTGTTCTTGGGCCTCCGTACAGAGGTGGTAAAGAACCTTAATTAGGTAAAAACAATACTAAACCTGCACTAGCCTACATAAATACCCAAAACTACTGGAAGAAGACCAACAAAAGAATTATGTCTGCAAAAGTAAAAATTTGGGATAGTAATTGTCAAAAGTAGTACAAGAATTAAGATAATCAGTTAAAGTAGACATGGGCAGCTGTAGCTCAGGTGGAAGAGCAGTTGTCCTTCAACTCGAAGGTTGGGAGTTCAATTCAGGCTTCCCCTGACTACATGCTGAAGTGTCCTTGGGCAAGACACTGAACCCCAACTAGCCCCCCAATGTGCGCCTATCGGGGTGTTTACCATTTACCATGACATTTAAAGCTGCAGACAACACACACGCGTGCGCAAACACCCCCTCCCATGCACACAAACACACACATATGCTAATTTCTTAAATATAGGACTTAATTGACCTTAAATAAGTAGTGAAAAGAAAAAACAACGACAAACAAACAAAATAAAAACTGTCCCTGACTCATTCAGGGACCGCTAAAATACCTGCCGACAGCTGCAGAAATCTAATAAAGAGTTACAGAAAACTTGATTGCAGTTATTTTCTTAATGTATGTCCAGTTATTGTAAGGATTGTTCAACAATATATCAGTTTGTTGTGATCTGGGAAATAATCATATACACACTGCACCTCATTTTAAGTTGATGGTTGGGACATGACGTAACAAAGATAGTATTATATAAGTGAAACTGTGTGGGGATTTTAGTTACATATTTTGTATTGGGAATAAAGACAGGCCACTGATAAGAAAAAGACTCAAGATTAATTCCAAATTGCTACTTTTCTACATTATATGTTATGTGCAGACACAGTCCTGGTTCACCATGAAACAGGTGCTTTTTGTGTGCTAGCACCCTGCTGATTAGTCTTCTGGAGTAACAGCACAAATACAGGAAGATTTTGATAAGTCAGTGGAGAAAACTGTGTGACGTTCCTCCTGCCACGGCTCCCAGAATCACAGTCTCACCCCCCCTTTACAGCTGAGCCAAACCATGAAGACCACCATAGCTTTCAAACAACAAGGGCTTGTAAACATACTTGATACAGAGAGATGCTGCTATCAGCTCTCTGGGTTATCAAAATTTTAGAAAGATAACTTATTGGTTAATGAACTATTTCATTTCAGCTGTACTTAACAAGAAAGTTTTATGGATATCTACTATCTCTTCAGTACTAGTTGCAAAAAATCTCAAACGACAAAGCCCATAAAAATGAATATGAACGTAAATTTGAGCTGAGGGAACTGAGGGCTTTTAGCATCAGCACTGATGCTGTTCTGACCTCCAGTTTTTCATCCTGGTATCACTCACTCACACAATACCAAGCAGAAAACAAAACTCTCCCATGTAATAAACCTCATAAACCAGTCCAGCAAGATAAGTAGTCCAATCCCCTCCCCACCCCCACCCTGTTCATATGTGTCAGGTGTGTTGTGGAAGTTTGTATCTGTCTTGTTGAGGAAAAATTATAAGCAAATATTACATTATTCTATTCTATTCTTTTCTATTCTATTCTATTCTATTGTAGTTAGTTGGGGCAATGTTTCTTTCTGATGTTTGGTCTCGTAGCAGTGGTAGGTAGGGTTAAAGGAACTTGTCAAGCACAGGAAGTAAGGTAGGCTACACACTATGAGGTGTGCAGACTTTAGAGCTGAACACTGATAACAAGCCAGATGGTCTCTCGTCTATAGTTCAGATGAAATTGTGACCATTATGTCAAAAAGGTCAGCAAATTCAGGACAGTTTTCCATAATTCCTCAGTTATTTCTGAATAAGCTTTGACCCAGTGAAGACGTCATTGTTTGTGGAACGTTTGGCTTCTTATTATTTTGACAGGTATGTCTTTGTAAATCATACCATGATCTAGATTACCAGGAGGGTTCCTGAAGGTGTGCACTGCTTGTTATTATCATTTTTTTTATTCTTGCCCCTAAAGAGTTACGGCTTGATGACCCAAAAATCACAAGAATGTAGGATTTTCAGATGTGTCCCTTGTGCACAAATTTGTCTTATTATTTCACTCTCCATAATGTGTGGACACAGATTTAGGTGCTGTTTATCTTTAATTCTGATGCTCTGCCTCTCTAAGGTTCTTTTTTTTATATATACCACTTTATTTCATCCCACTGGTCTTCTAAGACCAGCACTTTTTTTCACTGAGTTGAGATCAATAGTTTAGTTTTGAAGATCTTCACATTTTTACTTCACCACATGAGAGATGGGAGAGCAAAGTCTGGTTCTAAACATTAAGTCCTGGGAAAACTGAAGATAAGACTGTAACCAGCCTTGAGCTAAAATAAACAACATCATGAATCCTGCAACACCAGATTTACATGCACATTTCCTGCACATTCAATATAATTAATTAAATAATTAAGGCTTGATAAAGTTGCATTACACCCCTTCCTAACACATTCAACTTCCCATCCACTTATATGCCCCTCATCACCTTATTCACAGTGAAATATGTGTACTAAGTATTTAATCTCACCAAGGGATGTTTACAGACCTCACACATGCCACATGTTTCTGTTTGTAGGATCTGAGGAGAATTATTTTATCACTCAGGTCTTGTGAAAGGACACACGATTAAACAAACATAATAGAATAAACTTAGGTGAAACAAAATGTGCACTTCTGAACAGATAGGTGTACATGTGATGAACTTACAGTAGATCTATGGGTTAGTGAATGAGCTTCTTCTCAACTAAAACCTATGATATCATCCCTCTTATCATTAGCTATATATACCTTATCAACTGAAATAAACAAATATGGGAAGAAAGGAAGATTAGCTAAAAATGGAACATTATATTAACAGAATATATAAGGTACTCATACATTCATGCATAATTCAATTATCAATGTGTGATTGTTTGCTATGCTTTTAACTTTTCAGACGTGCATGACGTTCTCAGCATGACAGTTTGAAGATTACCTTAATAATCTGATTATTTAGTCAATGCTTTCATTTTATGAATATGATCTAATTAAATGAGGGGAAAGCAGAAATCCATACAAGTTGCTTCAAAATCATCAAATCTCTATAAACAAGATATTGTTTTCATTATGAGATCATCTGCTCAGGGCTCTTTCTACTGCTGCACAATGGATTGTTACTGCTGTCAGCAGATGTCATGACTTAACAACGCTGATAACAAACAATCTGGATAAAAATGTTGAAGTTCTCATTTTTTAACTTGCTTAAATTTTTCAAATGTTTTCTTTAAGTTCTTACTTAAATGCTGCTGATGCTGAGATACAAAAAATGTTCTTCCAATAGGATGCTGTAAATATAAATATAAATAAAAAATGTTTATGAGTGAAAACCTGCAAAAAATGTAACAATTGTGAGAAAAATTTTAATTTTAGACTCCTTTTGTTGTTGTCACACAATGGATGCTTTCAACAAAATGAACAACAGCCCACTATCCAGAATAATATTTATTGCTTTTGAAGATATTCATCTTTTTCTTCTTTTGCACTTTCCATTTTTCCCCTTTACAGTAAAACAAAGAAAGATGATGGGTAAACTCACTGCATTGTCATTTTTGGATGTGCACACACATACACACACAAAGAAACTGTATTTACAGCGGTTGGTTAGTGAACTTCACATGGAGGTGGATGGAGGCCTCTCCTGGAACAACTCAACAAACATAGAGCTTTACAATAACTTTACAATAGAGCTTTAACAACTGAGCATTAAACCGTCACTGCTGGACAAACCATGAGCTGCAACGGTGAAGAAACTGTACATTAGTGTCCACTCTGTTGAGAAACTGGCTCGTGGAAATGATGCTGCTCATTAGATTTGGGGAGAGCAAAGATAAACTGTTTTTGTAAATATTTTTTCCACTCTTTAATGTCTCATAGCAGACCAAATAGCCCTGCTATGCTGCTGCTGCTGGCATGGACAAAAAGCATTGATTGAAAAATAATCAAAACACATTTTCAGGGAGAGATTTAAAAAAAGAAAATGCAAAGACCAATATTATTCACATTTGACTAATTACAGTACAGTTACACTGGATGAATGCTAAGTAGAAAAATAAGTCTACCAGCATGTTTTTAGAACCCAAAGGGTTTGTTCACTGGGCATTTAGCAAAAATGACCAAAGGGCACAATTAACCAGGGTTGAGGAAATCTGAAACAATTCCCAGCATGAACTCTGTCCTCATCATAAAAAAACATCTTCAGAGTGCAGATCTTCTGCCATTAATCATTTAAACTTTGATACACCTAAGCTTATAATTTTCCAACATATTTAAATACTGAATTAAATCACAACAATACAGCTAAATCTTATCATAGTGAATAATAATTAAATGTCTTGTACACCATAATAAAATATATACACGGAAATATCAATACAAATTTGAAACTGATCCGACTCCCTCTGCTCTCTTTTTCTTTCCTTATAAAAAATGTGCAAGAAACCACCAGACAAAGTAAATATTCACAGACTGACACAGTTAACACTGATAAAAAAAAAAGAAATGTGGATTTTCAGCATTTAAGTGAACCAACAAAAAATAGCTGTCACATTTTTTTAAAAAAGGTGCAAAATAAACTAAGAGAATGAGCCTCAGGATTGCAAGGGTGAGGTGATTCCTTCATTGAAATGACCACTAGGTGGCAGTAGGTGCATATGTCTTTGAAGCTCATAACTGTAAATAATCCAAATCTAAAGAATTAGAAGACATCTGTAAAATTGAATCGATCTGAGTATTATTTGTTCTGTTAGAATAGGGATGTTGCTTGTTGGTATTTTTCAATACAATAATTGCTGTGTTGTAATTTATCACCTCGTTGACTTCTGTGCAACAACCGGCTGCAGACAGCGAACTGGAAAGGTCTGCTGCTGGTAACCTGGGGCAAATGTTTCTTCAGAGAGATCGGAACAAAAAGCACAAGATAGTGATACAGGCAGGTGACATCCTGTGAATTGATCGCCTAGTAGTTTATTCTAAGCCGGACGGAACAGTGTTGTAATAAACTGCTGTTGAGTTAAAACTCACCCAACAAACTGGGAAACAAGTAAGAGATAAAAAGGCTTTTCCTTGGAAAAAAAATAGCCATCATTTGTGACCGAGTGTTTAATCATTCAAAGCTGAAGAAATGTACCAGAAATGACAGGAGAGAAGAAGAGAGTTATTAGGGTATCGACTGGTAAGATGGTAGATGCATCACAAAATGTCTTAGCTGTGTATCATTTTGAGAGTCCCTGTCTCCCTGTGTCTTTCATGCAGAGCCATGGAAGGGGAAAGCGATGGAGGCAGGGATGGAGGAGGAGGCGTGATGGGCATCAGGCTCTTCAGAGGATGAGGGGACACTGTAGGGGGAACAGATGTGATGGGCGGCAGCCCACTCCCTTTCTTTCCATCTAACACGATCTGCGATCGGTTTGCCAGGCTGGATTCCTTCCTGATGCCAAATTCGTGCTCGTTCTCGTTATCCGAACTGCAGTCACTCAGATCCGTAATTTCCAGGTCTGAGTCCGACTCTGGGTCCTGCTTCACCCCTCCTCTCCTCTCAGTGGGGCTCTGCTGGCCTGTTCCAGTTCCTAAGCTGACTGCTCCTAGCCCCAGACTCAGGCCCGTGCCCAGGGGATTGACCTCCACTCTTTCCCTTTCTCCCAGTGCCGCCCCATTGCCAATATCTGTCCGACCCATTGACAGGCTCCCCGGGTAGGGCGGCAGGCAGAGTCTGGCTGGCTGACCACCCGCCGTGCCATTTGTCCCACCGGTTTGCCCTGCTGCTCCCCTCTCACCCCCACCTGCCTCTGCTGGGGGGAGCAGGGAGGAAAAGGGGTGAGGCAGCTGGGAAAGGCTGCTCTGCAAAGGGTTGGGGTAAAACTGGGAGGGGTACAGAGAGCCAGGGGGCAGTTTGGGGCAGTTGTTGAGAGAGAAGGCCCCTGGGAGGTAAGGATTGAAGCCCCAAGGGTAGTCAAAGGGGGGGTTACGAGGGTAAGGGCCCAGCAGGGACGGGGGTTTGGAATAGCACGGAGCACCTAGGACAGAGAAGATTCAGGTTAAGTCTCAGAAGGGGCAAAGGTTTTCTGACATACAACATCTGAGAATGTTCACTAATTATTGTCAGTGGTATTAGCAATTCTAATCAGGAGCCACAGGGGCTAATTCTGGCACAGTTGCTTTCAACACAAAACCTGATGGTTCATTTATGCATGCCAGTACTGTGTAGTACACCCGCTTCACACAGCTGCAAACACATTTGAGCACAAAGATTCTGCACTGCAGCAAAAAAAAAAAAATGATCAAGAGGAGCTTAAATCTTCCAAATTATTTTTGTGAGTGTGACATGAAATGTGAAGAAACTCAGCTCGGTTTAATGTAACACATGAATAATGTCTCTCATGTTCTGATGTGCAACCATATAATTTTAGATGAAATATTTTCCAATTAAACACTGCATTGCCTTTTAATTCCATTCCCTGTAAGCTTCATTTCAAAAGTGAAGAGGGGGGTAAATATTAGGTGATGCTGAGATGAAACTTTAATGAACAAACAAAAGTATTCCCTCTAAACCAACTCCACTTCCTTCCAAATGACATCCAACTCAGAGATTCTGTCTCTGCTGCATCCTCCATCTCTCCCAGCCTGACTCCTTCTCTCGTTCACTCGGTTATTTACTATGCAGGACTAATTTGACAGTGGTGAAGTCTCTGCGTGCTGGGCCAGGAGTAGCTGGCAGACACATGAATATTGAATCAGTCAGGCAGGCCTCACTTGCTTATGAAAACACAGTAATGGGCGCCCACAGGCCACAAACTGAAGCCTGCACCCTCAATTAGGGCCTTCCTGCCTGGGAAGGGATTAGGACAGCAGGGACACATGGGAGGGAAAGGAGGGTGAGAAGAGAAGAAGGGGGGAATAAGACCTGAGGACAAACGGAGTGAAGAGGAAGGAGGTGGGGTGCAGGTTTTTGTGATGAGGATTGCATGTGTGTGTGAGTGCTGGTGTTTAAATGCTGCCTTTGGAGTTCTGCAGAATTGAGTGCATTTGGATGCACATATGGAGTGTGCAGAGATACAAACAAAAGCAGGCGCATTTACACGCTGGTGATTTTGAGCCGCGCTTGTTGGCGCTCACGTGTTGAGATGAAGGAGTGCAAATGCAAACAATCATCCTGAAGAGGTGGAGGATTTCTAAAGACCTCAACTTGTTTCTTGCCACTGTAAACATGCATAATTCCCAAGCTAACCTGGACTCTCACCTGAAGCAGAATTGCACTGCAGGCTGCTATGGGACAGTCATCTCTCTTATTTCCTTTAACAATAAATGTTCATGCCTCCACATAGCCTTATTCCTCTCTGCTGTCCTCTACCTCCTCCTCCCTTATGTTTAAAAACTGTTTTAAAAACGCTGCCCATACAACTTTCATTTAAACAAAGTTTGTCCTTGTTGTTTCTGCGCATTGGAGGATGTCTAATTGTGCACCAGTATGTATAAAGCACATGTTTTTCTTTTTCTTTTAGCTCACCTGAACTGAGAAAAGGAAACGTGTCCAGTCTCAGTTTATCTCCCTCGGGTGCTGGTGCTGTTGTCCCCCGATCAAACAGGGACGTTCCTCTGCCAGTGTCGGGCAGACGAGGAAACAAGGACTGTATGGTCTGTGTGAAGGGGAAAAAAGAAGGAAAAAGAGAGAAAGATTTAGTTTTTTTGCCATAACAAAACATAGCTAAATTGAATACATTCGCTTTTTGCACCATGCATGGTAGTCATGTGTTGACAGCAGCACTCAGCAGAGTGTGATGCAAACAGTGACACAGTCACAGCAAGGACAGGATAAAAAGGGGTGCCGTGGGACTCAGTGTAAAACGGAGGTAGGAGGCTAAACAGACTCAAAGGCAGGAAAAGTACAGAGTCAAATGGAGAGCAGCGATTAAGTTTGTGGGCACAAAGGATAAATGACAAGAAGAAAGCAAGCTTGTGGGCTAGTTTGTGTGAAAGGGACACAAGACTAATAGGAGAGATGTAGGAGAATGACATACATTCAGGAAGTAGGGCAGTCCACAGTGTGTGTGTGTGTGTGTGTGTGTGTGTGTGTTCCTCTCTTTATATATATGTGAAGGAGTAGGAGACAAGGTAGAATAATTGTAACAGTTGAATCTTAGGAATCAAGGGGACAAAGGGGGGATTTTTTTTCCCCTGGTGTGACTGCGGATCAATAGTATCTGTCACCCTCGCAGCCCTAAGTTTGAAAGGCGAGACTGTACTTCCAAGCTGGGAGATCTGCGTTGCTTAACAAACCGCATTAATGACCCACCATTGATCTGATCTGATGCGACTCCTTTGCTTTCTATTTCTTTCATTTTCAATCGATGACAGATGGATACACCGTAGGAGACAAGGATAAGAGAAGGAGGGGATAATGTCTTCTTTAGTTTTAAGGGCAAGTTAAAACCACCCCTCTGCTTGGTCTCCTTCAGGCTCTGCATCTCCTTATCTCATCTTAAGAAGGGCACAGACAAACGATGGCTGATTTAGCCTCACACTGTACCTTCAAGTAACTTTCTAGGACGTCAGTCGTCTAAAATGAAACTGAATGCACACCAGCACTTATGCCCAAGACAAAAATTTGTCTTCTTCGACAATTTGCGTGGCTACATCTATAATCAAATTTGAAACATGCTATTGATTTGTCTGACTAAAAAACAAATCCATTAAATATCTAAGCACTTTGATATACAGGTAAAGTCAAACCATTGTTTTTTATCCAATTTAGGACATTTTTGTTCATGCTGTGCTCTTTTACTGTTCTCATACAATTTATATCTGTAAAAATGTTACAATCTCTCAGGGCAAATGATAAGTGAACGGTAAGCTATTATGACCACCATTAGAGATGATGAATAAAAGATAGCAGGAATGAGTAGCCCTATTCTCCTGTAAAAAGGGATTGCACAGCAGGGGCCTGAGAAATATAAGAGCAAAAATCACAAGAGTGGAGAGATTTTCAGTTTCTGTAATCAAATCACTGTTAATAAAAAATTAGAGTGGAGTAAGGTGTTTGGCTGCGTTTCATCATTTTTTTTGTCTTTGTTCCAACTTCTCTTCTTATACAACTTTTTACATTTGTTTTATTTTAAAACCTTATTATTTATTATATAACTGATTTTTCATTTTAAGTAGGCTACATATGTGTGCACGTTATCCATGCTAGGCTCCATACCTCTGGGCTGCAGTCGGGTGTGGCAGAACCTCCGTTAAAGTGGTTCTGGGCCAGAAAGAAGGGAGAATTGGCCATGTCCAGGATTGGGTAGTTCACCAGCACCACCTTACTGAAGTTAAACTTGTAAGTGAAACGCTTTCCTTTGGTTTTGTGCAAAATCCGCTTGTTGTAGTAATACCTGCATAAGAGGAAGGAAAGGATATCGATATAGGGATGGAGAGGTGATAAAGGATAAAGGAAAAAGGAAAAGAGAGGGAAGGATTATTTTAATGCTCACATCAAGGTTCTGTGTTTCCTCACTGTAAGAAAAGAATAAGTAAACAACTTTAGTGCTGTGAGGCAAAGAACCATGCTGATTTCCCACTGTTTTTATTCATCTCCTCCTCTCGTAAATCAATTCATGTCTCCCTGCCTTTATTCAATACAACAAGGGCTTTTTTTAAAAGGGAAATTTTACCAAGCTGTAAAAAACCAAGCTAAAGAAAAAGACAAAAAAAAACAAAAGGCTAAATTCTTTTCAACTGCGTACACACCACAAACACAGAACTAATATTTCCTTTCATTTGGCACAAAACCAATTCACAAATAAAAAGACCTAATGTCAAAAATCATGATAAAATATTATAAGAGCTGCGGAAACAGCAAATATGCTTCTACAAAAGAAACTTTACTCTTTTTTTTTAAGTGTTTAAATTAAACAATCAGAAACTGGTTGGACTAATATAAATGTACACACATTTTAGAAAGCTGTCACAATTTACAACTACAGAGCACATCCAGAAAGAAGTGCTACAACAAGACTGGTCTCCATGGTAACGACCTCTGGTGTCTCCCGCTGGGCATGTCAAGCTGTCATCATGCCAGTTTCCTTTACCACCCACATAGGTGTTGCTGCGTACAGTGTGCCACAACGCCAGGGTTGATATGTTGTAAACATTGAACCATCTGGCTCAGGTAAAGCAGCAGAGGTCGGAGACGCTACAAATAAAATCATTAAAAAAAAACACAGCTGGGGAATTTGTGATCAGGAGATAAGAAGGTAAATCTTCGAGGGAGTCCCTCCTTATATTTGGTTCCCATTTTTTTCCAGTGACACCAGCGAGTAGCAAATGCAGAATGCATAACACAGCCTCTGCAGTAAATACTTTGAGCAGTGCCTCATTATGCACACGCACACTATATCAACAAACACAGCAGCATGTACATATCAGTATGTATTCACAGTGGCTGAACTCAGTGCAATGATGTGTACATGTTTTGCTTTGCATGGCAATTGTGCCATGGCCCTTAATTGAGCAATTAAGTGAGGCTAATTAAGAAGGCTAATTGTGGCCCCAGCTAATTCATAACAATTAGACTCTGAGACAGCCCCCATTAACAAGGGGCCAAAGAAAAGCAGAGGGAGGGGTGGGGAATAAGTTGGGGTTGTATTTGCATAAGAGAATTGTGGAAAGGATTGGAGGTGGAGACCGCAAACTTGAACTTGTTTTCAGTGTTGAGCATATTCTCTGTTCTGAAGACGTTCGTGCAATTCCACTCAGTGGCTTTATTTTGAAATCCCTATTGAATTTTTTATTTGGCAGCTCAATGGTGAACTTTCCATTAGGATGTCAACAGATAAGGAGAAATTGAGGGTATTGACGTTTCCCTGGAAAAGTCCTACCTTTATCTTTCCACTTTCACCAACGTGGAAAAGCGATATGTTAAGTGAGGATTAAACAAATAATGCAATCGGACGGTGATAAATTTAGTCTTATCTGATTCAAACATACCTCAGAGCCCTGCTCAGCTTGTCATAGTTCATGTGAGGTTTGCATTTCCTTATCCCCCACAGTCGGGCCACCTCATCTGGGTCCTTGATGACAAACTCTCCATAATCTCCTTGCCAGGCGATTACGCCCTGATACTCCTCCTTCTGCAATAGCTCTAGGATGAAGTGCCACAACTGGATCTGCCTGGAGCCAGGGCTTGACTCGGGCTTGTAGGCCCAGTCTGGGAAGGCAAACCCTGTGCAGAAATAGTAAGTGAAAAAAGAGGATGAGGTTAAAGCCTGTCGTTTGTCCTGCCGCATGCTCAGGGGGGGTGGATTGCTGTCTGAATGACTGATGAGTGATGGAGGTGAGGGATGATGTGTTTAATATCACAGCATGTGCCTTGAGCAATGTTAGTCTGTGTTAATGCCCTCTAGCCTCAACAGATTGGTCAGCGGGATGATGACAGCTCGCTGGGGGAGATCTGATTGATGCTGTTTGAGTCTGAATTTTAAAAGCCAACTGTATGCACATCATAGATGAAGTTGGGTATCTTTTTGACTCATTCCAGAGTAAATCTGGCTCTGGCTAGCCTTATGAAAACATAAGAAATATACCCAATTACCACCAGAGACTTGATTTGCTTGCTGATGTGTGTGCATGGTTGTTTTAATTTTTTTAAAGCAAAACATTGAATATGGATTTTTGCCATGTTATTAAGATGGTGTTGCTGATGTTCCTTTAGTCTAATCAGAACTGAATGTGTTTGTTTTGGCTATGTGGTCCTCAGCTAGATTTTTAGATTTCTCTAAACTATTGTCAAATGAAAACTCTGAAGAGATCTGACAAAAAAATAAAATAAAGTCTCCTGCTTTTAAGCCAGCGAATCATGACAACAGTACCGACCTGGTGTCCAAAGGGCGGGCACAGGGGGGAGCAGCAGATCACTGACGCAGTTGCAGTCCATGCCTCCAACACCTGCAACAAAACAAAGAGGATGCTCAGTCTATGGGCATTGAAACCGGAGGAAAAGATTAGATTAGGCAGAATTAAGAGGTTCACTTAAGTTTCCCTCAAAAAGTTTTATATTAAAACCTGCTTAACAACGGCCTGCCGGTGGGCCCTGTAAGGTAAAAGCTAAGTTTATTCCAGTAAGTTGGAATTGAAGAGTTTAAACTTGAAGTATTGCATAAGGGTCTAAAGAAGTGCCATGAGTTCAAAACGATACCTTAAATCGATGTGAAATATAGCAAGGTTATGTTTCATATGTCTTTGGTGGAGATAAGGTGTTTGATGGATGTGGTCTTGTATGGTCACCCGAGGCTGTGTCTGATGCAATGTGATGGACATCCCCATAGAGCTTTTCTAATGGGAGGAATTGCAGAGACTTTGGAAAACCACCTGAAAATCTGAGCAATACATTGAAAAGAGCATTTATAAATATATACCGTGCCTCAGCTAGTGCATGTAAAGTTTTTAATGAAAACAAAAATGAGAAAATACACATGAAGTGAAGCTTCTTTATGTGCTGTTCAGGTTTAGTAAATTTGGCTTAATGGTCTCTTATGCAATATAAATAATAAAGGAGGTTTTAATTCCTCAGAAGTTATGTCTCCAATGATGATTTAAGTTTTTTTAACAAACAAAACAGGCTCAATTTAAAAATCAAAACTATTATCTCTAAGTAGTAGAACAAGTTTTGCAAACATGTTGGGGTGAGAATTTAATCTCCAACAACGTCACAAAGGCTATTTATCAAGTAAACCCAGTTTTTATTATATGGTTTTATATTATATTGATTTCACTTTAATAAGATGTTTAATGGTATTTTTTAAGGAACTAAATTACTGAACTGAAAATAAAAGTAACAAAATTCTTGTGATTTAATTTGTTAATTGTGCCAAATTCAGCTACAGCTCCACCCAATTAAGGAGACAGGTATAATGTGTGTCCCAAATATAATTACATAATTACCACCTTAATAACCACCTTGTAGAGAAATAACAGTGGGAAAGAAATTTCTTTACATACAGATATGAAAACATCCTCAAGAAGTGGAAGTGTTTGTGCTCAGTCAGACAAAAATAAATCCCCACAAATGGATTTAGTGTTATGTTTTTATAATGAACAACAAATATAACCTTTGTGATATTTTTGGATGCTATCGAGATTTTTCCATTATTTTAAATGCTATAAGGAAGTTAATGAATATAATTTTTCTTTTTTTTTGCCTTTTATTTCACACCTTGATCTGTTGTCAGGTTGTTGTAGTAAAAACAATATTCCCATCAAAAAGCAGAGACAATGCTCTAATGTATAAACAAATGCAATAAATAAAAAATGGACTAATTTAACAAAAGTTAGTATTTACTGTTGCAATTTACTGCCGATAAATAAACAATAACATGCCATAAAATAAGCGGAAGGCTATGTAATATTTAATAGACATTATATTTACTATCACAATGTAAAATAAGCTAAACTAACTCAGATCTATACAATTTTCTCTTTAAACATCACACGTCATTCAGCTTATTTTGACTTAGACCTGAGAAGATCACAAACAAAAATACATGGACCAGATCATCCTTAAAAAAACACCACAAATGTGAATAAAAACAAAAAAACTTAATCTTCATCCTCTCGTGTTCTCAATACAAGTCTGAGTGCTTCTGTGAGAGAAGAAGCAGTGAAATGCTTTATTAAATGAGAACATATAATGATAACATCTACTTAATAAATGCATATAGACATCTGCTGACAGGAGACGGTAAGGAAATTTCAGTGTCTCCATGACGAACCAGACAGGATCTAGTTTGGATATTGCAGTTTCATCAGGGTTGTTTTACAAAGCTCAGATGGAAAAGATGCCCTGCTGCTACACTCGTATCCTTAATGCTGGCCTCTCCTTCTCTCCCTTCACTCTCTGCCTCTATTTAATTATGCTCTGTGAATTTTGGATTTTCCCTCCAGCATTGAAATGGAACGTGAATTATTAAGGTGTGTTTGTATAAATTATTATTGCTAACTCCAGGCATTTCTCACTCTCTCTCCTTCTGACTGACTCTGGCTTTCTAACCGTCTCTGTAATGCTCTCACCCAGCTTCTTGCCTTTGGACTGTGGCCCCTTTCTCGCCCTCCTCTTGCTCTTCATCCTCCTTGTTTTTAAGCTGCTCTCTCTGTCCTCAGCCAGCGTTCAACTCATCTCAGCCACATCCTTCATGTTCCGATGTCTTTTTCTGTCCGCCGCTGTCCCTGCCTGCTCTCACTCCCCCAAGTTTTCAAATAGCAGGTTTATTTTCACTCAAAACTTTACGAACAGAGCTTATGGTGCCTTTTTGCCTGGTTTTTGTGATCAGAAAATATTTCTAAAAGTACGTTCTTCTTTTAAAATGTTGTAACCTAACTGAAAGAAGGCCTCTGCAAGGGCTGATCTTTAAAAAACATAATATATTCTATGAGTTGGAGGTAGTAATCCATGAGCTTCCTCTTCCCTGTGGGCTACAGGTCGTCAATACTGAATCATCTCTTTCATTTGCCATATTCTCATGGTCCACAGCATGTATAGACCCACCTCCTCGGAGGAAAACTTATATGTGTGCTCCTATCAGTCAGGGTCTCTCCTGTTACCTTTCATACCACCTACGCATCACCTCAGATCTATACCCATCCTCTCCTTTTTCCGATCCAACCTATCTATACAGGTGAATTCTCCTTTCCTTTTCCCCTCCTCCTTTCTATTCACACACCTATCCACTATCTTTCCGCCTTCCCTCCTGCCCCACCCATCTCCTTTTCTCTCCTGCTCTGTGTGTTTTGCTTCAGTGCAGTAATTTTCCGTTTGATTTCGGAGGTAATGCATTTTTTACAAATCAAAGAGGAAGCCAGGCTGCCCCCCACCCCACCCCACCAACTCTCCTCCTCTTCCTCCTCCTCCTCTCCATCTCTCTTTCACCCCTCCCTCCCTGCTTCTTTCTTCCCTGCCCAGTCTCTCGTTCTCGCCCCCATCGGACCCCCAGGCCAGAGAGGAGATAAAGGAGCCCCCATCATTTCCTTGTTAGTTTTGATTTGGGCAGCACAGGGCTTTCAAGTTCCCCCCATCACCCCCAGAAACATTATAACTAGCAGCCAAGGGAATACAGTTCCTCGTACACACACACACTTGTACACGCGCACATGCATCGCATAGATTGTCAGATACAGACGCTTGCAGATTGCAATGGTTTGTATAGTCTCAAGCAAATGCGCAGGTATTCAGGTAGCCGTGACAACACACACAGTGAGAAGCAGCACAAAACATGGAGCCCATAGATACAGACGGAATCAATACAGATGAACTTCTCACCGAGCCCAAAACGAGCACACACTTTGTTTACTGAAAATGCTGGTGTACCGATAGATAGAAGAGATGCGGGCAGACAAAAAAAAAAAAACAACAAAACACATTTTGGTTTGTGGCTGTGGATACAAACGGTTCTAACAATGGACCTCTTCCTCTCAAAAGGTCACCCATAAAACCCAATGTGGATGATGGATCACATAGTTAGCAGCCTGACAATAGTGAAAACAGACAAAAGGGGCATGGAGTTACTACACCCAGCGAAATCTTGATGAAAAACACATTCACTGGTCAAAGGAAGCCTCAGTTGTGCTCCTCCACATTTTGTATAGTGTAGGCTTACACTGCACAGCAAATGGATCATTACGGCTTGAAACCCTCTGGTGGGTTGATGAGTCAGAGGCTTTGGAAAATTCAGCTTGAAGGAGTATGCTAGGGTTTTGTCACTGTTTCTGTGTGTTTGTGTTTTTAGGATGCAGACATTTATAAGATCAAGGTTCAAAAGTGAAAGCTTATGTTGTGTTTGGCATGCAAACATCTATTTCACAATTGTCAAAGTTACAGAGCAAAATCTAGTGAAGAACAAAACCAATAACTTAATGAGGTTTTTTTTAATTGGTCACTTTCACAAAGAACTAAACTGACTGAATGAAAAGGACGGAAGTAATGTACAAGCTGTTATTGTTGTGTGAAAATCATCTTAAATCAATTTTCTTTTCTTTTCTTCTTTTTTGCTGCTCTGAAAGAGATAATCAGATGTCTGTGTTCATTGTGGTTGTAAGACTAAACTGCTTTAGTATTAGAAAAACTCTCATAACACACATTTCAGAGTTATCTTGAAAGATTACTTACATTTTTTGGCCTTTATAAAATCAGTACTTATATGACCATGTCAGCATTGCAGCAGTTACTGAACAATTGTTGCTCTTTTTATATTGTAGGAGAGATTCACATTTTCACATTTTAACGGTCAATGAAGTCTTATCTTATCTTATCTTATCTTATCTTATCTTATCTTATATTTTCTTGGTTTAATTTAGCTTTTTTTTTTAGCTTAGCTTACCTTAGCATTGCTTAGCTTAGCTTGTGGTTATATGTTAATTCTGTTTTGTAAAATTCTCAATTTAAAATATTTGTGCAATACATTAGCTTAGTTTACAATTAAATCAATGTAGCCTACTTCCAGCTGCATGAAAAAGTAAAATATTTCACCCTGAAAGTATTTAAATAAACATGTGCTGAAGTTAGTGAATGCATTTACATATAAGAACATGCAACCTTTAGTGGTCGGTGCACCAACGGCATTAGTTTAACTACAGATGATGGACACAAATATTTATATGTTAATGTATCATTTTGTCACAGAACCAAGTAAGTTTTGGATTTGGCCCATCCAGGAAGGGAGAATTGTGTTCTAGTGTATGTTGTGTTACATACCTTTGAATTGAAAAATCACTTGTCATATGTCAGTTTCTCGCTTTTATGTTCTGCAGGATTTTTGAAGCTTCTTAAATAAACACTACTAAGTAAGAACAAAAACTTGAGGAGTTCTTCCTCAGAGATGCACCCCATAACAATGGCTAATTTAACATTCATCTTGCATCATACCTACCATATCTTGACCTCTCTCTAGTCAGTAAAAGGCAGTCAGATGCTTGCTCTCATCTTTTTCTCTCCCTTTTCATCTCTTCCTCTGATAAAGTCCTCAAGCCTTTCTTTGTTTAATACCTCATAGTGCACATTCAAAACAGCCAGAGTGTTGATATCTGGTTGTGATGCGGTGTGTAAAGCAAAGCTCAGCTTTAAAGTGAGGCAGCATCCCAGAAGAAGTTATGAATTCAGCTTCAGGATGCTTCTGGGCATCAGTGTCTACAGGATGTTACTGTGCCATCAAAATGTGTTTAGATATACTTATTTTAAAGGTCAGAAAGTGACAAGAAGCTACTTTAAAGGAACAGTATGTAACTAATTTAGTTATTTATAGGTTCAAGTCTTGCTTTTATAAATATGTATACTACTTACAGTAGGATACAAATGGCCCGCTGGGGCCCGTTCCCCCTGACTGTGGGGGACTCTGGCTGGGACTCCCTGAGCCTCCTCCTGGGTGGATGCTGGGCTCGCTCCGGGGTGAGGTGGCTAGGATCCTTGTTCAGGGCTGGCAGCCATTGGCCCTGGATTTGGGGGGCCCTGACTTTCCTCTGACCCTGGAGTGGTGAGGGGATTGTTTTAGCATGATCACCTTTC
>JBAMIG010000006.1:8723285-8736541 GCA_037177335.1 Kiunga ballochi
AAGCTAAAAGTCTAATTCAGCTTTTACATCAGCTCCAATAAACTTGGCATCCGTTAGAAACACATGAAGTAAAGAGTTTAAAAAATAAGAGCAAATAAGTGCTTATGAAAAGCAAAACATCTGGGACACCTGATGACACGCACATTGCACGAAGAAAAATTAATCGCAGGACAGCTGGACTACAAGTTCATTTCAAGTCAATCGTACTAAAATGCTCCATGCTGCTTTGAAGTCATTTCAGCTGCTTTGGTTTCACTATTTACTGTAATCCTTTGGGGACTCTGTATTTGTGTAACATCAGTCTAAAATGTATTACAGAGCAGAGTAATTCTTTTAAGTGCAAGGGCACCATCATCCCGTAGAGCGTCCAGCCAGAATGGGTCCAGTATTGCGTTATAGCAAAGACAAGGAGACATCAATATTGCATTATCTCATGTTTAACTGTGAGACATAGATAGTTGTTTTGGGGGCCTTAAAGATATTGTATTACCAAAGGAGATGCACTCATACACACACATGCACGCACAAACACATGAAGAGGAGCAAAAAAAGGCGAATAACACACAGAGAATTTTAAAATTATAAGGCCTCCACACCCTCTGCCCATTCCCCTCCTCCCCCTCTTTCTCTCTTTCCCTCTCTGTGTCTTCCCTTGCTTCTCCTCTGCCTCTCTCTCCAAAGTCTTTGATTCGTCCGTACGGTTTGATCTGCAAGAGAGCGAGTTTTGTAAACACATTTTTCACGATCATATAGCCACGGGCAAGGGGAGCGTGAGGCGCGGAGGAAGAAGAAGGAGAGACTCACAGAGAGGAGAGTGAGAGAGGGAGTGTGTGAGTTTGTGTGTGTAGGGTGGAGTGGGGAGGGGGCGTTTAATGAGAGTGCAAGATGGAAAGAGACTGACAGAAAATGCAAGGATGAGGCCTCAAATGTGGCTTTCTGCAACACAGTAGGCCTATAAACTAAATAAATAAATAAAATAAAAGACACATTCACACAAACACTTGCACGCATGTAAAATACCACACAACACACACCAGGGAGCCCGGAGTGATGGTTTTGGTACAAGCAAAGCATCACAGAGGTTGATGAAATGTGAAGCAACAATGAGAAAAAGCAAGTTATTCAGTTTTTCTTTATATCAGTAGGAGGATGAGGGGTGGGGGGGTGACACTCCAGCACTCAGTTCGTCCGATATGACACTTCCTGCATCCTACACCGGATAAGCAGAAAGCTAAGAGGGGAAGGGGAAAAACTGGTGCATCTTGTTTGGGAAGACAAACGCAGAAAACGGAGAGAAGCAGCGGCTGAAAAACAGATTATGGAGAGATGCAATAAAACGGTGCACGCAGCCCGTGAACACACCGTGGTGTCAAGCTGAACTAATAAAAGTGCGACGCTCTCATCCCCTACATTTTTCCTCACTTGGTTGGAACACTTACTCTTTCTTTCCCTCTACTTTTCCCCCTCATCTGGCAGGTGATAATCCCGTTAGCTTCGATTGGCTCCGGTAATGGCGCTAACGCGTCGACTACACCGACTTTTCCTCCACGGGATGCAACAGAGGGGGACTCAGGGAAGAAGCACAGATGTTGCTCTCAAAAAATTTTAATAGATAAATAAATAAATAAAACTATAAGTCAGTGTTCTTTTTTGTTTTGTAAAGCGGCTACCAGATCACCGACCACCTTCATGCACTTTCAGCCTTATTCCTCTTCGCAGTCTACTTTATTTTGTAAAAACTTCAGTGTATTTGTTCTCTTTTTTTTTAACTAAAATTAAATGTTGAAAAATAGAACCATATTTCCCAAGTTTAAGCTTATTATGTAGTTAAAATATAACAACAAAAGACTTAAAAAAGTAACATATTTTTTGCTGCATGATGGACTTATTTCATGGACAACATTCTTTTAAAGCTATACATTTTTTAAAAAAATGACTAAAGTGAACATAAATTGCAAACTTAAAAAGTCCAAAAATAGGTAATGAGGCTCAAAGGATGTCAGCTTATTAATACTACTAATACTAATATCCTACTAACACTAGGCCTACCAATACTAATACTTCTACTACCACTATACTACTACTACTACTACTACTACTAATAATAATAATAATTATTATTATTATTATTTTTATTATTATAATAATATTAAATAAATAAATAAACAAATACTTTGGAGTAGTGGTTAGTACTGTAATCAGAGCAATAAGGGGGAGGTGGCAGTGGCCTTTCTGAGTTTGCGTGTTCTCCTTGCGTTTGCGTGGATTATCTCCACGTAGCCTATACTTCCATCATCCAGAGACATGCATGTTACAGAACTGAGTTTGAGAGTTTATTTTTCTCTCTTTGAGATGTGATGACCTGGCGACCTACCCAAGTGGTAGATGCCTCTCACCTGCTAATATAGGCTGCAGCTTTTCCGCGATCATGAATTTGATTAAGCGGAATGGAAAATGTATTCAGGTAGCGTTACTATCTTGTAATAAGCGCTTTTGGCTGAGGTTAGATGCAGGCCACCACATTTAAAGTGCTCTTCCACTGCGATATTTGTTTGCTTTCCTAAAAGACAGGAAAACAATCCTCAACAATTCAACAGAAATCCCTCGCGTCAGTCGTTAAAAATGATTTTCTTTTCGTTTTTTTTCATTCCTTGCATTCTCTCTTTTTAGAGAGAAGTATGGCTGCAAGCAGAAAAGTCGACTGTCAGAAAATGTGTGTGCGCGCGCGTGTGCTCAGCACAGTGCAGTGTGTAGTGCAGCGTTTCCTCTTCCTCTCTCTTTCTTCTCCCGGTCTTTTCTGTCCGGGGAATTGTTTTCAACGTCCACAAACACATTGCAAATACCCGCCGGCCCAGCGGCATCGATTTCTAATTAGAAGCCAGGATAATCGTTGGAGAGATGAAAAAAGAAAAGAAAAGAGGAGAAAAGAAAAGAAGGTGATAGCCATAGAAAGTAAATAAATATATAAACGAATTAGAGCTCAGATTAATTGAATGAATATGAGCATTAAAAAAAAACAAAGGTGATCTTGGTGGGTAAAGCTTGCGTGGACTGAACGGGAAATGAGGCTTAGCCTATATACACATGGGGATGCGGGTGGGAACAATGCATGAGGGAGGAGGATGGGGATTTCATTAAAAAAATTATGAGTCTACTGTTTTTCCCTTTTCCAAAACTTCTGTGTCATTACTGATGCAAACAGCAGTGTGATTCCTGAGCAACCTTGAAGATGTCATTCCCTGATGCTGCACAACAACAAGATCTTAGAGGAACAGAACGCACATATGGGGAGTTGATAATTATACAGACTCAAACACATTCATTAATATTTGCTGCTTTGTAGATGCACGCGCACCTCAAACTGACAGCAATCAACCCCTCTAAAGCCACAGCTGGATTATCCAACTTCTCTCTCTCTCTCTGCTCCTTGTCTTCTTCCCCTCTGCCTCCCTCTTTCTGTCTCCTGACAAAGTGTGACAGGGGGTTAGCCGGAGAGCTCAGGTAGCTCGTTTACTTTAATTAACGTTTCATCATCCTCGGAGCGGGACCGCGCACCGAACACTCTCTTTCATGCTGCTCCATCTCTCATCCCTGCGCTCCTTCCATTCATCATCTGCCTTGCCTCCACCTCTCTCCTCTCCACCGTTGGCATCACCTCTCATCTTTTCTTTAACAAGTCACCCCCCCCCCCACCATCTCACGTCCATTCAAGCATATATACAGGATAATAATTCAAACACTTTCCTTCCTCGCCCCTTCCACCCACTCCCCGTCGTCTTCCCGTCCTCCCTTTCTGCTCTCTTTCCCTCTCCTCTTTTCTTTTCCACTATTTTTAACAATAATGTCATTAACCCATTAACCTCAGGCTGGTTCGATTAACTTTACTTTACAGAGGAAAAAAAACTGGGACTTTGTGCTGTGATTTTTTAATGATATGATCAAGCAAATTAACTCGTAAACTCCAAGCAAGTGCACCAATACTTTCATTTATTGTAATCCTCAAAACCTAATAGGCCCGAGGATTACTGGGTAGTATGTGCAAATTTAATATTTTATGTGCACTATGATGGGCTAATTCTCAAACTTCAATGCTTGGTTTGTTACCAGATTATATAAAACGTAATTCTGGAACATTTATTGGTATTTAAGCTGTGGCATTGCTATTTATAATAAGACCAAAATGACTGGCAACTCCATGATTTTAACTCTTTAAATACGTTAACTATATACTTTAACTCTGTACATATACTTTACTCTGTATATATACTTTAACTCTGTATACTTTAACTCTCTCTGATGAGAATCGCCTGCTGATAAAAAAAATTATTGTGAGTTTTCAAATGTTTTGCATAAGGGTAAACTGTAAAACACTTTAGGGATGACCTTGGAAGAACCAGATATGTTTAATCATTACATATTTTTACACCCAAGAGGGTGTAAAAATCCTGAAGTGTTTCAGATGATTAAGTCAATAAGAGTAAAATACTGCATGCAGAAGTTACTATTTTCATCTAAAAATGTTTCAGTCTTCCAGCTGTAATTTATTTTTTTATTCATTTTATGCTGAATATAAGATATATCATTCAAGTCCTCTTTGCAAGATCCCATGACACTACAAAAACTGATTCTATTGCAACAGAAAGGTAAAACCCAGAACCAATAAGTTGGCAATAGACAAGTTTTATGTAATTGTCTTGCATTTTACTAACCTGTTCTTAATGAAAAATGGAATGATGACAATGAATCAATGAAAGCAAGTATAAAAACTTTTCACCGAACAATAGCATTGAATCCCCTTGGAGCCAGCTTATAGAGTTGGAGTTTGATAAGGTAGTGGAAATGGCAGGTGTTATATGAAACAAAAAACAAAATGGTACAAGAAGCGAAAAGTAAATGCAGTTAAACTCATATGTTTCAGCTTGATCGGGGAGTGACTTGCACATGGTCTGGGACTCAGCACCAAAAGCTGTGATAGTTTAAACTGTTTAAAACACTTACAGTCGTAACCGGATTTGTAGCTTTGTGGGGTTAAGAACTTGATGAAATCCACTGTGTCCACTGGGACCACAGAGGTGTGCGCTTACATACAAATCGCCATTGATAAAGAGAGAAGGGGAAGCTCAACTATCACAAACCCTAAACCATGTTGTTCTCATCCTGCTCACAAGAAAATACCCAGAGTGCAGCAGGGAGCCATTTTAGAGTAAATAAAGAAGTTTGGATCCCCTGCTGTTGTAATGGTCTCACACCAGCAACAACATGGGAGAACATTAGAAATGAAATTGTGGGGGGTAGAAGTCAAATTTGAAATTGTGCAAAAGATCATGCAGGGTGTTGTAATCCTTTTGTCTGAAATATATGAAGACAAATCAAAGTTAGAATAAATACACAGCTGATGTATTGCATGCAAGATTAACTGATAAAACAATCAGATCAGGATAAAATAGCAACCTTTAATTAATGTGTTGGCTGAGAAATCTTTTGTAAATTGGAAAAAGTGTTTGGAGAGCTCAGACTTTAACCAAGGAGCTCATTTCTACCTTATGTGTTTTGTATTCATTATACATTAACACTGGATTCCAGTTACGCAGTTAATGAATCCACAGTGACAAAGTTGTGTGGTCTATTTTTTCCTATTCTGGATCATATACAGAATTAGCTGGGATCCAGATCTATCTTTGATATCGTGTAAAAACTTGTGAGAACCTTTATTGTGTGGCTGAGCACCCTGACCATGAGTTATGGAATATACCTAAAATTATTGATTTTTTTTTTTTAATCCTGAATCCAGATGCTGATTCAGATTAAAAAATCGACCCATTTTCTGAAAAAACAGGAAAATCTGTTGCTTTTTGTAAACTTGCTAACAGACAGATGAACCCCCTGCAAAACCATAACCTTTGTAACTATCTTCATCATGTCTCTTCTGTTGCAGACGTGATCGTTTTATTACCTTTGTTGTGCACTAGCATCACCACATTGTGGCTACATGATTTCTTTAATTAGGAATGTCTCACTATGAATTAAATATATCTGTACTGAAGCTTCAACTTGGAAATATTTATTACAAATTGAGGTTTACATGGAAACATGTTTTATTGTCTCCTCTCAAATCTGAGGATTAGGAAGGGTTCTGATTTTCAATGTTTTAGCTACATCCTGGAAAACCAACATAACAAGAACCGTTTCTGTTTTAATTTGGATCGTACCAGACACAAACATACTACTTCACTATTTTGGCAGCTGAGAAGGAAAAGTAACAGTGGCGTGATGTTGGGAGGCAGAAAACGTCATCACGACGGGACGTGCATGCGCAGAAGACTGGAAATAACATAGAGCGGAATGACCATTTACATGATGGATAAATTAATCCGTTTATATTTCAAATGAGAATAAACCAGCCACTTAAGTTTAATTTCAAGTTGTTATTTTCATTAGGATTCAGATATGGTCATTCTTTAAAATCTCTTCAAAGTGGATTTGACTTTTATTTAGAACTAACGGGACAAAAATTCATAAGTAAACATGTCCAGTGAGGTCAGTGTATATTACTAATTCTTTGGAAATAGAAGATGATGTGAACATATTGTATGTAAAGTATAGATCTGAAGCCTTGGGATTGTCATCTTTGGTTTCTGGAGCTAAATATGACATGCAAAGGACAGATCTGACTGAGAACTTGAGTTCTGCACACTGGCTGCCACACAGACTAATTGTGATTATCATATATTCAAATTAACTAAAGGTCACAAGCTGTGTAACAATTATGAATAATTAATAAACTTGAACATAAACATGAATACTTGAATATGTGACGATGTGGAGACTCATTTGATAAAAGGGCTTTATAACTGTAGAATAGAATAGGCAGAGTTGTGGTCTTTGCTCATGAAATGGTAAATGTGGTTTTTAAAGTTCTAAAAAAGATGCATTTCTGCAATTTATTACACATAAACCTGTTTATATTGGGCTAAAAATAACTCACAAAGTAATGCAACACAATTTTTATGTGTTCAGTGACACAGAGAGGTATTTGCATGGGAGCTGGAGCTTAAACAAAAATGTCATGCAGAGAAGCGATCAACAACATCTTGTTAGATGTTTCCATTTTCATTTTGCGGTTAGTTGGATGTACAGGAAGTTATTAAGCTTAAATGTTTCATAGTAATATGCATCACATGTTTAGAACAGACATGTCCAAAACTAGGTTTAATATGATAAACTATTTTTTTTATATATGTCAGATTGGGCTCAGAAGGACCCCGGAATACATGTGAACTAAATAGTAGCTAAACAAAAAATGAGACTGTCCAAAAAAAATATGATGACACTTAGACCTCAGTCACTGCAGTCACCAACAGAAAAAAATTAGACCCAGCAACACAAATAAACAGATTAAATGAATGGATCTAACAGTTTCATCTTTATCTAACAACCAGTATTGCTGGCATGCAGCAGATGTTTGAATGAGAGACTGGGGTGATGAAGCAGATAAACCTGAAACAGAGCAGGGTTTTATGTTGTCAACTAAACATGAAAGAGAGAATAGAACTTGTGTCCATAAGATGTAGCCTTAAGGCTGCCCATTAGTGCATTTCCAAAGTCCTTCCCTTATCTAATTTGTATGAAACGAGGACTTCATGCAATCTAAGAATAAAATAAGTGGGTGTCCAGGTTATGAAAGCATCAAAGATGTTGACCTTAGTCCTTTGATTTTGCAACCAGTGCTGTCAAAATAAATACAAATGCAGGAGAGCTTTTGATAACATGGCCGAACAGAAGACGATTTGATGAAAAAAATAAGAGAATGGCAAAAATAAGTTGGTTTTTTGTTGTATTTTTGTTGCAGATTAGACCTAACTTACCACTTTGGCCTTTCACTTGATAATCATAACATGAGTTTTCTCTTATTATTCTCTTTCTTTGTTGTGAGACAGAAGAGACTGACTAAGAGTGGGTTATCCATCATAAAGAGGCTTCTGAGAGACACTTAAACATCTTTATAACTAAACACATAAAACTGGAACCTTCATTGAAAAACAGTGCGCTAAATTAACTTATTTATAAGTGAAGATTGCTTAGTTGAATAAAGACTTGAGTAACAGACATTGTGAACCACAGCAACATCTAAAATAGCTTGAACAGATTTACACAAGGATGATGGTAAATGAATTAAGCACACAGACATTCACCCCAGAAACTTTGAAGTCAAGAAACTGAAACAAGACACATCAAACACAAAATCTGATGAGTGCAGATTCTAAATGAATGGATACAGAGCATCCATAAACAGTTCAGGGTCTTGTTCTCTTTTCTTAAGCACTTTTCTTCTCAAGCAACTCATCCAATATTCTATTGCTTCCATATCTGTCTCTTTCCAGTGCTGTCCCTGATGTCTCTTCCCTCCATTGAGGCAGGCTTTTGCTGTTGCATTTCTGTTGAAACGGTAACACAAAATCACATATCCACAGTCAGCTGCACACACACACACACATACAAGAACACGGAAACACGCAAAAATCCAATCTCTCCATCTTTTTGTTTCCTTTTTTACCCCCACTTTCTTCCACACAACAGCAAACGTACACACATTCAGTCTCCGTCCCCCGCCGGCCCCTCGCGCCTGCGTGTGCGTGTCAAATCGAATCTCCACCTTGGTGCGTAGTACACCTGCTGTGCCGGCGTATAATGCGCTGCATACAGTGAGCGCACGATGACGGATTACTGAATTAGACCAATAATGACAAGTGACACTTCTGTTACCGCTCCCTGAGCCACTGCAGAGAGCACGGGAGAGGTGTAAATAAAGAACAGACACAGTAGAGAAAGAGAGAGAGAGAGAGAGAGAGAGAGAGAGAGAGAGAGAGAGAGAGAGAGAGAGAGAGAGAGAGAGAGAGAGAGAAAGAGAGAGAGAGAGAGAGAGAGAGAGAGAGAGAGAGTTGAGAGAGAGAGTTGAGAGAGAGAGTGAGTGAGGGGAAAACAATAGCGCAGAGAAATAGGAAGTTATAGATGGATTGGAAATGTTCTGCTTATTCTGTAAAATTAATAAATTATGTTTCATCCAAGTACCCCCCCCCCCCCACACACACACACACCTCTTCATGCAGACCAGTGTAATCTGAATCTGTAGTACAATCAGTCTGTAGTACATGGAAACATTTCAACACAAGTTCTCAGATATACATGAAATGTGGAGTATATAGCCTTATGTGTGTCCACAACTTGTTAAGACCAAGACAGTGCATCTGCAAGAAGTCAAGCCCCACCCTCCATGGAGGTCTCCACAGGCCTGTGTTCAGGATACTAAACCCTGCCAAATGAGGAAGAGGAGGCGCAATCCTCCCTGGGACTGCATGAATAAATCAAGCTACCACCCGGTGCTTCTGTGGCAGAGACAGAGAACACTCACTGGAAGATGTGCACAAACACATGCATTAATTCATCCATAAACTCATGCAGATGAGCGGTTGAAAATGAGGGCTGAGGGTGTGATAGACCTGCACCACCACGTGCTGTTTCTCTGCTTTTGGAAAGTAAAGCAGATTTTCTGACATGAACATCATGAGAACGTCTGTGTTGGCTCACTGTCAGTCTCCATTTATCGGCATATTGTCTGCTGATGGAGAGTCATCAGGGAATATTATCCTGCCAAGTCCTCACGTCATATAGTGCCAGGGCCACGTTTGCCCTGTGAGACAGGGTTCACAGGGGCAAATAACTGCTGATACTTCAACTTTTTGCATGCGTCCAGCTTATAGAGGACACAAGATGCAACAAGGGTAAAGAAGGAGTGTTTAACTGGGACAAATGGGGTAGAAGCACAAGCTGAGTTTGAAAAAAGGAGAGCAGAGGATCGAGAGAGCACAGAGGAAGGGCGACAGAAAGAAATATTGACAAAACCTAGATATACACATAAGTCACCCGACACGACCCGCCTGCTCCTTGTATTTTATAGAGCCGCTCTGCGCTGGCGGAACAGCATGACAGGCCAGTTCCTTCAACGGAAAATATGGTCCCTCTCAACCCTCCCGCCTCTCCCTCCGCTATCACTCCTGTTTTCTGTCTATCCCACCTGATATCATTCTGTCACCTCTGCGCCAGGCTCTTTTTTCCATCATCCCCCTATTTCGTTCTCGCGTTTTTATTGGTGCTCTACATTCCACCCGTCATGTTTCACTCCTCCATTTCTATCCATCTTCATGTCGCTCTCTTAATCCCCTCTCATTTGCTCCCCTCTGTCCTCATCCCTCGCGTTTTCTCCCCCAGCTCTCCTTCATGCGCAGTCCCATTTCCAGCAACGGTTTCTGCTTCCCTCATTCTTCCTGATTCATTTCCTCCCTGCTATCCATTCAACCCCCCTTGGTGCCACATACCTCGCCATCCCTCTTTACGTTATGGGCTCTGCCATCTCCATCTCGCACCTTTCCTGCAATTTCCTCCGACCTCCTAATGGGGTGACTTGTCGGTGTTCAATTCGTCTCCCACCATTTTTTTCCCATTACACTTGAAACTTAATTTGGTCTTTCTGTAAACTTTTAGCTCAGTCTTTCTACTTCTGCCGTCATCAGTGCCTAATCTCCCTTTTTCATAGCTAATTTTCCTTCATCTTGTCTTTATTTGTTATTCATCCTCTTTTCTTTCCTTCCTTATTTCCTGCTTTCTCCTCCCTCCCTCTGCTTTCCAGCTGGCCCTCCCTCTCTCCTCCGCAGCCTGCGCGCAGAGCCCCATGTGTCGGAATCAATTAGGGCTGAGAGCCGTCGCGGCCGCTCTTTCACGGAGGTAAATATTAAACTGCACCAAGCACCGAGGAGGAAGAGAGGAGGGGAGAGGAGGGGAGAGAGGGAGCCCTCCGTCCCTAATCCACCGCATCGATCAGGCGGGGATGAGGGTAATATATTATTTTGACAAGATACGATCCTCCGACGCGCACCGCTATCCCCGGCGATCGATTTCTTTTTTCTCTCCTTTTTTTTCTCTTTCCTTTTCTCCCCCTCACTGAGTGGGACAAAGTTTGTGTGTAACCGTGTGTGTGTGTGTCTGACATAGGATGCGCGCGCGCGCAGTGGTGTGCTGTTGTTGGGCGTCTTTGGCGTGTGCTTGTGCAGTGGAGTGTGGATGGGTGACAATAGGAACAGCATTAGGAAATGTGGAGAAGAGATGAGGATGGTGCTGCGCTTCTACAAACAAGCTGCTGTCTAAACAGCTAAATCTCGCGCTCACCCAAAGACGGATCGTTGAGAGAATCAGAGAATCGTATGTTGTGTTTATTTCCTAAGGAATAAGCACGGAGCAGAGCCGGAGGCAGGGCGCCGGGGTTACAGTTAGTAACAGAGTTGGAAGCAGAGCTGACCCATTGTAAAGTTAAGTGTCTTCCCCCGCGCAGTCCCCCCCAGCCTCCCATCTCTATCGCTTTGTAAACTGTGTCTAAATGCTAAAATCCCAGATCAATTTTTTTTATTCAAACCCCCCTCCATCCCCTCATCACTGCCCTACCCCTGCCCCCTGCATCTGTCCTCAAATCCTGCCATCCTGCAGTGATGGAGGACAGACATATGTGTTGTTGCCAGCATATTTATATGAGTGCATATGTATAGCTTATTATAGAGAGATCACTCCATGGACAATGTCAGACCTTGTTTCAGCAGCACTGAATCTTTCATTTTTACTATAGAACATGTTCTTTCATATCAATGGAAGTAAACCAGAATCAACACCTTTTGGTTTTATAGGTTAATAAATATAAAAACATGTCAGAGACATGATGCTCAGCTTTAACCTTTACATGAATAAATTAGATTAATATTATTTAAATCTACTGTATTATATACGCTATGTATCATTATCACAAACTCAAACATGTTTGATACTTAGGAGCTTAAATCTTGATGTTCTTGATGCCCAAAACTGAAACCTGGTGATAAGACTTTACCTCCAATTTGTGCTGAATACTTGACAACCCATGTCTGTTATTATTGTTTCACTCAGGGTTGCTTTCACCCTGTCTATTTTTCCTCTCAGTGTGAAATATCTCTAATGGTGCAACAGCCTCCATATTTACATCTGTTTCACTATGAAGTCACAAGATTAGGCTATGTGAGCTTTTTCTGTCAGACACCTTAATCTAAATCAAGTCTCATTATTTTTACATTCATGTCTTTGAGATTAGAGTGATTAACTGTAAAGTCTCTATTTATAATCTAGGATTTTAAAATTCCTGCATGTTGAATTTTTGCATTAAATATGACATAATACATTCATGCCATCATTGTAATGATCACTATGGTTTTATATCAGTAAATTTTCTCTTTTTTTAAAGCTCTATTTCCAAATTACCCGCAGTTACTCTGCTGTATCGCAAAGAACATTATTGGAGTCTAAAATCAACTATTGGAGTCTGTAAAATCCACTAATGGATATAACACCAATGATGACAGTGAAAATTTCTTTTTGTTGGAACAATTTCTGATCAATTAAAAATTCATGTCAACACATTATATAAAAACAGTGCATTTCAGTGTAGGAATTAGTACATTTGTTGGTCATGTTGGGGAAATTTCAGCTGCATCATGTTGCTAAATCAAAATATGAATGACTGTGTGTGTGATCCTGTGGAAGATATCTATTTTATCAATGGCCCCTGTATACAGCAGACAAAAATAACATTAAACCAACTGTGTGTTGCAACTTGTCGAACCAATTTCTGAGTGCATGAAGACTACATCACAACAGAAACATCAGTTCTTTTCACAGCAGCTTTACCAAAAATAAAAGCTTAAAAGTGAAACAGTGGTGATATTTTCTCGATGGCACAGAGTCATTAATATGCAAAGAGGCCAATATTTTAAATCTTCAAGCATTTTTTTTGTGATAATAGTCTTGCACATTACCTCATCATGCCCACTTTCCACATTGTGTCGATGTGGTTAGTACCATTCACCATGCTGTTGATTATTAATGAGGAGTGAAATGTCAACACAGAGTCATGATTATACTTATAGGCTAAAACTGAATCATAGCAGACTGCATGGTAGCGCAGTTGGTTGGCACTGTGACCTCAAGAAGGTTGCTGATTCAAGCCTCGGCTGGGGTGGGGGTCCAAACAGTAACCTTTTTATGTGGAGTTAGCGTTGTGTTCTCTCTGTGTTAGTGTGGGTTCTCTCCGGGTACTCCGACTTCCTTTCACAGTCCAAAGACATGCACCTTGGGGATAGGCTGATTGGAGACTCTAAATTACCCATAGGAGTGAGTGTGAGTGT
>JBAMIG010000006.1:8736651-8753080 GCA_037177335.1 Kiunga ballochi
GGTGACCTGTCCAGGGTGTATCCTGGCTCTCGCAGGGAAGGGCTCCAGCCCCCTGCGACCCCGTTCAGGGAGAAGCGGTAGAAAATGAATGTATGGGTGGAATCACTGCTTCATCATTAACAGCAAGTGTCACTGCTGAGAAAATGACAACATTACACTGAAGAAATTAGCACAAGAAGAATATTTAGTAAATTTGGGTTTTAAAAAGAAACCATTTATAATAATATTGTGTTCTTGGGTTTTGATGGGTTGTCTTGTAGAGGCAAATCTGCTCACACATTTTTCTCAGCAGATCGTTCAACTGTCGGCATGAGACACCAAACGTGCTAGCTATTTTGATGAAAGTTTGCAATGGAAACACAGTTTATGAAGTTAAAAATAGCAAGCGTGAAATTTAACATGATGAAACTGATGGGACGTCACATGCCACAGCACCACCATGTTTTTAAAACATTGATCTTACTAGAGAATAGCTACAGTTTCAACATGGAAATACCCAGCTTGGTTAATACATGTGCAACAATGGATTGTTACCATACTATTAGAAATGTTCCCTTTTTGGTGAGATGTAACATAAACATTCTCACACCCATGTGTGTCTTCAGTTTGTATGAAGACACCTATGCATATATGCATCAACTTGTTCTGTGTAGACAAACCTGTTTAATTCAGCTGTTCTGTGTGTTATAGTGATGTAGACGCTCAAGTCACGAACACAGTCATGAACCTCCAACAAGTTTCCTCCCCCAGAAAGCTCCATCCACACCAGCGTCACAACACCTGCTGGTTTCTCCCACTGCTCTCTCTTCTTCGTTGTCTCCTACTTTCTCTGTTTCTGCCGGCTGTGACTTAGTTTTCCTTTTTCTTTCTGTCCACTCTTGCTTTTATTGTGCCATTTTCTGCCACTTTAGTCCAAGAAAGAGAGGCCGTAATGCAATCTCTCCCCCTCTCCATCCCCTGCTGTGAGGGAGAGTAGCTTGGCCTGTGTGCAGGGTTGGGGAGTGGGGGGAGAGACAGGGTCAAGGTGAGCTCTAATACACTATTGATCCGCCCCAATTGAAAACCTGATGGAAATTTTACCCCCCTCCCCTCCTTTCCTCCTCATCCTTCCCCGCATACCCCCATTTCACTTTGTTTTTCTCCCCACCTCCTTTCTTCTATCCTCTCTCCTTTCCCATCTCCCACTCGTCTCTTCCCTTATGTCTTTTTTCCTTTCCTGTGTGTGTCCTCCCTTGTGTCTAGAGTCTTCCTCTATTTCGGTGTCTATCCCTGTTCGCTCCAATCTGTTATCTCTCCCAGCTGAATGTCTCTTTCAACCTCTGACCACTTTCTCTCCTTTGCTATCCATCTCTGCGCTGAACAGCACTCAGCCTCCATGTCTTTTAAACCATGCCTCTAATAATTTCCTCTCTTCTTTTCTGTTCCTTTTGGTCTTGCCATCTCCCCTTTCTCCAAGTGTGCTCCTCTCTTTTTACTTTAAATCCCACACTACCCCACCCCTCCCTGCTGGTTTGTCGCTCTTAGTCCTTTCCCCTCATCCCCCTATCTGAGTGTGCATCAGATGGTCCATTTCTCTCTAACCCAGTGCATATTGATCCCTATGGCAGTAGCATGCAGGGCGAGGGCTGTGAGGACCACTGCTACAGTGTATTAAACGCCACAAACGCTTTGGACGTGGGGCCTGAGACACGCCTCCCCGGCAGGGCCCTGTCAATAGCTGCTCCCTCCTGTCAACAGCAGCCAAATGGCCTCTCAATCTGGGTCTTGTGATGAGCCACAGAAACAGTTCATAGAAACGGCAAGAGATGTGCCATAGAAAAGCAGAAAGCATCTTTAAGGGAGTGAGAGTAGTGGGGAAAATGGCGCAATATAAAAGATATAGAAGTAAAAGCATTTGCCCAATAATGATGAAATGCTTTTAAAAAAACTTACTTCAGCTTTAATGTAAGTCAATCAAAACCACGAAACACCGTTTCCATCGAGAACCCCAAAAATGCTGCAAACAAAATCTGTGGCCTCAGCTGTTTTAATTGGCTCCATTCTTTGCCTTAACAAGCCTTGTAATAACATGGTGTTGTCCTGCAGTTATGTGGAACTGCAATTACACTCGTAGTTGAGGGTGCAACACACTATTCAAGCACATCAAACAAAAGAGGCAAAGACACTGAAAAAGCCCGAGCAACAGAGATGGCAACAGAAGTAAACCTTTTGCAGCTATCCATTACTTTCCCACAACAAGGCAGACCACAACCTCTCCCTCTTGCTGACTATATGCAGAGTTAGCTGCTATCACCACAGTGGTCGAGTAGGAGATAAATGGGGAAGATGCTTGTATGTGTGTGTTTGATTTATGTATGTTGTGTACGTGTCAGACGGCCGAGCTATCAGGACCACCATCTCCCAATAGACACAGAAATGCTACAGCAGCGGAGGGACCCCTCTGTCGACCCTGAGACCTATGATACACATCTGGAACAACAGAGCACACCAAACAAGGATGGGAAAGGTTGGTTGCAGGTGCTAGAGGAGGAGGAGGAGGAGGAGGGAAACTCTTCATTGCTCCTGTGCTTTTCATTCTCATTCAGAGGAGATTCATCCACTTTGTCTCTCTTTCGGCGAAGCTCTATCTGTTTTTGTCCTCTCTGCCCTTTGCTGTCACATTAGATCAAAGTGAAAACGCAACTATATTTACAACTTAGACTAAACTTTACAACTTCTGTTCATGCTCAGATATTATAGGCAGCAGCGCTCCAACAGAGTTAGGGAGGGGTCAACTCTATGATTATATGATTCTATAAGCCAACATACATACATATACACACACACACACACACACATATATATATATATATGGATCACAGACTGATAAAATGACTGGTTTTTATGTGAAGTCTTTGTTGTTTTGCAGTTTACAGTGTACTCTCTCTTATTTATCCAGTTACCTGCATGCTGAGTTCAGTCACCTGTTTTATTTTCCCACTTTTCTCTTTCAATCACTCTATCTTTGTCTCCCTCTCTGTCTCCCTGCTCCTCCCTCTCCTCACTCTCTCCATCTATTTCTTTCTCTCTAGGAAGGAATCAGTCTCACCTTAATTGCACTTAAATCGGATTAATGACTGACCGGGGACAACTTGACTTAATCTCTCTTCTAGTAAATCTCTTCCTCTCCCCTCTTCTCGTACATCACTCTTATACATTTTATCCTCTCCGACCCCCACCAAACCCTTCTTCTATTCATCTCTTGTCCTCTCTTTTGCTTTCTCCCTCCATCTCACACTTCTTCCTCTTTGTCACTTTTTCTATCACACTCCATGTCTCTCTCTCTCTTCACCAGTCACCCTAAGAGTCAAATCATTCTCACATCTATTCCGGAGAAACTTTGTCATGCATCAGCTCTAGTCTGCTCTTTTCACATCCTTTTGCAACTCATTGTTTAACTTCATCTCTCTGAGATTAGCTAAAAACCTCTTTGACTTTCTCAACCTGATGCTTTGTCTGTGCATGTCTCAGTCTGCTACAAGGTTGGCCATTTATGGAGTGTTGTGTTAGTACACGTCAATGTAGTCCTGTCATTGCCTCCTAAGTGCTTTGGCAATACTAGGGATCTCCTGTCATGCCAGTTCAACTAATCTCAATCGAACTACATTGAACTTGTATTGAGATGGCAATAAAGGACATAAGTGTCTGTCTGTGAGCGTTAAAGGAGCTACAGTGCTGTTGCATTTTCTCACACAAAAACTGCAGGCCCACACAAAAATAAATGGCAGCAATGACAATTACTGTCATTACTTAAATCACATTAAATGCCAATAAATCCACAAGATAAAAAGTGGAAACTGCAAGAAAAAAACCAAACAAACATAAAAAAAAATAACTGACTCGATGTCACATTGAGGTGATATTTGTTAAGGGTGTAAGGGCAAAAAATGTGCCACCTTCCAAACCCCTGCAGCTCAAAAAACAGAGGGAAGAAAGAGGCCAGCCTTGTGGACAAAAGCTCATTTTCCTCTTGGTTGCACACTGCTGCAGGCGAGCTAACATGCCACAGGAGAATTCAACCACTCATACACCTTTGTTTTCCTCGGGTTTTTCTCAACTTTACACACAGCTGCAGAGCAATAACTAAGACTGAACCAGGACTTATGTCAGCCCAGAAGGCATGTTCATGGCCTGTCCAGCTAGAGGAAAATTCAGTGATCTGAGAGCCAGAAAGTCACTTGATGCTTTTGAATGTGACAGACAAAGGTAGAAGCTGTCATTTCCAAATGCAGACACATTTATTCACCTCACAGTTTTGATGGAAGATACTTCCACATCTCCTCTCTTTTATTTCTGTCTCGCCAACCCTTCCTCCACCTCCTCCTGCAGCTCCCAACCTCTCTGCATGCCCATCTTACCAACACCCCAGTGCTTGTCCTGCCTTGCTCTTTCACTCTGAGCAGCCAGGATTAAGCATTTATCTCGGTGGTCCTCCTTTCGGCCCTAAACACCCGTGAGGATGATAAGAGTCGCTGGGATTTGTCAAATTGTGAGCCATTGATTAACTGACCTTTCACGCCTGCAAGTCTTTCAGCCACTCCACTAACTGCCGACAGGCTAGATAGAGAGATAGATGGATACATCTAGCTGTTATTATTGTGTACAAGTTTGTAGTTACCAGGTGTGGCAGCGAGAGACAACAGAGATATGGGGGGCAAACTGGGGCGGAGGTAGGAGTAAAGTGAGGAAGGGGGAAAGATCAGCAGTGGTTGAGAGATAGCAGAAAAAGATACAGATGAGTCCTTCAGGTGCCCTATAGACTTTGGGTGTAACAGGTAGATGTCTAGTAAACAGTAGAGAGGCTTGAATAATGAAGATGCAAAGGTGCATGAAGGGGCTAATATAAGACAGGGGAGGTTTAGAGGGATATGAGATGATGAGGACAGGTTTCAAATGTTTGCTGGCTGGAATCTTCAGTGAGGACAACAATGCCACATTAGTGCAAGTGATGTGTCATTGCAAGGAAATGCAGAGAAATAAAATAAAGGGGACTAAAATATAGGAAAACTTCAAAAAGAATCCTAACATTTTGAGTTTGATTACTGTAAAATGTATAGTTACAAATCCTGCATTTGAGAAATGATTGTTTTAACTCTACACTTCTCACATTTTCTCACTGAAGCCAAAGTCGTCACTATCAGTCTGCGACACGTGACTTTTGCAGGGACCCTAAAATCTGAACATACACCGGACTTGTTTTACTTTTTTTAATGGGTGCTGATTTTAAAGTAAAGAAAAACTGCCCTTGCGCGCGTGACATTGAGGAGAAAGTTCACCCACCTGGACCTCCGCGTCGCCCCGCCTCAGAGATGCACCTGAGGCCGAAGCCCGATTACTGTCTCCCGGCCTGGACTGGAGTTTCTTTGCCGCTGAGCTTTTCCGATCCGGGAAGAAGGAGGCAACGGAGGAACGTGCCGCTGTCACACTGCACGGAGGCGTCACTAAAACAAACAAATCATTATTGCGGCTTCCCAGTGGAAAGTCAGGGGGAACTTTATTTTTCTCCATTTAAACCAGAATTTAAAATACACAAAAAGAAGTAGGAGAGATGGTGCTGTGGCCCAGCTGTGTCTGGCCGATCCAGGGGATTGTGTTCTGATGTGTTCCCGGAGGACCACCACTGCCAAACACACCACAGATCAATCCCCGTATTGACTCCGTACTGTCTCACAGTAACGGGACGAGTGGGAAGAAATGATACCCATCTGAATTTACTGAAACACCCATTAACTTTAATCATTTGCCACGTCGCAGTGGTAGCACATGGTATTTTTCATCTGCTCCAATAAATTTCTCCTTTTTTATAAGTTAGACATAATTTTCCACATTAAAGCACTCTGAAATGTAAATATGAAATGATCTCTTTTTACGCACAGGATGTCCCCCGGGTTATTGGCACACAGAGCGGATGCTGAAGACCAGAATGCAGCACGGCGGGAGGCTTTGCTGTCTTGTTATCGATATATGAGAAGCTTGCTGGAAAGGATATTGACCGTCCTAACTAGCCACACTTTGATCATACGAAATTGCTTTCCAAATGACAACATATTAAGGATGAGGGTATTTTTAAAAGGAGGGTGAAAAAAGAAAATCAAACCACGTTCTCGCACCTGTCAGAAGTTTCTTTTCCGTACGAGATGTAGGTAAAGAGATGTGACCACCCCCCACCCCCCACCCTGCTCTCCAATAGATCCAACTGCCTTAATAAAGAAAAAAAAAGCCCACTGTTTTCTCAAAAAAGAATATATTAAAAGGAGGATAAGATGATGATGAAACATGGAAAATTGTGGAGTCGGACTTGCACCCACAATCTTTTTCAAGGATCAATCCAAACCAAAAAGAAAAGGTTGAAAGACAGAGAAAGGAAGTCAGACAGGGCACATACCGGATGAAAAGCTGCAACAACTTATAAATTAGTTGATAATAAACAAAAGACTGCTAAAAACAAGAATATATGTTAGGAAAAACGCGACGGCTCGATTTAGATGTGATTTTAGTGGAGATAAAAAAGACAAAAAAAAAAAAAGGTTTATTAGAGATGAAGCGGCTTTCAAACAGTTGCTAGGCCCAACAGGAGGAATTAAATAACTAATCTGGACTAATGTAGTAAAAAACGGATGTTAATATTAATATGAATGGAAAATATAAAAGATGCAGTTTAGATTTTATTTGAACTAAACTTGAAAGTCTTATTGTTCGATGCAATATTATCAGCAAGATCATCATACAATTATTTTTTATTATCAAATTAGTGAATAATAATATTAATAAGAATAATATTATTATTAATAATATTATTTATAATAGTGATACTAATAATAAAATGATAATAATAACAATGTTGCTTATAATTTTTTTTAGAATACATCCCATTTCACTACAATTCTGTTAGTTTCTAATAATGCTTGCTAATAATACTAATAACTAATTATCGCGTGTATAATAATAATATTAATTAGCATTATTAATAAATAATAATTATTAATATTGTTATTATTATTATTATTAAAATACTATTCAATTCAGACGAGTTTACCAGGAACCGAGAGATATTTAGCCTATATGTTTATCCAACATTGTTTTTAAATAAAACAACAGCATTTAATTATTGCAATGACACTAAAGTGGACGGATTAACTAAATAAAATCAAACTGTATATATCCAGGAGGTGAGGGTGAGTGACGTGGGAGAAAAATCCAAATGTCGTTCATGTCGGAAATATTTCCACCTGCAATTGACAGCAGAGAGACGGAGACACAAAATCAGGGGAACTTGAACCAAAATAAATAAAAAAAGACAAGGGTTCATGGACAACTTGGAGAAGAGTTCCAGCGACTTGGTTAGAGAAACTTTACACACATCACAAACAGGAATAACTATATGAAGCCATAGAATCAGTGAACGAGGGGGGATTTGGAAAATACTTATGAGACAAACTGGATAAAAATGATGCCAAAGTGTTTTATTTAATCCACCCTGAAATAAAATTACCGAAATTATTAGCATACAAAATTACAATAAAATTACAATAAAAGTTTACAATAGTGGGCCTAAACATAATAATAATAATAATAATAACAATAATAATAATAACAATAATAATAATAATAATAATAATAATAATAATAACAATAATAACAATAATAACAATAATAACAATAAGAATATAAACTATTTATTTAAAGCAAATTAAATAAATGTCCGTCATTTTTTTTTAAACAGGTTTCAAGAATCTTATCATTTTTGTTTGAGTCACGCACGTGCACACGCTTCCAAACTTTTTAGAGCCAGGCTGATGTTTTTGTGCAAAGTTGAATGAGAATAACTGACATCAGAAAAACAACATTGGTCGGGGATAGGGTGGATCCATTGATCGATCTCTTAATCTGCAATAGTTACATGCATGTATTGATTTACAAACACTGTTTATCTGGAAAAATACTGGCACAAATAATTGATGGAGTACACCCACGGTGCGCATAAATATGCATCAAAGTTGTGAGGGAGCAAACACCTAAAAAAACCAATGAGGGGGGAGACTAGCTATATCAAATAAAGATGATTCTATATATATTTTTTTGAAAACTGGACTCCGCACTGTATCGATGCGCCCACTTCTGAAACAAACTCCCAGGCGAGTCTGGAAGCACATCACAAATCAGCAGCTTCACTCCTGTTCGAGTAAACTTCAGCATTTTCCTTTGGTGAACGCATTGGTTTATGGTCACAAAAAGCCCATCACTTCAGGCTACTTGGTTGTTGGGTTTTTTCTTGGGGTAAGGGGGGTTGTAACAGAGCTGAGGGTTTAAAAATGTTGAAAAATGCCCCAAAAATAAGGCTGGGATGTTCCTAAAAGCGCTGGTCCAGAGTAGCTGCTGAACTTCTGCACCGTCTCCAATTTTTATTAGAGAAATAAAAAAAAGAGTAAATTAAATCTATTTATCAGTTAAATGTAAAAACACATTAATAGGTAAGCGTGTGAAGATCAACATGTGCAACCCTGTGCCAAAGCAGCACGACACACACGCACGCAGACACACACACATGAGCACCAAAAGGCCTGATGAATGCACGACATTTCCCACAAACACCAGCCCGACATATTTAAGAAGGTAAATCAAACAGACCAACGCACGTAAACACTTATACATACATGCACACACGCATAGAGGGAGAGAGAAAGCGAGAGAGAGAGAGACACAAAAAGAGAGAGAGAGAGACACCGGCTATGGTCTCGTGCAGCTCGCCGCGTGAATGGCTGTTTAATTGACTGATTGATACGGCGGCGTGGAGGTGAGAGCTGGACGCCTTTACAAATAGAGACATTTAAAGGCTAATCCGGGCCAGCGCAGACAGCTGAGCGTACAACAGAGCTTTTCACACCTGCTCACGACGAGCTCGACTCGTGTGTGCGCGCGAAACACGCGGACCGCAACTGAACTTTGAGCGCGTTTCCAAAAGACTCAAAGATTCCCAAAAGCGCCTGAAAAGAAACCTGCGCAATTACGCACCAACTTTCTGCTACAAGGTTACAGCGTACAAAAAGGAAAGCATTTCGGATAAAATCATCAGAACTAAATAAGTGACAATAATGACCAAAATCCATCTGCAGGATCTGTCACAACTATTTGTGGCATGACATTTAAAACACAACTTTTTTCTCGATTAAAAATATATATAAAACAAAACAACCGGAGATTTCCAAATGCGTTTAAAATAATAATCATGATAATAGGTGATAAGAAAATGAGCAAATAATAAAACGTACCTTCCGTTTTATGATTTTGGAAGTGGTGTTCTCTCACTGGCTGGAGTGCGACCAGTCAATCCACATGCATTCACTGACGGTGCAGGGAGGCAGCAACCGGAGAGGCAGCTCCACAACCTGAACCCGGGAAGGAGAGCAGAGGGAGGGGGAGGAGGGAGCGATGAGATGAGGTGTGCATCTCTCCCTCTCTCTCCATCTCTCTCTCACTCTCTCTTTCTTGTGTGTGTGTGCGTGTATGTAAGTAGTTAATTAGTAAATCCCCATTCGCTGTGCCTCGGGTCGGTTTGTTTTCCCCGGTCGACAAGCCGAGAGGAAAGAGAATTTGAAGTAGGATTCGACCCGTTTCCGCTCCTGTGTTTCATATATGAGGTTTGTGAGTGTGTGTGTGAGTGTGCAGCGCAGTGACTGTGTGTGTTTTCTCTTTCAGGGCTCCCTTTGCTGCCACCAGAGGAGCCCATCTACTCGCCTCCACGCCTGCACTTGAAGGGTAATTGCGCTCGCGACACCAGAAGTTGTTTACTTTTATATCGCTCACCAAATTCCCCAAACAAAACGAAAGTGCATGGCTTCTTCGATGACCAACAAACGTCAGTGCGAGTTATTCTGACCCCAAAACTTCTAATTTAATAAACATTTTATTGATTTTCAGATAATGTAAAGCATAAATCCAAATCTGCACATGTTGATCTGCACTCCACATAGAAGAAACCCACCACTGGCATTTCCATGCAACAATAGCAACCTCATTGTCTTCAGCTGCAGCTCATGACTTACATCATATGAGTGAAATCACTCAAGCAAAGCATAAAAGCTCTCCACAGCCCAGCCCCCGTGCCATCGACTCTGTCCTTAACAAAACTTTAATTATTGAATTGATCCCCTATCAGCAACTTAATAATCAATTAAGTAAACCAATGGAGCTCACTTGAGTGCAGAGAGCCAGAATGTATGACAAGGGAATGAGGAGACAAGAGGAGGAGAAGAGGGCAAACATTGAAAGGATGAGGAGAACAGCGCTGAAACCGGATGGATCAACGGGACGCTGTGGTCTCTTTTAGCTGAAGTTGCCTAAAGAACAAGGCCACAATACTGACAAACTTTTACATCACAGCTGGTCAAAGGGCTAAGTAAGACCAGAAAGGACAAAAAAGATCACATTAATATGACTGAAAGTTTAGGTTAAATTTTTACTGCTGATCTTTTTCAGCAAAATGGTTCAAATTGGATTAAAATTCACTGGCATGCTACTGTTCAATCTGCAGGCGCTGTAATTGGTGAAGGAAAATATTCAGTGGCTGACTAGTGTGAAACAATATGATGCAAAACAGCTGGGAGGCAGACTCTGCCTCCCAGCTGTTTTGCCTGGCAGAGGCAGAGGCAGAGGCAGGGAGCAAATGGAGCATTACAAGCACTACTACAAGGCTACGGTCACAGTCACAGCCATATACAAATCACCATACATTCACATAACACCCCATGTAAATCTCTTTATCGCCCTCTAGTGTCACCTTGTGAGCTCCTCCTTCCATCACTGCTTGTTAACCCCTGGACCTGTGAAGCCATCTGGTCGCAGCTACTTGCCTCGATTTTCAGGTTCTGTACAGACGTATACATGAAGTACACACGCTTGTGTGTGCATCTGATTTTCTTTTTTATTCTTAATATATTTTAGCTCTTTGTGTACGTGTGTGCGCGTGTGCAGAGAATCAGACACTTACACAGCAGATGAAAGCTTTGCCAATACTCCAAATCCCCTGAGGGTCTTGGCAATATTGATGTGACTGTTGGAATATGTGTGTGTGTGTGTGTGTGTGTGTGTGTGTGTGTTTTGCTGGTGCATAACACTATGTGTGTTTGTTGCACTTCCACATGTCACCCTTTAAAATGAAAAAGAGCCAAAACACAAACAGACACACTGAAAGATGTCAGTAACCCCTAACTAACTGATATCAGAGCAGATTATTCTTACCGTAGCAGCTTTTCTTACCTCCCTTTGCTGATCCATGCTCAGCAGCTGGAGCGTCTGAGCCTCTGACACCTGAGAGGTATATGTGACAGAGTGGGAAGATGTTGGAAGAGGATGAAAAACTGACCTATAACATCCCCATTGACTGAGTTAATTAATATAAGTAGAGCAGGGGATTCTTAGCTCACTTTTCACTCTATGGATTTGCTGTCTCCTCACATTTGGTATGTTTTATGTCGATTCAATGCAAACTCAATGTGTTCCGTCCTGCGGCACAATCATGACAGCTAATTTTGGGATGTGAGGCGTTTTGATGGGATAGATTTTAATTGTGGCACAACAAAGGGCCTTAGTGTGACAGACCGGTTTAAAACGTAACGTGAATGCTTGTCACATTAAAACAGAAGGAACTGTTAAAAGGATCCAATCTTTTTTTTTTTTTTTTTGGCTCAGAGATACTACGTACTTCTTTCTTTGGGGATAATAAAAGGCCACTTTTTACAAGATTCAAGGAAGTAGAGACGGCACTGAAATGAGAAACGGAGAAGGGACGAGGAATTCCTCATGGACTAAAACACTTCTTTTTTTTAGGGTGTAAGACAAGACAGACATGTGTGTTTGTGTGTGTGGGGTGGAGGGTTGACACAAGCAGGACAGACAGGAAGACAGGCAAGTAGAAGGTGGGAAATGGAGAGAAAAGGAAGGGAAAGAGAGCAAGAAAGAGCTCCACTGCCTAGTCTTAATCTGAGCTGTTCTGATCAATAGCCCATTTCCCATTGTTGCCAGAGCTGTTCGATCGCTACACCACGGAATTAACACACCCACTTTAATCTAGGGGGAGAGGAGCGAGGGTAGGTAGAGGAGGGGGAAGGGAAAGTGGGGAAGAAGGGGGTTAAGGGGGTGAGTGGGGAGCAGCTGTGGAGGCATTCTCAAATGAAATCAAATCTAATTGTTATCACTGTAGCTGCTGCACTTATTACTAGCACTGTTCCAATTACCCAAAGACCATATAGCTCCCTTTTTCTCTTCTTCTCATATATTGCGTCATGTGGTGTAAACTGGACGTAAATAATCTGAATTAGTGTTTATTTGTTTCATTTTGCCAGCTGTAGATTGGATTGAGCTGGGATTGTTGATGGTGTGGAAGGCTTGGCTCATTCCTCAGTAACTGGAATGGGGTCTGAGTCCGGCACATTGAAGTAGATGAACTCTAATAACGCACCACCTGCCGTATGCTGGTACCAAAAGAGTTTTGTGAAGTACAGCTGTTTTATCATAAAACATTTATTTCAAGATAAAAATGGAATTATTACGACTGTACGAAGGATTGCCTTGTTGAAAGTAGTGGGCAGCTATAGTTGTACAGTTACAATTTGTGTGGTTTCTTTTGTGAAAACCTGAATCTCAATAAAAGAACAAACATTTTGGTTGCAGTAGTTTGCAAAATCATTAGAAGCTTAATTAAACACAAAGTAAGCCTTGTTCCAGACACAATTTAACTGGTGCTGAGAAAGTCCTGCAAAGATTTATCACTAGTGAATGTCCTTTTTACTTTTCATTTATTTTCTTTTTGATGAACTTGATGAACTTTGAGTACCATGACTTGTACAGTGATTATGGGCTGCCCAGGTTGCCTAAATGAATTAAATGTAATAAGCATCGGCTATGAGACCCATCTTGCTTTCTCATCATATAGAGTGCAGGCAGCCTATTAAAAATCCATTGGTCACAGAAGTTACGGCCAGCATTTTTCAATGCAACCATCAAATGTTACGACATGTGTAGTATTTGTTTGTGTAAAATGCATGAAATGCCAGAACGTTACCTTAAGAATAGTTCAAATGTTGGGATAAAAAAGTAAGCCCATAATTTAGGGACATATCGCATGGCGTTAGCATGCTAACTATTTAGCCTATATCTTCATGAAACAGCAGTTTGTACCTCAGCATGGGATAGTGATTCAGTTAAGTAAACTGTGTGTTTCTCTCATACATGTACCAACCTCTTGTCAATCATGTTGAATTAGTTAATCAATAAATGAAACTTTAAATGTAAATATGGCTGAAGTGCTTGGCAAGCTGCCACTGACCAGCAGGAGGGTTGGAGGATAAGCTAAGGTTTGCTTTTTGCACAGACAAATTCTCTCATGCTGTACTTGAACTTCCTTGCATGCAGCTTAAAACTCTTCCTTCCCATAATGCTGGAAACAGGTGGCAGCTACGGCCGCAGGCATGATCCCAAACTGAAACAAACTGGGATTTCAGGAGCTTTTTCACTCCATCATTATTCGTGCTTTCTGCAGCAGTGATATCTGTTACATCTTCCATTGATTTAAGAACTTTTCCATTCAGGAATAAAACAGACATGAGCACGTTTATATCAGCTTCTCACGACCATAAACAGAAAAACAACGACCACACCATGGGTTGGACCACTAAGGTCCACACATGCTGAAATGAAATCTTTACTACTTTTATCGTGAAGGAACCCCAAACTCCCTGCTCCGTTAGTAAAGTGAACACTTTCTCAGTATCAACACTTGAGTTTAGCTGTAATCTACAGCTTTAGGTATTGCCGGTTGAATCTTTGCTTGCCACCTTCCCCTGAGACAGCTTGAGGGGAAAACACAGCAGCGAAGCCCTTCCCTGCCACCCGAGGCTACCACCCAACTTTACCTTCAATCCATTCTACTTATTCTAGTCCTTTTGAAGTCATTTCATAACAGAGCAATTTTCTCGTTAGCGTTGGGCTTTAATTGTGGGTAATTAAGCGTGCTCCAGCAGTATAGAGAGCTCTGTTCGGAGGACTGGGGGGAAATTAGTCGTAGTTCAGCTGTGAAATATGGGGTTAAGTGGGAGACGGGGAAAGGAGAGGAGAGCGCCGAGGGGGGTCAGTGATTCCAAAACAGAGTTCACACAGACTAAAATCTGCTTTGGGAATAGTGGATGATGGCAAAAAAAGAAAAGAAAATGTGGGAACACTAATAGGTGTTTTTAGTCAGAGTTCAAATAGAAGCTCAACAGGGTTAAAGGGGCTCTTTGGAGAATAACTATTACTGGGGAAAAAAGAAACTTGTAGAAATGAGTGGACGGTGGGGATGGTGGAGTTTGTGTCAGGAAACTGGAAAAGAAAAGCAACAAGTTTTCTAAAAAAAACCATCTGAAACCAGAATATAAGACTTGCAAATGACTTCATACAGAAAATTTTATCTCAAACATCAAAGGTGTCACAAAAGGAGTATACCAAGAGCTAAATCTGTACCAGAGTTATACCTCCTGTGTATTGGTTTACTCAGGTTTTTCCAAAAGTACTGGGCTGACCTACTACAAGTTAATGAATTTAGTTGAAACGACTGTCAGTGCTGTTTTTTCTTCTTTTTGCTCAGCAAAATTGCATTTCACAAAAGGCCTCCTTGGAAGCAACAATGTGTGAACAGAAGCAAAACCCTCGGGTTGCACTATCTGTCACCAAGTGGATTATGGACTTTACACACAGTGAACCTTGATAAAATGCACCACCTTACCCTTTGCATCCACTAATGCTTTTATTTCAACCCCGTAACAGCTATAAACGTCCAAGTGGTCATAAAGCGGATGAGGAATGATTGGAGTCATTGACTGTACTGTCAAAGGCTCAGTGCATGGGGACTAACTCCGTCAGGCCCTTTATGAGTGTGTGTCCCCCCCCCCTTGTGGACCAATCCCTACTGACTATAATGAACCTGTTAAAGCCTCTATAAATATCGGCTTCCATGCTTAGTGATCGTTTGAATACCTTGGAAATAGCCCAGTGTTTGCAAACAAGTGGATGGGCGTTGCAGAGGGTGAAGCTAATACCTAATCAATGCAGGGACACTCCTTTGCATTGGACCCATTGGAGCCTTGATTCGTACAAAAGTTGTGGATTTTATATGGCTTATAATAAACAAAAAGATATCGTATTGATCGACACATCATCAGTGCCAATAAAAAAGGTTCTCTCCACAAGACGAGGCTAAAGTGGGAAAAAATCAAGATGGAGGGAACTTAACATCATCCTGTCAGTTCGAACATGGAACTGTCAGCGTAATACTTAATCACTCTCCTTATATTGGTTGTCAGTGGTTCAGATTTATTGAAGGTTAAGAATTTAAAACTTTAACAAGGGGTTGATGTTTTAAATTCTTAACCTTCAATAAATCTGAACCACTGACAACCAATATAAGGAGAGTAAAATAAAATAAAAACTCATATGTCTAAAATCCGATCTTTATCAGACATATGAGTTTTTATTTTGAATGCACTTTAAAAGTGCACCACTAAAACAGGCACAAACTGTCAGAATACAAATACATTTATCGATCAACAATCTGATTTTACTCTTTGCAGCAACCTCATTGTACATTATATTACACTGTTTTTCTTTTGCAAATTACTGGGATGGATTGTTGTGTGTTGTCCGAGTCTGTATTTGAAAAGCAATGCAGTTTTGTTCTAGTGTGGTCTTGATGGTCTGAATAATAAAAACAGCTTTTTTTTAAAGCTTGAATTATTTCAGAATGGGACTGCTCTGCAGACATGAAATGATGAAGGAAATGTTTTAATGTTACCATTCAGTGTTTATTAGTGTCACCTCAGTTGCATTGCCATCATGAAGATCAGAATGTGTTTTCCAAACCTCGGCAGGTTTAGTAATGCAAACATTATGCTAACGTCACACTGATGGGGGGAAATAAATATAAATCTGAGTGAGTTTAAACTGCAATCTATCCATATGCTTATGTTTACTTAGAGGGGCTAATGCACAGCTCCCATTTTAGACGAAGCACTGTCAGTATTCTGCAAATCATTTGCTCTGATTCATGACCTTGATCTTTCAATGTATTAACCAAATAGCTTTTAACAACTGCAACTGTGTTGCCCTCTCATTATTTCACGCAGCAGATTGGATTCTGGGGTATCAGTGTGATGTTGGTGACCTTGTGCGACATGCACTTGAAATCAATGAGAAGGTCAAAGTGATGGTATCCACAGAGGGCTGCCTGGACACCTTGAACATCTAGGACTTATGTGCAAAGCACAGTCTGATAACAGATTACACATTTACATTTACAGCATCAGATCTGTATAAATCTTTTTTCTTTTGGACATGTAAAAATGTATGTAAATTATATATA
>JBAMIG010000006.1:8761466-8788989 GCA_037177335.1 Kiunga ballochi
ATACACACACATATATGTGTGTATTTATATGTGTGTGTGTGTGTGCTTTCAACTTTTCAGTGCTGTGCAATTGGACAGTAACCTGTCCATTTGCCCTTTCATTCCCAACTTACTCTCACAACATCGATAACACCCAATTACACATAAGCTCACACATGGTGGGTCCTGAAAACACACAATTACACGCACTTCGGACACACTTTTTATTAACACTCAATTACACACACGCATAAATCACTGCCGAGCTGTGCACCCATGAAGGTAGGGACTGCCATGTGAAAGACGGATCATGTTTGTTGCCACTGCCTTCACAAATGGGAAGAAATTAGGAACGCCCAGTGGACAGAATGCTACAGGAACATATGGAACAAGTACTAAGCGCTTATCACAAATACAGTTTTATTTTTTAATGTTTTTTCCTTGGCAGTAGCCTAATATTAAAATGATTGCGAAAAAGGAGGTTATTGAGAAATGGAAGGTAACTCAGTCACCCACTGAACCACATTAATAACAACTAGGAAGTTCCTCAGGTTTACATGTGGCTAAATTCAAAGAAGTGAAGGTCAGGTGACAACAGAACTAAATGACTAAAGATTTACAGTCAATGTGACCACACTATTCACAGGCTGAATAACTATTATGAGTCAATATAAAAAAAAACACACACACACACACACACAAACCAGTGGAAATGTCACAGTTTAGATGGAGTGTATGCAGGTGACTTCCTAAACGCTGTATGTCAGCTGTTTGATGCTTTGTGATCATATCATGTTAAATATGATGTAAACTGAGATTAAGCTGCTCCTGATATCATATTTTCTCAATATTTTTTCCAAAGCGTTTAATAATGACATTCTCTCATTATCAAAAGAAAACTAATCCCTATATATATTATACAAATTTTGGCTTTCTTTTTGCTAAGCTCTCTTCGTGTGTTCTTAGTGAATAATGAACATTTGGGTGAAACTTTAAAACTATTAAATTGGTTTCACTTACAAAGTATTGAAATGTCTTTATTATTATAAACTATTTCAGTAGCTACACCCTGACACAGTGGATTAGGCCACATCAAACATATGTGGTGAGAAATCTCCTGATCTGCAGCATCAAACTTGGATTTTATAAGTTTTATTCTTTGCAAGGAAGTTGTTGCCTTAAAGTGAACAAAGTGTGAAAACAGCTCTGATGAAGGATATCTTCCATAGGCTACTGGATTGCAGATATATGACAAATTGACAACCTAGTTGCTGATTGGTGTAAGGCTTATTACTTGAGCCAAATAATGACTCATTTCAGAGTTGTGAAACCAAATAATAATATAAAACAATAATATAATAGAAATAAACTGTAGATTTTTTAAATCAAAATCTCAAATTACATGCTGTCTCTTTAGGTTCAGGAATACATGTCAATTAGACATGCAAGTTAAACTGTTGGAGTATAAATCCATACATGTAGGCTATATGTAGGTCGTAATTCCAGAGGATTGCTGGATAAAGAAATATGACAAAAAGTATTCCATAAAGCCTAAGTCCTGGCCCGCATGAACCGGCACAAGTTTACCCCGAAGTACAGCGAAAGTAGCCTGGTGAAAATATTCTACTCTAAAATAAATGTGTCTGTATTGGGCGATTACCGGGCCACGCTTCCTGAGCCTCGCGCGTCACCTGCTCGCTGTGGCATTGACACGTCAGTCTCCCGCGGCTAACGCAATGTGACAGTGTCGAGATTATAATATCTGGCCCACATTACCGGGCATTAACGCCATTACCGCGCCCCGCCCGCTCAGGTGGGCCACTCCGGGACCGAGGAGGAGATCAGGAAATTGAGGGAAGGCGGTGTGGAAAAGGAGGGAGGATGACGATGAGATGGGTGGATTTGTGAAAATAGCTGATGCATTTTAGATACGATGTGAGGGAAAAAGAGACTAAAAGAGATAGAGGCTCGGCAGCTGCGTGGAGAAGGTGTAAACCTCTTGCAATCATGCAGGGAAGAGGCTTTTCAGGAGGATGCGTTTAAGAAGGAACTCTGTTTTATTGTGTGGGTGGCAAAAATGCTTTGAATAATGATGATGAAATCTGCCATCCACATTACTACAGGAGTTTGTATGTATGTGTGCTGTGACAGAGGGGGTGCTGCTGTTGCTATAATGACAAAGAAAAAGGGTAAGAGGGGGCAGTCCAATTGGATAAAGCTATTTTAATAATGAACAGCTGAACAAGCACCATCAGTTCACATGATTTAATATTTACACCAGGCCACGCCTGGTTTCATATTGCTTTTCTAGAGCCTTCATTTGTTTTGCCCAAAGAAAACACTGCTACTCCACAGCCTTGTTGTTTTAATTAAGGAAATTAATAAATAAAAATAAATTAATGTGGCCTGCTCTCCTTCTCCTGAACCCCCCCACACACACACCCATAACAGTGGCAAGCACCATCGCCTGCCTCTTTGCTTTCTCGCCTGCATAGGATGTATTTGTGTGCCATAATTAACGCTTAATAAGTAAGTGATTCATTATGATTAGCATGTGGATTCCCAGTAATGGCCCCTCTCTGTGCTAGCAATCAACCTCATTCTGTTTATCCACACATAAACCCCCTGATCCATCTCTGTCTGCACCCCCCAGTCTACATATCCGCTGTGCTCCATTCCTCTGGTCCTGATGCTGGGTCATTTGTTGGGCTGCTAGTGAAGGTCTCTATCAATCTGAGTGTCATTAGGCTAGATGAGGAAAAGGAAGGGGCCCCATTGTCATCCAAAGCGAGAACTGTCAGACGACACGATCATTTTGGAGTCGATAGATTCATTTATGAAAAGAAAGAATTGATGTATTTGCTAAGTGCAATCATAAGTTTGTGTGAACATAACTCTATGTGCCAAGAGATCACTTGTTATCCCTCATCTAAAAAGGAGTTTTGGCACAAACCCCAATAATGAATGAGATTAATTCCTTTAAGTTGTAATTTTGGGGATAAGGTCTAGTGGGGGAGAACTCGGGCACTCCGGCTCTTGTAATGTGATGAAAATTAATTTAGCTAAAGTCTCTTGGGGCAGTTTGTGTGTTGTTTTGAATCCACTTATGTCCCAATGATGGACATTTTCTACATTTGTGATGGAAAATGCAGAGAAGTGATGGAAACAATGACACTAAAGGCTCATCTTACCAAATTTTTTAAAAAGAAAATAACGTAAAAAAAAAAAATCTTAATTAATTTCAAAGCAGCAAATACTTCTGGAGTTAAGGAGCTAAAAACATGAAATACAACCAACCTCAACAAAAGACAAACCTGTTTGTTGCTGCAAAACATCCACATTTGTAGGACTTGTGAACAAGTTGCTTTAACCGCAGTGGGGATTACAACCACACCCAGACCACTCATTTGACCATAAAAGACATAATAATCATAAACCTCTGAATATTTAGTCACTTAATTAATTTCTTATATTTTATACAGCCAGGAAGGTCTTGCTGACATTTAAGATGACTTCTTCCAGCCAGTTTGGGTCAAGGTAATTAAATCTAGTTTCAAAACAAAACTAGAAACACCTAGAGCACACAGACCTTCACCAAGCCAGTGTAACATTTTTCCCAATGATTGTGGGTATTGTTATTTTAGTTAGAAGCTCTAATGGCTGCCCCATAATAAAACAACAATACTTTCAATTTCCTGGATGCATGCAGTGATCTGGATCTCAAAATTAAATCCCCTGTTTTGCCTTGACAAAGGTAAAAATAATTCCCAGGGTTTGATGGCACATGACATTTATCAGCTATGTAGAAGCTAATGACACATCAAGCTGTGTTGTCTGCTGGGAACAGAGGTTTAATCACCCATTTTTCCTTCTGCCCTTGTTTTCAGGTTAGGTTTTGTTTTTTTAGACTTAAAATGACCAAAGCTGGAACAGATGACAAGATGAAGAGGAAAGAAGGAGAAAGATATATATTTTGTATCGAATCATAAGATGTGGCTTTCAAAAGCCATTAAATTCACGACAAAGATGAGTTTTTCATGAATAATTGTGATCACTAAACCTGCCGGCTTGACACAGAAGATCCTTGTTCTTTTCCAGTTTCCTGCACCATGACCTCAACCTTTATCGTGGACAAACTAACTGAAACTTTAAGTCATTTTAGTGCTTGAAGAAACATTAACCAAAGTTGTTTCAGATAAAATATTTTCCTTCTTTCGGGATTAATTTGAAAAGGTTTTTAAGCCAAGCGGCCGATCAATGATGCTTAGATAAGCGGGAACATGCCAGTGAGTTTTCAGGATGGCAGTTGCAAAGAAGCAATTAGGAAGTCTAGCCTCTTTCTGAATATCCTCACCTTTAATTATATCACCCAGTTGTCTGTGCACAAACACACAGGAGTGCACTGTTCATGCACACATGCATGAGCAACCCTTCAGCCAACTTGTTGGAGATCAGCTGAAGATCCACTCAGGGACCTTCCTCAGCAACAGATGCACTTGACAGTCCTGCTTGAGCCATTTTGAAGCATTTGAGAAAGCTTTGCACTTTCCCCCAGCTGTCTCTGCTTCCCCCTCCACACCAGAATGTTCATTGCCCAGAAAATAATTTCTCTAGTCATTTCAGCGCCTTTGTGAGCGGCAATCAATTTCTCTTCTCTTCATGATGGTCCTGCGTGTGGGCACAGAAGTTTGACCTTCTCTAAAAGATCTATCAATTTATCCGTCCATCCTGCAACCTATCCATTAATGTTTTCATCTTCCACTGTTGTTTTTTTCCCCTTCTTTCTGGCTGTAGACTGTTGGGTGGTAAAATGGCTTTAAGCTCGTGCTCATCAGCACCTAGCAGGTGTCTGTTTGTGCAATTATTCCGCAGTCGTAGAGCTGGACTGAAATCAGCCATTGGAGAAAATGATGGTAATTTTGACTGAGGAGAATATGCACTTGAGACAAAAGGAAGGGAAGACTATTTGCAGTGTGGTGCCGATGGCAAACCAAAGGAGGGGACAGGGTCAGGCTAAGGCTAAATGACATATCACATTACCATCAAGGGGTCACCCAATTTCTTCCAATCTACTTTCAACATTTTTGTGGCAACAGCTCTGTTAAAAACTTAAATTTCATTTATACGCTGGCCTTTCAGTCTTTTCAATCTTATTCTCATGAATTAATTGAATATACTGCCAAGACTTTAAAATCAAGCATTTTTGTGTTCAATTACTTATTGAAAAATCTATTTAATCTACCATTTGCAGCCACACATACAGAAAAACCCATGCTTCACTAATAGTGTCATTCAAGCTGGCAAATACAAGCTTCTATTAAGGGAACAGTTTGAACACTTCAGCATAGAAATATTAATAAAATAATCAGTAGATGCATATTGTCGGTGTGAAGCTCTACTAAGAGAAATCTATGGATAAGGATAGATGTCTGAGAGAAATCGTGAGCCCAGGAACTAATACCGGTTGAGTAAATAGTAATGATTCCCTCGTGTCGTCTTTCTGCCTGAACATTAAACCTGAAAAAGAGGCCTTTTGAAAAATAAATCTGACTTACAGACAAATCTGTCTAAACTGCTCAAGAATTCATTTAAACAGAGATGTAATCATACTGGATAAACACTGATAGATATTCTCGCTTTGTTGCCGAGAGGAAGTTCTCTTCACTCTTCATGGGCTTATTCGGTTGGGATCCTCGGCCTTTCAGAGGGCCCCCCCCCCCCCCCCTCCCCACATCTACCAAAAACCTTTCTATTCACATCACTCTCCCTCACTCGTTTTCTTTTTCCCTCATTCACACTCCACACTCTGTCCCTTCCAATCTCTCTCCTCCTCTTGCGTCCCCTTTCTCTGGCTCACAGGACAGTATTATATATTCCAGTCTCATGCTTTGCATGATTTGGGCAATAGATGAAGCCATATCCCTCTCTCCTCTTCGGGCTCTCCCCTCCCTCTCACTCTCGCCTTGTTGTTTAATGTTTCAATTTGGAGGAAGCAAACATTCAATCAGACAGATTAACTGTTTAATGCATGTCATCAGTCAAACTGTCTACGAGAGGGGGGCCCCTCGGCCTGGTGCAGCCTCTCCCCCCACCCTGACTGCTGCTGCGTCCTTCTCACTCCCCTGCTCTGCTCGCACACACTGTCTACTCTCATATAAACAGGCCCATCCGAGCTCCAGCCCAGACACAGGAGCGTAAGCACACACATGCATGCACACAAGCAGAAATCCACGTATTTACGCGTGTATTTATACACATATATAATCAGACACAAACATATACATAAAACATACACAGACCATAACACAGGAGTCCCACCGCAGCCTACCTGCCATCCACGCTCATATTCTTAGACAGCTGAATATGTATTCATGAGAAATATAAAGCAGAGAATGCATCAGGACATATGCAGCAGAAATAAAAAATGTGTGTTTACGAGGTACGAGGATTACATGAGACATTCAATGTAATTCTAATGCCACGTCTTCTGATGTGCTAAAGGACACATCCACTGATTCACTTACGATTGTGAAACTGTTTTACACAATTAAGTCATGCTCCCTTAACAGACAATAAACATGCTCGCAAACGCACCCCCCCACACCACCTCTTATACTCACATACACACATCCCACAGGCCAGTGGATAGGGAAATCAAAGTGACAGAGAGGTAGAGAAAGGGGGAGTGGGAGATTAGAGGAAATGAAAAGAGTAAAGAGGAAAGAGGGGAAGAGGGAATGGGAGGCCGAGCTTGTTGCAGATGGGGTAGACTGTAAAATAGGGAGTGATGCCCACATGGTTTATAAATTATGCTATGTGTGGAGAATAATATGTCATTCCAAAGTGTGATTTAAGATGTCACATATGCATCAAGCTTTTAATATGACAGCATCATAGGATTGCACAGAAGCAGGTAAAAAAAAAAAAATACATCAAGAGAAAAACACAGGAACATGTTCATCACTGTGTTGTTTCAAATTATCTTTAAATAAAACCCAGTAAACATTCAAGAACTGGATGGAAAAACTGCTGTACGCCAAAATGTTTTTGTTGCTGAAGAGTTTGAGGGATGGACTCTAACTAGAGAGTCATTTGGCAATATGTGGTGTGGCACTTACAAAAAGCACTTCCCCAGAACATTTCTCACATGGATGTTTCTTCTAAACATAAAAATCTCGACCATGGTTATTACTCCCCTCACCAGATGTACGAGTTACTCTGCTGTTCACATTATAGCATCACTATGATGGATTTTCTATATATTTCCTGTTTAACTTACAGGACATAAATCGCATTATTTCCATTATTATGTAACAGACTTCTGGACAATTGTCCATTTCACCTTGAGCATAAAATGAAGTTTACACGTTTATTTGTTCCATATTGTTGCTGGTAGAGTTTTAACAGTATTTGCAGCTCCAGTGAAGCATTGTTTCCAATAACAGCTGAATTTAGAAGTTATTCTGTGTCATTACAGACACAGTTATTAGGTTTTAGTTATTATAGAATTAGCCCTTCTAATGCAGCATCACCCAAAAACCTAAAATGAAAGCGTTTAATTCAATCATTGGAGCCTATGCATAATTCTTTTAGTGATAATATATATAGCAGATGAAAAAGTTTCCTGTTTTTATGTATAAAATGATGAATTTTAGCTTGATATTATGGAAACAGACCAATGGTGTTTAGCAGCTTTAAAGCTTTTAATTCTGCTTAGTTTTACTTTTAAGTATAAAAACGGCCAAATGGTCTGCAGTTAAATAGCTACAACTTGTTTATCTCTAAAAGACAAAAGAACATATTATTCTCTGTACAACAGATGGGTTTGAAATGGTAAATAAACAAAGTTAGATTGGTCTTTTACCCACTCTTCTAACAAAAATTTACATTACATTTATTCTTAGTTCATGCTTTTATTATAAAACAACTTAGAAGTAACTTTATCTCACAATAGTGAATCATTACAGGAAACATGGGGTTTGCACACACCACCGCTATGACACACACACTTCCACTTGTCGCTAATTTAAGAAGTTCCTTTTCTGTAGCTTTCTATGGTCTGTAACCTTTAACAAATATCAGTTAACAGTATGCAAATATTGTATTTAAAAAATCTCAACTTGTTATATTTTTTTTAAAAAAGTATCATTTTTCTGGTAAGCCAGATTTACCATATGCTTGTTAAAAGCAGAGCTCTAGTGGTTATTTAATCTAAAGGTTGCAGGATTGAAGCCCTAACTTCCCGGTTGACATGTTTGAATGTTTTCGGACAAGTTGATAAATTTCTCATTTCCCGCAAATGTGAACTTAAAGTATCTCTGGATAAGCAAGTCTGCCAAGAAGGATCATTTAACAGTAAAACATAATGAAATTGAGAACATGCGGACTTGTAATAATAATTTTAGCACAGATAAAGTTAATTCAGCGGATTTTTCTGCTGTTGGTGATAATAAAGTGTTTTAGTGTCCTGCGGTGTATCGGGTGAGACTGTACCGACTTTGACATGTCAAAAAAATGTGTCACTGTTTGTGTATCAAAACACCTGCAGACAGAAATCTCCTTTGGTAAGTCTATGGACTAAAAGGTTACATTAGAGTGCGCAATAGCTTTATGTGTATTGCAAAACAGTATAACAACAAAGATACAAAGACTCAGAGATAAAAAGTCGGGTTCTGGGATTTTGTAGTGTAGCCTTCATGTAACCTGGATGGTGACCCGCTTATTAAAAAAGCCACATATTGTAAAGCTTCATGTGGATAATAAATAAATATTATGCCAGAGTAACATTTACAAACATCAACTGACCAAACGTTTTACACTTTGCCTCCCTCTGCCATATCCCTCTCCATCCTTCCTCGTTTCTCCCTCCTTTACATTCATTTTTATTTTATCTCCCAGTGCTGTCAACCATCTGGTGCATCTTGCTCTCTCCCCATGACTGACCACAGCACAGAGGGTGGCCAAACCTGGTAAGTATTGACAGGGAGCTCCAGTGACACGGAGAGAGCCAGTCAATGCCCAGACACCCAGAGCAGGGGTCAATGACAAAAGGTAGGCTGCCTGGAAAAGGGGAGCTAAAAAAGGATGGAGAGAGAAGAGTGAAACAGTTGATAGATGGGGAGGCACGAGAGATATGTGGCAAGATAATATAACTTAGAGAGATATTCAAGGTGAAAAGAAAAGACAAAAGAAAAAGGAGGACATGCCTAACAGAGGGATGAATAGCAATGGATGGTATCCAAACAGCCAGTCATGACAGCATCTGATGATGGTTTGGATCAAAGGAAAGATGGATTAATTGAAGGATAATGCCAATAAAGCCATACTAATTTAAAAAGTACCTGAAAGCTAAAAAAAAAACAGTGTTTAGATATGCTAGAAATGAAAGAAGACGGAACAAGCAAGACTGACATGAAATTTCCTGGGAGAGCCTGGATGGGACAGGTGAGATAGGATGCTAAACTGGCATTAACAGACCTGTACCACAGCACACACAAACACACACATAGTGTGTATTGACACACAGAATGAGTGTCAGTATGTATTGAACAGCAGGCAGCAAGAACCCTCCTCTCCCACCATTCCCTCCTCCATTGCTCCTTCTCTCTATCGGATATCAGTCCTTTCTCCTCTAATCATTTCCTTCCTTTTGGCCCTCTCCACTTTCTAATGCAATTATCCCTCATTCGTCCTTGCCTCTCTCTTTCCTTCTCTCTCTCTCTCTTTCTCTCATACTTTCAACTTTATCTTTATGGCGCTCTGCTTTATGGGACCACTTCCTTTGTTTCCATTTCCTCTTTTTCTTCACCTCTACAGTAACACCGCTGTGTGTACAACTGTGTTTCTCCTCTTACCTGGATCTGTCCTTTGTTTTGATCTGAAGTGATCAGTCTCCAGTACCCAGCGTGTGTGACAACAAGGTCCTCATTAATCAATATCACTCTCCAAATGGAATAACATTCTTCTCTAGGCAGCATGGCTGAAAGAAGCATGCATTGTATTTGGGAAGAAATGCATGTGTTAGAAAATCCACTACTGAAAATACAGAAAATAGAAAAAAAGGAGTAAGTTTGCTTTCTAGAAGTTACTCTTTTTAAAAGTTATCCTAATATGTTAACTGTATCCACATCTCTATCAATTGATAAAGTTTGAATTTAATAAATAAAATAAATAAATAAAATTGTTAAATAATAAAAAGTTTTGTCGACAGAAACTTTTTTCACAAATATTTTGCCTCATTTTGAGATGATGGATGTCTGGAAACTCACAGTACCAAGTGTTAATTGCCAGACCTGTTTTTATGACTGAAAATTGTTGCTAATTGGCATTGTACCTGGCAGGATTGTTGCAATGTTTTTTTTATTCTAAACAAGTTATTTAAAGGTGCTTTGTCTGTTCTGTTAATAGTTAATGCTATACTTTGCCTATTTTGCAGCTTGTAAGCTCAAAAGTAAAGTCAATCAAGTTGGAAATATAACTGTCGATATTGGCCTTTGAAAACCTTTTATTTGCTCTTCAATAAAAGTGTGGTGTTTATTTTTCAAATACAAAATTCATATAATGAAACAGCAGCATAATAATAAGGAAGAAAAGATACACAGTGTATGATGGAGAAAGACCATTTTCTGTTAAATACACATGAATAGAAGCCCTTTTCCTCACCCTCAGGCGATGATCCTGTTAACTCTTTCCACTCTTGTTATGCCTCTGAAGGTTATTTTTGTGTAAAGGGATGTTTCTGCAGGCCACATCATTTCATCTTTGCAGGAGGAGAAACCACTGAAACAAGTGGAGAACCCACTATCCCACTATCTTCAGGATGCAGAGGCTTTATTGACAGAGAAAAATAAATCACAAAAATTAAAAACAATTCAATTGGTTAAACAGAAAACAAAGGCAGATGCTGTTTGTCTTTATGAGCTGTGCCATGCACTGTGTCGGGAGTACTATAGTCAAAACTGCTATTACGAGTTTCCCAGTATATTTTGATGCACTGTATACAAAATGTTCTCATCTGACACCCTCTCTCCTCCTGCAGAGTTATTAGCTTGATGTTCCGTTCTGCTCTGCAACACCTCATTTCTCCTGTTAGGTGTAAAACAAGACAGATAAGGGTTCAAGCGAGGAGGGGGAGGGCGGTATTTCACATCGTGCGCCTTGGCAGACAACCACCTTTCCTCGCAAATTTGTGAGCCTCGCTTCCTGCATGCCCCGCGCCCGGCGTTCTGCCGGAAACAGATGGTTCCCGGAATGTCCTCGAGCAGACTTCTGAGGAGCTGCGAGTAGCCCGAGAGGCGCGTGAAAGAGGGGAGGGTGCGCGATATCTCCGACCAACTTAACTTCATCTGCCTCCCCCTGCAGCTCTCTGCCTTCATATGCGGGCTTGATGGCAGCTAAATATAGTTGTAACATAAAGCAGAAAAGCACATTATCAGTGACTGCATGAGCTTAATTTTAGTGCTATTTTATTTGCAGACTTTGGGACCATGGGTTAATATAGCTTTTGTTGGGAGTATAAGCAACATATGTATTTATTTATTCCCAGCCTATGTCCTGCTACATTTAAACTTGCTGAGAAAGAAGGCTAGTGAAGCTTTTTATTAGCTTTTCAATGAGACAGTAACTTGGCAAATGAATAAAAACTGTGTATGCTTATTGGTTATAGTCCTTTAAGTGAGACAAGTTATTTTTATTGTCATTGTCATATTCTTTTTACTTACACATCCAAATTTCTGCTTATTTGTAAACAAATTGGCCAAGTGGAGATGCTTATTATAATTTATATTTATGATAACTGGATAAGAGCAGACAGATTCAGAACTTGTGATAGAAGATCATGTGTTGCAATCCCTACATTAAAATTTATTTTAGAACTTGCATAATTATGCTTTAATATATATAACAGCATCTTAATTGATTTTAGAGGGTTTACCAAGGCTTAATTTTACCACAACTCGGATTTTATCAACGCTGTGTATCCACTGAAGCATAGTGTCAAGGTTTTCAGTTGTGTGCTTGTTTAAAAGGTTTTGATATGAAAAGGCTGGGGGAACTTCCAGGCTAAACGATATGGCCTCTTCAGGATGAGTTGTGGTTTCCTGTTAGTCATCTAGCGACAGTTTATCGGATATAATAACCAAACCCCAAAAACTGTCGAGGTTAGTGCACGCTTAAAGCCTGTAAAAATCACGAGTAATATATAGAGGAGCAGAGAAAACTCGGAATGAGTCATGGGTTGTTTTTTTTTTTTTAGCTTCAGCACCTTGGAGAGCGAATAACCAATGGTCTGGTTTGGGGGTTGAGGAATTCAGCACCATGGACAGAGACACAAACGGCCTTCAGCTTCAGTAGGCTTAGCTGATGTTTCACCTTAAAACGTTTGTCCCGCGATTTGGATGACTGGATGTGTAACTTGGTTCGTAATAATTTATTATTACAATTTCAATAAAAGCATTGGCAAATATTAGGCTCTATTAGCAACGTAACAGCTAAAAGACCCTGATCTGTATTTGAGAACCCAATAGCCTGAAAAGTATCCATTCCAATTAGCCTGCTGTAATCCTCAACTCATCCCTGTCTTACGCCCCACTTGTCCTACACCCGATACTTTGATCCAGACTTCGCAGCACCTGATGATCCGACTCTTTGTTACACAGCACGCAAGGGCTAATCTCACTGACCCGGCGCAACCTCGACCACCCACTCCCCCGGTCTTGTGCTTGGCTCAACGCTGCCCCGGACACAAAATGCTTCCCGGGAGAGACAAAAGAGTGCGCTTGATCGTTTCATCAAACGCGTCCCTGCTGCCAGAGCATGCGACCTCCCACTCGTCCCAACAGCGAGGATGAGAGGGAAGTCGATGCAACAGCGCCAACAAAGTCAATGATCCATAAACAGGATCCAATAGGCGCGCGCGTAATGAGGGACTTCATTGGAACTTTATGTAAACAGTGAGGAGAAATATTTAGCTTGGCGGGAAACAAGACGGGTACTAAGGCTGTAACCTTGATGGATAGACACCTTAAACGTGGCATAAACACATCTTAAAACTACTCAGTACCTGACGGATGCGGGTATTAGTGTCACTGCTTTCTCATCTGCTCACAAAGGCAAAAACAAAACAACGTGTGAAGCTGAAAAAAAAAAACATTTTAACTTTCCAAACAAAGCAATAAACAATAAATGCACACACACAAACACAAAGAGAAAGAGAGCAGAGAAGCACCTTTCAACGCCCCCTCCTCCCCCCTCTATCTCTCGTTTTCACCCACCTACACCCCCCCTTCCCCCCTTTCTCTCTGGGAAAAAAAAACCGGCAAGGAGGTGCGACTCGCAGGGCCGCACATAGCTGATCAATATTCGATTTAGTTGCTAATTTAGGGCCTTTCTATAGCTGTCATCCCGTGATGTATGAGTCCTAACCCGAGGTCGCCGCGGAAAAGAAGAAGAAGAAAAAAAAATCAAACACCAGTCAACTTTTCACTTAACAATAGAGAGACTTGAATATTATTTATGGGCGAAAGACCCACTTTATGGGTGAATTGCTCCTATCGCTGGTGGGATGATGAAGCGCCTTGTAAGTACATGCCACACAGGCTCTGACACCGGCGTAAACAGACGTGCAGGCAGAGGGAGAAACATGTAAACACACGGGGAAGCACGCGCCTTTTAAAAGAGGCGCAAAGAAGGGAAATATTCATATCACCAGACGTCAATATCTTCAGTCTACTGGAGTTTACCATACACACTGAATGCGTGTTTGATTAATGGCGTTTGGGGATAAAGGGATCCCTTCCACCCACCACCTGCCTGCGCGCATGCACCTAGGTGCGCGCGCACGGGCGCGTTCACATCAGCACAAAAGATATCGGATGCCACGCGGACTAATATGTATTATTCAACTAATTATTTTTGCACATTGCTTTATGTGAACGCTGCTGCTTTATTTTGCCACTTAATGTCTTCCCGATCGATCACAGCACTAAGGATGTTATCAATAATTTGAAAGCTTGATTAACTTCAACGTTTCCATAACAATCCGACCACGTTTATCCTCTCTTGAATTTTTAATTAACGCCTGCTTAATTAGTTCAAGATCGTTTGGGAGTGAGATACTTTGTTTTAAGGAGGAGGGGGAAGGAAATTAACATAAAAATCTCTGCTGATAAATTGATATATTATCAGGAAAGAAATGTTGTAGGGATTTCTAAGCGGAACGAGTCATAAACATACATCCATCAAAATGAGACAGCTTTAGACAATGTATAATTCTTTGGCAGTATAATTTAATTATTTAATGACTATACTATTCTAATTTCTTCATAAAATGAGGGAGTAAATTCCTTCTGCCTGAATCATTCAAAGACAATCAAACGATTTATAACATGCAGCATGAACAGGAAACCAATTTCCTCAGGTGACAAACTATTCTTAGGAACATTCAGCTGGAAAGCTACACGCTGCATTTCATATATATGCAAACTGTGGGCCTTGAACTCACACAGACCTTCATAATCTGATTAAATCAAACAGTATAAAGTTTCTTTCTTTTTGGGTAGTCGTACATTTGTACAAATTTACATCTTTGTATAAAAAAAGAAAAAAAAACCTATAAAATCCTGTAAAACTGACCAGAATTTCTGTATATTTGTGAGGCAATTGATCCTTGTAGGCTGGCATGTAAACGACTGAATGAATAAAAGGCATTTTAATTAGAGTGATTAGTTAAGGAATCAATGAGCTGGCACTAGCAGAGCTCACATGGAAGCCGGAGATCAGCTAATGGAGTAGTAGAAGACTAACGTAAGCTTTTACACCCCAACTCAATCTCCTCATTGGTTTCTGCAGGTGTAGAATTCAAACTTTGAAAAGTAAGGAATGATGTAAAAATCAGTCACGAAAAACAACAAAACAACCACTAAATATCATGTCTGAATGCATAAAGCATTTTTTCCCCGTTAGGTGTTAGGTTGTTAGGTGAACTGTGTAATGTTACTAAATTCATATTTTTAATAAATATTTTTTGCAGATAGTCTCAGAACCAGAGTGTTTAAGTCTTTTTTGCATCTATGTAAGGTGAGTGTGTGTGTATTGGCTTCTGCCAGCTGCCATGCAGCATCCACGTTGTTTTGTCGAAAGCAAGAGTGTGATTTCCCCAGACCCAGCTCTCTGGGGATGCCTGGCTCCCTCTGCCATCTCCCCACAACCCCACCAGTTAAACGGACAGGTCATTGATACAAACACACATACCTACACCTACGCACACACAAACACAACCTGCCTTTCAATCTCCTCTGCTTAGATGGGCCCCTACTGCCACATAAAGGCCACATTTCCCTGGCCATTACTGGCGAGTCACAGTGAATCTCTCACTTCACTGTATACACAATAATCAGTTCAAACCTGGTATTATTATCATTAGAAATACTGCACAGGACAAATAATATGTATACAACCTTTTGAATAATTGCTTATACTGATTCCACCCCCTAACCACATCCTCTAATGAGCACCCAGCACTGTTTAAATTGATGCCAATTCACCAAGCATGAATGACAGCTCTTATGAAGACGTGTGCCGGGAATGAGATACGATGACTGTGTGCAGAATTTGCTTGTGTGTGTCATGCACACACACGCGTGAATGGTGGCCACCCCTGGATGGAGTGTTTAACAGTAGTATTAATATTCTTCATGATCTATGAGTTCGTCTGGTGTCAGTCAGCTATTAGCGAGCCCTGTGTTCTCCACACCTCGTTTCCTCCCCCTCGCCTGTGTCAGCCCCCTAAAATAATTGTGTGTTAATGGGTGAGGTTGGGGTGGGCAAGAAGGGGGATTAGAGTTCGGGGAGAGAGGGATTATCAAGAGATAGGTCACTGTTAACAGGGGAGATGATTAGCTGCGAAGATTGACCCTTCCTTGCACAGAAACAGTAGATTTGTGATAATAATTATGGGTTGGAATAAGAGTGAGGAAAACACAGAAAATATAAATGAGGCAAAGAAGACTTGAGTGTGATAATGAAAGGGTAAAAGGTAATAGTTTCCCTGTATTCCTGGGAGATGGGGAGATTCAAAGCCAGGTATGGTAACCTAAAGCCATTTACTGGTCCTAATCTGGATGGAATGAGCCATGAGAGGAAGAAGGAACTAAAGTACACTGACTAACAGGTCTCTCCTGACCCGACTCCAAGTCCCACTCTCCCACCTCTACTTTTCCTCTTCTTCATTTCCTTTCCCCTTCCAAACCTCTCTTTCCACCAATTCATCTGCAAAACAAAGTCGTCTGGCATTGACGGGACCCTAGAGGCGGTCAGCAAGGAAAGGTGGAAGTCACCCCCAGCTGACAGGAAGAGGTAAGAAAGGGAAAAAGACATAGGGGGAGAAAAAGAGATGGGGGAGTAAGGAGACTGGAGCGTTTCTAATTTAAATAAACCCTTTAGCAGACTAAAACTGGCAGCAAGCTTCCCCTTTTGCTCACATGGAGCAAAAAGAAAAAGGGAAAGAGAGAGGGGCAAAAGGAAAGGAGAGATAGATAGATGGCTGTAAAGATGTCTCTATGCAGGTTTGTGTATCCTCATGGGAGAGTTAGAGGCCAAAAGACAGTGTATGGGGGAATACAGAGATTGAAGTGGAATAAGACTGGGAGCTAGTTAGAGGGAGGAGAGAGAGGACACAAATAATGAGAGGGAAAACATTGACGATACACAGGTTAAAGGAGGGAGGGAAAGAAAAGAGCTGTAAAAGTTAGGTAATGGAGAGCTGTGTGTGTTAATAGATAGAGGTGTGATCCATCTATTTAGAAGAGTTCATCCATTTTCCACCTAGAGAGTGAGAGAGAGAAAGCAAGAAAGTGAAACAAGGTCTCTTAACAGTGGGTCCGATCAGTCTTATATCATCAAAACTTAGCTGAAGTTCTTTGGATGGTTTCCAGCTCCAGTCCAACCAAGCCGCCACAGTCTTCTCCGTCACACTGTCTCCCCCTGTCTGTCCCTTTGGCTCGTCACAGCAGTGGCCTGCTCACTGGGCTATGCACTCCTAATAGGCTGCCATGGAGAGAGGAGCTGCAGCAGTGCAGGCTTTAATATGAAAAGTCTCAGCAGTGAACGTCAGAGGATGTCTGTTTTGTTTGTCCCCTGCTTTTTACACTGAACTGGAAAGAAGCGACAAACAAACAAAATGCTACTAAAAGCACAGAAAAGAAAAAGAGAAGGGGAAAAAAAAGCAAAATGTTTATTTTGACAACATTTTTCTATCCAGAAACGATCTGATCAAATGAAAAAAAATTAAATGGAGACAAAACATAAAAGGAGAAAACGGGACATATTGAAATGTCGGGAATTTTATTTATTATTTAGCCGGCGCTGTCTGAAGGTCATCTAAAGCCTTTTTTTATTTTCCACTACATCACTTATCATAATGTCTGATTAAGCACCATGCTCATAAGCATATAGACTAGTTATTACAAGTATATTATATAGTCGACAAAAGAATCAAGGCTTGACAAGAATGTTGACAACAAATGACAAGACACAATTACACAGTCCCTGGATTAAAGGTGTGTGTGTGAAGGCGTGACATGCATGTTGTGTACAGGCCCACAGGTAGGAGCAAAGTCTACAGGATAGATGGAAAGACAGGAGAGAAAGAGGGGGAGAGACTCCCGACCCCCTCCTTCAAACATACAGAGAACTGGCTCCGGCTTCGCTGGAGTGGAGAACCATAAATCTTCATATAGCGGCTGTTTTGATTAATGCAGCCGAGTCGAGCTAGGGGGCTGGACCTATCCCATTACGGCCTAATGGAAGATGGAGCGGCGCTGTCTCCACCACTAGGCCCCTGTCATTTGTTCCACTTTGCAGTCCATTTGGCCGAGAGACTACAAGCCACTCCATCAAAAATATTTTCAGAGTTAATTTCCGCCCGCTTAATTCGCCTTGATTCGGATTGCGTATCGAATGGCAGGATCGATTTTCGCCTGGCGTCTAAATTAAATAAAAGAGAGGGGGGTATACTTTAAGTCTGCGTTTTCTTTCTTTTCTCTTTTCCATTCTATTCTTCCTCCCTTTTCAAGCCATTCTTTACCGTGGGCCGTTCATTCTTCTTTTTACGATGCATGTCATTTCCTTCTGTTCTCAGATTTTGATAGACCCATGTTTGCAGAGGAGGCGACTGACTGTACTCTGTAGACTGTAGTTACTGATAAAGGGACACTTATTGAAAGATGAGTTCAGGTGGATGGATTTATGGATATGCCACACAAAGGAAATACATTTTATGGCAGAAAGAAGACAGAAAGAAAGAGAGAAGTCCTAAATCATCACAAAGCATTGACATCTCTACAATGTGTAGATCCTGAAGAAGGTTTGGAAAACACATAGTGAAGAAGAATTGGACGAGCCTGCATGGGAATAGTGGGGTAAATTAGGGGCATCGGAGTATAGAGGGGGTGAAAAATAATAGGGGCAAAGTATCAAAAAAGAAATGAAAAGAGGCAAAAAGCACAGTGACAAATTGGTCGAGTGTGTCGCGAATTCCCTTTTAGATTTAAAGCCGCGTGTAGCCTATCGTCATATCTTTCCAGAGTAATTTATTTTCTCATTTCTCTCCCTCTCCCCTCACTACCCTTCTCCCTCTCTGTGTGAATTTATCTGGTAGTCACGTGGATAGAGGGGGGGGGGGGTCAATAAAAGTCTCTGGCGACAACTGTTTCCCCCATTGCTCTCTTGTCGCCTTCTTGCATTATCTCTTTTGTTTTGCTTTCTATTTGCTTATTCAATGAAGCTGCTTTGCTCCTCCCCATTTCCTCCTCCTTCAGCTGTGTTTCCTGTTTCGCATCCTCTCTCATATCATAGGGCTACAAGCCTATACCTGCTTCTCTCCAGGGAGCCTTATTGATTTTATTCTTCCACTAACAGCAAGCCCCACACTTTGAAATTACAAAATCAGGAAGCTGTTGGATCCATCTCTTGTATCCACCTCAGAAATGTTTCGATAAGCATCAGAAAGTTCTCAGAGGCTTCCAAGTTGAAGGCCGCTGAGCTTTACCTTGGAAAAATGAAACCACTTGTGGAGTGCTCAGATCAACAAAAGAATTAAAGCGAGCCAGTTTGATTTTATTGCAGTTGGACAAATCTCTGAAAGCATCTGCAGCACTAATGGGCAGAAAAGATGATGAACGAAGCAGGGAATTAGGAAAAGGAGGATTGCACATCAAGTGTACATCTGAAGAATAAATCCTAAAATCAGGGTTCCAAACCACGCGCCACTCGTTCAACCTAATGTGGAAAAAGTTCAACTATAATACACGTATTCAATATTTGGCCACAACTGTTACATTTTTGCATAAAATTCTTATGCAGCGAATGACCCTGTGCTTTAAAAAGCACGGCACAAATCTCATACAACCATTAAAAACAGCTGGAAAAAGGATTAAAGCTGCAAAGTACATAATAACTAAACAAGGTTCTTAGTGCAACAAGAATGTGTGGATCTATGTAAATAGATTATTATGAAATCTGTTATTTATTTGTATTTCTATTTTTCCCTTATTGTGAGTTGCACTATGCTCCGTCTACATAGTACACAGCACAAAGCGATATAATACAATAGTCTCATAATAACACAGGGTGATTTGTGGTGATATTAAGATGGTATTTCATGAGGAAAGCAAGTAATAGAAGAAATATTCAAAACTCTTTAAAGGCAGAAAACTTAAAAGATTTTTTTTAAACATTAATCTCAAATCACAATATTTACTTGATTAAAACCTTGTGAAAAGCACAAGTTGTTGGTTCTCCTGTGTCAGCATAACCGGTGTAAAAGGAAGGATGGTGGATAGGAGGGGGACAGATTCAACTCTGGATTACAGAGTACTGATTTATCCAAGTAAATTCCAAATAAATCTTTACTGTTACATAAACATGCTTTTGTTAGGTCAGAAGCGGGGCGAAACAAGACAGGACCATTGATTGCTACAGATTATACAGTGTTATTTAGTTGTATCTCTAATAAATTAAAAATCATGTCTATATCAATGAGAAGTCATTTAAAAATATAGCTGTTTAAAAATATTCACAAATATCTTTGGCAAAGTAAAATTAGTTTAAAATAATCCTAATTGGTACAAATCTCAGAAATACAAACATAAAGTAATGTCAGAGTAAATTAAATATCAATATTTACAAAACATTCCTTATAGGCTGTGAAGACAAGATACTTTATGCATAATCATACTATAAAAAAACAGCAGATATTTGTTGTTTTCTTCTGGAAATATGATCATTTATCACATGTAAGTCGCTTTGGATAAAAGCATCTGCAAATGACCGCAAAATAGAAAAAATCTAGAATAGAACTACTTTATCTAGCTTATAATCTCTGATGCCGATATCGACTGATACCAATATATTTTGATTCTAGCCAAAAAAAAATAAAACAAAATAATTTCTGGTAAATATGATGTATCCTTCACTTAGCAGCAAAGTTAATGTTTGTAAATACTTTGAAATAGTTCCAAAACATGTAAATAAGCAAGCCCACCTCTCTGCTCCTAATGCTGCCAATGATGACATAATTTGGTGATGTCATAGGAATTATTGGAGTTGTCCAACACAAACAAAAAAAAGCTATACATGACATCTCGTAGAGTTAGTCATTTTGAGGTGGACTGGACATTGCTGAAAATTTTGATGTATAATATGTAAAAAAAAAAAGAGTTGTCATAAAAGATATCTCACTGTAATGCCTATATCAGCCAATAATGATGATACGCTGATAATATTGGACATCCCTAGTGACAAATTATATATAGTATGAGCAGTGAGAGAAAGTATTGGACCAGGGTTCACTGGACATCACTGCGGTCATAGTTCTTAAAAAGAAACCGTTATAAAATAAGCACGTCATGAAATAAGACCTATTTGCTTACAGTACAGATTTAGCACATTACAATCTTAAATGTGTTATTTTGTTAGTTTGTACTCTGATGCTGGCTAAAAAATGCTTAAAATCCAAAAATAAGAAATGAATAAAAGTGTTCTTGCAGTCAAGCAGTTAATGTAATGTCCATGAGGACCACAGAGGACAAGCAGTCTTCTGTCTGGAAGCATCATCTCAGAGCATCTTCAGCATTTTAGACCAGGTTTTAACCATCTCTCCAATGACTGTCTCAGGCTGTCTCTGAACGATGGGTCCTCTCTGGTGAAGCAGCTGACAAAAGCTACAAGTTCAATGTCTCCTATGCAGATCTTCTCCCAACATCAACATGTCCAGGATGGCACCAGCACTGAATAACCAGCACTGTAACCACATAGTTGTTTATGGCGTTCTGCACGGACCGTCTTGAAGCCGTGTTTCAGGCGCATTACAGTCTGCGATGTGTTCATGCAGCCATGTCTCGGTGAAGCACATAAAACTCCACTCTCTATGTTTTTTTCCGGGATCCTGTTAGCACCTGGAGCTCATCACTTTTCTTAGCTAGCAATCGCACGTTACCCATCACAACATTTGGAGAAAAAAAAACCATTTAAATATCCATCGTTTTTCTCTCTGCTTCACTCCTTCCCTGCATATTCATCTCTTTCTTTTCAACTCTGTTGGGATTTGAAGAGTTATTTCACTGATAATCTTGAATTTGGAAGCACTATCAGTAAATCCTGGTGGTAAACAAGTCTCGTTGCCATGGAGACTCTAATAACAAGTCTTGAAATAGCAGAAAAAAAAAAGAAATGCAGAGAGACTCCCGTTCCGCACAAGTTCTGCCGGCGTAAAAAGTCTTCTTGAACGACCCAAACTGAAAACTGATGTCTTAAAAAAAGACACGTATATCACAAAAATCACAAAACATGACAACAGTTAACACAGAGCTACCACTGTTTGTTGCCGCCTAGCGGCACTTTCCAGAATATGAAAGAAAAAAAAACAAAAACAGGGCCCTCAGAGGGGGTCTTTACACCAGCACTTCAAACACAACCAATGGTTGAAACACCCAAAGTGACTTGTTTACCCAGCCCCTCCAACACCAGTGTCTGTTTCAGTCTCCACATCTGTTACTGTATGATTCTTTAGAAAACATGGCTGGGCAAAGAATAATGAAATCAGAGTAAACAAGCCTGTGATGTGAAACACATTGTGTCAATATTAATCTCTCTGACACAAAGTGCAAAAATGGCATGTGTCACACATCATCTTCTGTCTCTCCCGTCTGTCGTTGGAGTGGAAAAAGACGGTGGGGAACTGGGACTGGTGAGAGTAAGATGAGACAGATTGACAGGGAAATTGAGGACTTGGAAAGAAAAGCTCAGAACTCAAATATTCAAGACATATTTTGCATTTGTCTTTCCTTTGGTTTCATTTGGTGATGTTTTTTGTTCAGAAAAGAGTCGTAAATGGTGCTGTGTTAGGAAAACTACAACAAATGCTTTAAATGGGAGGTTAGCAGGTCTAATTGTTGTTTCCTTCCACACGGTGAGGGCACATAACCTTTGTTTTGTTTGTTTTTACTGGACTTTTTAGACATTATTTCAATGCATCTGTTTTTAATAAATGTTTTATTGCTTATCGTTTGCTTGTGATAGTTAAGCAGTTCAGTTAACCCCAATAGTTTTTAATGTACTGCAAAACCTAAATTTAACTTTAAGATGTTCCCAGTGGCAGACCAACAGTATACTCTGCTTTATTCTTTTACTATAGAAAATAAAAGGACAATGCAGTTTATTTAAGTCATTCCAGTAAAAAACGGTTCTATGAATGGTCATGAAGACTAACAATGGAAGTACCACAGCCTTCATCTCAAATTCAGTCAGCTTTAAACGCTTTATAGTTTCCTTTAAACGGTTATTTACTGTAAACGTCTAATTAAATCTATTGAGTTTAGTTGTTAGACTCTTTTTTTATACGTTGAAGCATTTTGTTACTCATTTATCATGTTTTATTTGTCAGTTTACTTTGTAATGGTTTTACTTCCTGTCCACCTCTTCCACCAGGTTATTAGTTAATACTTTACTCCTCATTTGTTATCATTCCTCCTGCTGACGTACTCAGTTTGTTGTCAAACCACATACAATACTTTTAAATCCCATCTGAAAAAACAGCTTTTGTTTACCAAATGTGTTCAAATGGCCGGATGCTCTACAGAACATAGATACATGTGTGTATGTGGCTGTTTGTTGTATACACTTGCCTTGGTTTTGTGTTGTTTTTATTCTTTTTGCACAGTTTTTTTTTCTGTCTAGGTGAATGGTGAGTCCTTTTAGGGTTTTATTTTTTACTCCCAAATTTACACTCAAGCCTCATGTACTTGAAATACCCACTTGTACTTTATACAACACCTACTTTGACTGGTTTGCGCTTAAATCTTTATTGTTTGTATGTTGTCGTCATGTTTGTTGTTGTGACGTGAATGAACTATCAGATGCAAATTCATGACTAGATTAACCCTGTCGCACATTTATGAGTTTGGACTTTGTTAATGTGCTACTCACTCACTTATTCATTCATTTTCTATACTGTTTAATGCAATTCAGGGTCGTATCCAGCAATTAGCAGGAGAGCGGTACCCAGTCCATCACAAATTAGTGTGCTATTTTGTCCATTTTCTAAATAATAATAATTAAACGATAATAAATAAATAACCACTGAAGATCTAGCCGTTATTTCAGTCTAAAGGTTTCTCCCTTTCATTGGTCTTCATTTTGCCTTCACTGTGCTCAGTTAACTTCTATGCTTCCTACTTTGTGCTTTAGTTGTTGGCTCCAACTACTTGTTAATGGTTGCTTGTTACATTTAATTGGTCACTTTAACTCACGTTGGCTTTGTATTTTAAAAATACAAAGCTTTCATCTTCTATTGTTTTCCTTAACGGATCACTATCTGAAGATAACATTCATCAGATGATGCGTATATTCAAGGTCAAAAAGTGAAAATCAAGTAGGAGTGAGTGAGCCATGAACCTTCTTCCTGCAGGGCTGCAAAACTAATATTGGTGTTGTAACAAGATGCTTAAGGCTAGCGATCACAACACAAGATCTCCTGGTGATGAGATAAAAAATGCCCCCCTATATTTCATCAGTGTTCCCATGTTTGAGGTTTCTGCTCCCCATGCACATCCACTATCCTTTATTTATCCTTCAATCACCCGTGACTCTCTCCCCTTTTCAGCCAGTTATCTCTTTCTCCCACTCATTTCATCTAGAACACTTTCCTTTCTTTCATCCTCTTTCCCTCTGCTTCCTATTCCTCCTACCTCTTCTCTTCCTCCCTCCCTCTCTCTGTCTTTTGGACATTTCTCTTCGTCTTTTCCGTATCCCTCCACCCTCTTTTCCCCCTCTTTTCCCTGTGATGAATGAGTCTGTCTGCTGGGTGCAGTTCATATTTACTGAGCAGGGGAACGCACACTGTCAGTCTCTCTTGCCCTCCACATCTCTATTCCTCCACTAAAGAGACAGAGAGAGCAAGAGGTTACAGCGGGATGAGGAGGAGGAGGGAGGCCATGGCCAAGATATCCACTCTGGCAGTCACGATTGCAGCTGGCTTGGTGTGGAACAAGTCTAGACTGGCTTAGTTTCTCTGGTATAAATGGCAGAGGGAGAAAGAAATCTTCCTTACCTCCTGACCAACCTGTCATTGCGGTGATACTAATAGGGAATAAACTTTTATGTGCAACTCGGCAGCCCACTCTCAGCTCTCAATGCAGCACAATTTAATGGCATTTTCTCTTGTCTTCCTTTGTGTAAGCCATGCTTTTAGGCACATTTAGACTTGAGAGGGAGAGAAGTAAGCTGCAGCTTACCAAAGGCCCATAAAAATACCCGGTTTCATCTACGCCCACACACACCAGTGTGTTGCAGCGAGTCAAACTGTGTGTATTGACCCGTGTGTTGACCCCCTCGTGAATGAGAGGAGTGGATGTGGGCCTACCGGAGCCCAAAGGGACAGGCCAAAGCCCTGCAGAGCCACTGTCTCTTCCCACACACTGACCTCCGAGGCCAGGCAACACCAAAACCACTGTAGCGCGACGACACTGGTGACACCCAGCGCCAACGCGCACAATGTGTTCCTCTGCCAAATTGACAAAATATAGACAGTAAATACAGGGAAAATTGGATAGCTCAAATTAAATCACAAAAAGAAAATCCTCTCAACTGGACTTTTATAAGATTCAATATGGTGTAATTTAATTCCCAGACTGCAACCTAAACACTACCAACTGTCTGTCAAAGAGGGCAGATTGGGAAAAAAAAATTGCCATTTGGCTTTGAGACAGGGATGGCTAAATAAATATAAGATTTTTATTTGTTGATGATTTGTTGTTGAGTCTTATTCACTGTAGCACTCCTACATCTGTCCAGATGAAAGCCATGCCTCTGTAAACATTCATGTAATGCAGCCGTATGTCACAGTCTATGTAGGAAAGTGAAGGAAAATTAAGGGAAAATAGGCGCAGAAGAAGAAGATAGTGGAGCACTGAAAGGAGGGAAGGAAAGCATCACACCGTAATCATCTGAATATTAGGGAAAATTGGACACGGGATAGGCGAAAATTGGATATGGGAAAGATTTCTGAGGAGAGAAAAGCCTGAATGCATCAAATGTGAAAACAATGACCGATATCAAAACGGATGGAAACAAATGCAGGCCCCTGAGGATAAATAACTGCTGTAAAACATCTTTTACAGATCCTAAAAGCTGACAAATGAGAGGGTCAGAGGTCTTACATGGGGAGCACTATCAGCTGAAACAGCACTGTTTACGAGGGTGGAGGTATGATGTTACTTTACGAGAGCACATAAAAATATTTTCTACAAGCAGCGATGTCCACAGGCTTTTTCTATACCATAGTTATAACAAATGGTCTAAACTTGTGATCTTGGGCTGTTCCCACCAACCCCGAGCTTGCCTTCTTTCCTTTCCGCAGCTATTCATTTCCCCCTGGTGCCTCAAGAGAGGAACTACCGCTTCACGGCAGCCTCGGCTGCAACTAAAGCCGATTTAGGCCTCGAACCATGATGTATCCGGCGATCACTCAGCAGCCAATAAGACGCACAAACATTGTGAAGGAGGGTTAAACAGTAACAACTTTATTTATCAGGATACATTCTCTGCCACCCTATGATTGCGTGCTGCAGCACTCTCCCACCTCCCCATCCCTGGATCATATTTGTCCGTCTGCCTGCCATGCCAATGGAAAACTCCAAAACTGGCTTCTGTGCAATCTATCTCAATTTTCCAAATCTATTAACTTTCTTTGTGCGGCCTGCCTCTCCACGAGCCTAATCTTTAAAAACCGTGGTTGTTCAACAATTATGATAACTGCAACAGGGGGAATTAGAGAATCTACCCATTCATCTCTCCGCCCCTCCTCCACACAGACATGACGCGGCTAAATGAAAAATGGACACGCTTTAAGAAGTATTGATTCCAGCTTTAAACAAAGGTACAGTCAATATTATTTACTCCTAAATATATCTTTGTTATCTGTGCTGGAGTAGTAGTTACTGCTCTGTCGCTGTAATTGCGGACATAAAAATAATAGACCAATTCCCACGGAATTGACCAGGACAGGTTTAGCTGTGGCCATTGTCCAAGTGATGCATATCCTTGGTGTAAATGAATGCGAGCAAGGTTTTCCTCTGATGACTGTCTTACAAAAGCTGAGTATATAACCCAATCCAAATAGGAAAGATGTGTTTGAAAAAAAACAGAAAAACAAAACAGAAAAACCTTTTTTTTTCCCCAAAAATAACAAATCACTATCTTCCAACTTAATGTTTTCCACACGTTATTTTCAAATTACATTTCTTTCTCACAAGAAAGCAAGCAGGAGATTCTTCTTTTATTCAATACGGCCCCCTGTAGTTTCTGTTGAGTAGAAAAACAAGATTTCTTTACTTTTTTAATTGCATTTTATGTGTGGGAAAACTGCTCTTTGTTGAACGTGGCGTGTTCATCATAATACAATACTTCAAATGCAAAAAGACATAAGAAAACACAAATATACAGAGTGTTGCACCCAGACAGAGTTTTAAAAGAAGGTCATCTATAGAAATTTCTGTATCTTTACAATAAATTTCATGAGTATTTGTGCAACAGCACCAGCATTAGAGAGAAAATTTGACAAAAAAAAAGACATAACTAACAAAGGATCAATTATTTCTCATTTTGTCTTGAAGTTAGAAAGGTGTTGTTTTATTCTTTAATAGTTTCACACTGCATTTAAAGCAGGTGTTGTGACACCATCAAACCGTGGCAGTTTGGCACCGGCTAATCAAGTTTAATTCAGCATTTGTCTTTCATCCTGTCTCTTCTCTAATCTCTCATCAGTCAGTAAAAGTCTGACCAGTCTTGACTTTTGCACCATCCTTTTTCTTTTCCTCACTCTCTGACAATATCTGCTTGCATGTGAAGCAAAACACAGCTGCTGTGTGATACTCCTGGTTTCGGGAAAAAAAAGAAAAGTAATGATGGCAAAGCGAGTTTATTTGTACTTTAGCACTTTGAGATTTCCCTGAAATGGAAATAAATAAAATGTATTATTATTATTATTATT
>JBAMIG010000006.1:8789089-8827374 GCA_037177335.1 Kiunga ballochi
TATTATTATTATTATTATTGTACAGAACTTTTAAATCAAGCTGCGGTTTGTCAGTCACCAGGAACTGAGATGAAACAAAGGCCATAATTAATGTGAAAGTGGCAAAAGCAGAGTTTTAAGATTAAAAACTTACTTTAATATTAGTGGTGTAAAAGTCTTGTTAAAATAATGGATTTGCATTCCCAGAATGCATTTAGACTACATTTCCCTTAGGTATATTTTATTTTTACCTGTTTTAAGCGGCTGTTGACTGGTGGACATAAGATTACAAACACTATTTAAGCATGACAGGTAATATCCCAACTTTTTGGAGTTTTCCTCTAAACGTATTGTGTCGTACCCACGGTACCACTCATAAACACATTCATGGCACACTCTGAGCGGTAGAGTTTCCTATGAATATAAGAACTTACTTGCATGCTGTGCCAGCTGTCAGCCATTCCAGAGGAGCTGAAAAATAGGCCTTTTTATTGTTGTCTCTGAGCTGAATCAGTCTCGACATGTTGCTGTCGAGGCTTGCAAGCATCAGTGAAATCATATTGATGCAATTCCTACAAAAAAGAAAGAGTAAATGTGTCAAGTACAAGCGCCACAACACACACACACACACACACACGCACACTAGAATAGAAGCTTGAAGATTAGTGATGAGCTTGAGAGCCCCTGGGTGGTGAATTAATCACTGAAGAAGGTTGCAGAAATTAAACTCTAGTCTTTGTTTTAGAAACTTTGAAACAGCAGCTTGAGAATTTTTCAACTCCACGCTTCAACTTTAGAGACATCCTTGTCAAAGCAGTTTTAATATCTGTCCAATGAGTGTCTGCTGCTATTAAATGAAACTCTTTAAAGCCGATATCTGCAAGTTTTATATCCAAAATCTGTAGAATATGGATTTAGTAGTGATGAAGCAAGAGTCGAGAGCAGTACATTATCTTTATATGAATAGTCTGGAAACAAACACTTGTTTTCTTTAACTTAAAAGTGTGCAAATGCTTAGCAGAAGAAGCAGAAAAGAGATAAATGAGGTGGTTACCATGTTGTGGCCATCTACGTTGTCCTCGGTGTTGTTACACACGCCTGCAAATACAAAAACCCTATTCCCAAAATGAGTTATGTAGAAGTCTTCCATTAATGCCATGTCACACAAAGATGACCCAAACATTTGAACACCCGCGTGGAGCTACTTGAATCCTCTGCGAGATGCTTAAAGAGCAACCTCCTCGCTGGCGTACACTGTTCATAACATCAACACCCTGATCAGGCGTGTGCTTCACTTTGTAGGCTGCCTCAGCGAGCTAAACAGCAGCCAATTCAATATCCGTCTGGTCTAATATATCAGATAAACACTAAATACGGCACATCCTGCTAAATGCAGAGTTAAAGAGTTTTACATGTTGAGTTGCAGTGATAAATAAAATGTGTCCTGTTAAAAACACTTACAGGTTTTAATACATACCCCAGATGTTTGTTTCTGCTGGATAGTAGCTACTCTAAGATCTTGTACACCTACGATCCATTCTGCCCTCTTTAACGAAAGCACACACAAGTACATATCTCATGTTATTTATTCATGTTATACATATTTGCAGAGAATTCAGACATGGTAAAACAAATGCAACAGCAAATTCAAACAGTTAAAAAACTACTTTGTATCTACTCTTGAGAAAAAAATATTTAAAATAAAACAGACAAGGATTCAGTTTTGCAAAATGCTCCATGCAATATTTGCTTTTTTTATTTCATCATTCATTTCATTTTTTCTCATCAAGTTAAAACAATCAGCTAAAATCAAGAGAATGATAGGATGTTAATAAATAGTGTCATACAGATATAAGATTACATTTAACACATTCAATTAAAAAAAACTAAATAATTAGTGTAAATTGTATACAGCTTACTCAATGACCACTTTAAATAGAGGTTGTCTAATCCGTGAACGCTTAACGACATTTAGCAACGTGTCCAGAGAGGTGGTGAGAGCGAGCAAACCTCCGCAGGCAGTTGGGGCAGGAAAATGGCTTCTCCCCTGTGTGCGTTAACATGTGGGTTTTCAAATGGCCAGACAAGCGGAAGCTTTTTCCACATTCCTTGCACGTGTAGGGACGCAAGTTAGAGTGACTCCTCCTGTGTTTGCCCAGGTCACCAGAGGAAGTGTAGCAGCGATGGCACTCTGGGCATTCAAAAGGTTTCTCCCCAGAGTGTATCCTCTTATGCTTCACCAAGTCCCCAGACTGAGTGAAGCTCTTGTCGCACTCATTGCATTTGTACGGTCTCTCGCCAGTGTGCGTGCGTTGGTGATTTCGTAGGTGTGAAAGGCGGATGAACCTATTGCCACACACCGTGCAGTGGTAAGGCCTCTCTCCGGTGTGCGTTCTTAAGTGTATTTTTAAAGCCCCGAGATCACCAATCTTCAGCCCACAGTCCCCGCACTGGTGAGCTTTCTCCTTAGTGTGAAGCTTGGTGTGAACCCTCAGGTTTCTCCGGGTGTTGAAGTTTTTCCCGCACACGATGCAATGGAAAGGTCTCTCGCTCGAATGAGTCCTCACGTGAAGATCCAGACTCGACTTGAATCCAAACTCCTTTCCACATTCGGGGCAGGAATATTCTTTCTTGCTTGAGTGTGTGGTTAGGTGGCACTTGAGGTGGTGTGATCTTATAAAGGCCTTGCCGCATACCTCGCATTTGAACGGCTTCTCTCCGCTGTGTATTTTCATGTGCTGACGCCAACTGCTGCGCTCCACAAACCTCCTGCCACAATCTTTGCAGACAAACGGACGGTCACCTGTGTGGGTGCGAATGTGATCCTCCAGGCTTTGAGGCGTGCTCACCTTCTTCCCACACTGTGGACACTGAACACCAGTATCCAGACAGATGGGCTTATCTTCAGGTTCAGTGTTATCTTCGTTACACAAGTGAGGTCCTTGACCCCAGGTAGCTTTGAAACTCTTCCCACAATCAGCGCAACTTAGATGTCCTCCTCTAGTAACCACGGACATGTTGTGCCAGCGCTGACAGTGATTCTTCAGGTTCTTCAGGTACTGGAAGCTGCGTGCACAGGTTGGGCATGGGTGAAGCCGGCGAGGAGGGGCGGAAGGGTGGACCTCTCGCATGTGGACTCGAAGGTGGACTTTGGATTTAAAGGAGCTGCCGCACATGGCGCAGTTGTGTTTGGGAATGAAGCTTAGTGTGTGGTTAGGGAGGCATTTTTTAAGATTAGCGAGGTATTCCTTCTGATGAACCCATTTCACGTGTTTCTCCAGGAAATCCAAGTCAGTGAAGGACACAGTGCAGTGAGGACATGGGAAAAACTGAGAGGATGACTCTATGGAGGAGAGAAGATGCATTAAGGAGGATTTTGTGGTTTTACTCCTTTCTCTTGCATGTAAACATAAATATAGAGATTTAAAAAAGTGTGAATGAGCATAAGGATGAGGTTGATAAGGTCAAACCAGTTACATTCCCATTTTCAGAGCAAGCTTTTTGAAATATAAATGCTATACAAAAAAAAACACAGGTGTCCTTTCTGCAATTGAACAAATCCAAACTGTATTCATCTAAAGGATCAGACTCGTTGTTTGTTTATCACCAGGCTTACTGGGACACCTTATGGAATTAAACCATTGTTAGAATATTTCTGGCCATCACCAAACAACACGTGTGCTAAATGTCTAAGAAGGACTTTAAACCACTTAACTAAATATTTACTGGAAGTGGTGCTTTAGCAATTTCATTCTAATAATATTTGCATTCATTACAGCTATTAAATTATATTTAAGCCATCGCATGTGATTTAAATTATGAATAGCGGTTTGAAAATTATTCCCTGTGTACTATTTATTTGTGCTACACATAAAAGTAAATAATATGTAACAAACGACAGCAAATAAAAGCAATCTGCGTGTGAATGTTTTTATTTGCACGTTTCTACCTGTGCTGTCTTCCAAATCCTCCTGTGCGTTGCCAGCCTCTCCTTCTTCTTCCTCATCCTCCTCCTCTTCCTCGTACTTTATCCATGACTCTGACTCTTCTTTCATAGCTGCTTTGTTTAATTCACATTCCGGCTGACAGACGGAGTCGCTCTCAGCTTTGATGCCTGTCTGATCATCGCGACCACCATTACCAGCTTCAGGCTTAGTTTCTGCACTGCTGTCACCCTCACAGATATCCATTGAAAGCGGTTCTTCTTTTATTAAGATATTAAGATCTTCTCCACTGGCGCATTCCTCAAAGCAGTCTTCCTGCGCATTATTCTCCTGTTCTGACTCGCACTCCGTTTTAACAGCATTATCACCGCGCTGCTCCGCTCCTCTCTTTGCTTTCTTCTTACCAGATTTCATCTTCATAACGTCAGCATTAGGATTTCGTCTCCGTGTCGGGCTGTGAAGCAAACAAACACATCGCTGTAGTTATTAGCTCACACAAAACCATCAAACTGAAAACAAGTGGGAAATAAACAAGCCGTGTGATTCGGCTGATCTGTTAGCTAGCGCTAGCATCACAGCTAAAAGATACAAACAGACGTCTCGCAGCGGCGCGAGCACCGAGGTTTATTTTCTGCAGCCTGGCTGCAGTTTTGTTATGCTCAACGTGTAGATATGGTCTGCTTTAAAGATTATACTAACCTTTGTGAATGCACCGATTCCGAGTTATATATAAATATTTAGGCTAGTCTTTGATAGCTGGCTACATTAATGTGCAACAAAAAAGAACAGGAAGAGCACCGCATACTTCCTCTGGTTCTGACCAACCAGCTTAGACCAAAGATGCCCATTTCACCCATTAATTAAAGTGGCAGCATCTTTACATCCACCTAACCATCTAAATCCCAGTATGTTCGCAGTTTGACATCCCTTTCCCTAGTCTCAAAACTACTGGTTTGTGTTTGTTGTTTTGAATGATTTATTGACCACAACACAAAACACAGTCATGTTCCACAGACTTTATTTCAACTAACTCAAGACATCAAACATTCTTTCTTTTGTACAACACTGTTAATACTGTTCCCTTCTTCAAAAACAAGAAAAACAAAACAAAAGTTATGTACAAAAAATGATGCATGTAAAAACAGAAAATCAGAAAAAACAAATACAAGACAAGGACATAATGGTTGCTCATGGAGGGCAGCTTTTATAGTAACAGTATTTATTTGAGCTGTGGTGTGTAAATATTTTAGATCACAAAAAGCAGAATATGTAGTGTTACCGGATAGGAAACAAGCAGCACTAATTCATCCACAATATGTGTCACCTAAGGCTGGATGACATCGCTCCAAATTTAAAATAGACAACAGGGCACATTGGCTGCATGCAGTGCAAAGAGAAAAAACAAGTAAGAAAAAAAATATATTAACATCAACGCAAAAATGAACAAGTGATTCAGTCTGAAAATGCTCTAAAATCTAAGAACTCTCTCACCAGGAGATCCGTCTCATTCAGCATCTTTGTAATTCCAACAGAGTAACATTTTTCAAACGGCATTTCTTCAACATATTTTACTTCAGTGAGATTGTAGTGATAAATGTCAAATACAATCATCCCAGCAGGAAAGTTGCCAATTAAAAAAAAAAGACAGAAAAAATGGGATTTAACGGTTATAAAGGACGTGGCATTGCTTTGTGTTTATGGACGAAAACTGAGAACAAATTCTGAAACATACTTAATCACATTTTCCTTACAAAACAATTCATACAACATGATGTAAATCGTATCTTTACATCCTCCTCTAACAGCTGACATATGCAAATTACCACCATCCGTATATCATGTAAGCCAACCGACTCAGACAAGGCAATGTGAAGGCAGATAAGACAAAATAAGCAACACTAAATAGGCCAAAGCATCCTCAGCAGCTTGTTGAACAGAGAAATGTAGCTTACAACTCTGCCATATATCAGATTACAGTTGCAAATCACTTAATATTGACTGATATAAATTCATTTTACAATGCTTAATTTATTTTGCACTGGGCTGACAATCAAAACCTCACATTTTATTTAAACCAATTTAAATTCATAATCTTCAAGAGCATCTTTGATTGTCACCTTTTGGGCTATAAAGCACATGTTGGTTTAAAAGCACGTCTTTGTTTTTTTAAAAGGATTTTCCTTTTACACCATTCTTGCTCAATAAGACAAATTTTAATGCAAGTCAAGCTTAAGTCTTTAGTGTTTTTATACCTCTGTAGTGATCTCAGACACCATGTGACATTTTTTTGATACCTCTCGCAGCTGCAGTGCATTTTAGAGACAGCTGACTTAAGTCGCGTGAAGCACTCAAATACGGTATAGCAATACAACATACAATAAAACAATTATTTAACTATACAGTGTATATACATCTCTGTTCAATATGTTCAAAATTACTGACTGGCATACAGTAACTATTTGTTTTGGACTTCATCTTGCAGCTATTTTTCTTTTTAAAAAAAATATTATATTCCAAACACCTCACATACTTACTATATCTCTCTTATGGTTTTATATCCGTTACTTGCATCTCTACATAGCCATGGTGGTTAGGTGCTGATGCCCTAGTAGCCCCTTGCGCCCTGCACCCACCCCTGGATGGCCTCCTCCGTTGCCATGGCCACAGTATTCCTGCAGGTTCTGGCGCAACGTAACCAGAGCAGAGCCCAGACAGGCACGGTTTGGAGCCAACACTCCCCCAGGCAGCTGAAACAGCACAGTGGCCACCCCAGCCATGCCGTCATCTGTGGGCTCCAGAGTGATGGGTCCCACTTTGAAAGAGGAATAGGAAAAACCCATGAGCTGAGAGAGGAAAGGGTCGGAGCGGCAGAAGTGCTGGTAGCCACTATACGTGGATGGATAGTGATGATGTGAGCCTTGAGAGCCAGCTGTGGTACTGGCGTAGTGATGGGCGTTCAGGTAGTGCAGCGGTAGGGGCTGTCCACCGTTCCCTCCTCCCACGGTGACATGATGGTGGTGGGCTGTGGGTCCAGACCCTGTGTCGTGTTTATAGGAGACAGGTGCTGGTCTGCCCCTCTGGCCCACCACTACTCCACCCAGCTTGCCTGTACGGGCGTGAGCAAGCGATACAGTACTGCCCCCCACCCCTCCACCCGCGGAAGGTAGGTAGATGAGCTGAGGCTCCTCTGGTTCAAGGTATATGGTAAGTTTAGCAAAGGGTCTGGATGCCATTTTGGTCATTTCCTGGATGTGGCGGCGCTGCTCCCTTCGGAAGTCCAGGAACTGCTTAACTTTCCACAGCAGAACGCAGACGGACAGGAAAAGGAAAAAGCAAGAGAAGAAAACAGAGAAAAAGACAAAGAGATCTATGTGGGCTTGGTCTTGTCGCAGAAACAGCTGACCCTGGGACTCTCCCTGTTTTTCCTCAGTTCCCACCCCTCTGAGAGCGATGTAGAAACGGCTGGATTTCAGAGAGTGAACTTCATGAGGGAAAGTGATGACCACGCGGTCTCGGACTCTTCGGACAATTAAAACTGTTTGTGGTTTCCGCACAGTGATGTAAGTTATCAGTCCTTCAGCACGCTCTTCTCTAATTTCTTTTTCATTCCCTGGGACTTTGGCTTGCAGCTGCAGTGGGTTGTGGGAGAGCACAGGACCTCCCAGGCTGGACGAAGTGTTGGCAAACACTTTTAAAGGAGATGGAGGGGAATCTTTATCCAGACCCGTGCTTGTCCCACGAGTCAGAGATTCATCCTCGATCTTAATGGTGTGAATCCCTGTGTATCGGTCCACATCCACTATAAAGGTATCAGATGAGTTGGACACGTACACCTCCACCTCACCAAAGGTAACATCAATAGTGACCCGAATGTCTACATTTGTGAACTTTGGCTGCGCAGCAAAAAACACGGTGCGACCTTTGGGCAGGTTTTGGATGTGGGGAACGTGGAAGCAGTTAGTTTGGGATGTTGGATCAAAGCAACACTCTGTGTCCACATTGACCTGACGATAACACTGGCGTCCATTCACCGGGGTGCCGTTAAAGGAGTCTTTGCACTTGGCACACTAAATAAAAAAAACAAACAAAGACAAACTGAGTAAAAACATTGAAAAATTCTATACAACTTATAAATAATACTGAAAGAGGAGACTATAAACTGCAAAACACGCAGAATGTCCTGATTCTGTATAACAACTCCATAACTCTAGTATGATCGTACTTGTTGCCTGTAACAGTCTTTCCTGTCGTTCTGAGGGCTGCTGAGGCAGGAGGACGTCTCTGTGTTGTTTTGACAGGGGCAGCCTGTGCCATCGTGTTCATTGCATGTGTTTGCATGGCCGTTACACTGACATCTGCAAAGAAGAGCAGGAATTCAACAACTATGTTAAGATTAAAACTACTATTACTAAGTGTACATAGTATTTTGGGACATTTACACATCATGTTTAAGGGATTATTTTTTTTGATAATGTAAAGCTAAACAGAAAACAAACCTTTAGTGGCATGGCTAGGTAAAAAGAAATATTTTACATACAAAAAAGACTTTGTAGTGTTATCCAACCATGAGAGTCCACTGACTACTAAGCAGCAAACATTACTCACTTTTCACACTTTCCCTGCAGTAAGAAGTAGCCACTAAGGCAGCTCTCACACTTATCCCCAACACTGTTGTTTTGGCAATTCACGCACACAGCATTATCCTCTGTGGGACCCTCAGACACCCAGTTCTGAATCTGATAAAAGCACAAGGAGACATGGAGTTACAACAGACTGTAGCCAAGATAAAAAAAAAAACAACAGAGAAAAGAGAACAAACTGTGCATTGGTTTAAGAGGAGAGTAAAGGAATTTCAGATCCTTACAGCACTGGGGTCCAAAGGAAAAAGCAGAGGGTCATCAAGAGCCTTCTTATGCTCATCTCTTGACAGACACACAGCACTGTTTCCCTTGCAAAATTCTCGACATGGACGACAAGTGCCGCCTCCCCTCGCAGAGCCCACAAACAGAGGCCTACACTTCTCACAATGCTTACCCTAGAATCAGAGCAAAGAGAGACCAATATTCACCACTGGACATGAAGGAAAAAAAATGCAGCTTCATATTTTTATAAACACTTACTATAGTGTTATTATGACATTCAAGACAAACATCTGGTTTGTTGACACCAGCACAGTTACTGTGCTTGTTGCAGCTGCACTGGGAGGAGCAGTTGTTCCCTACAAAACCAAAGTGACACTGGCAAACTCCCGGGGATACGCATGTCCCGTTTACACAGCCCTGGGCACACACTGGCTCACACTGACCGGAATCCCTAAAGAAAAACAAGAGGATGAAACTCGTCAAATGACTATAAAGCGCAGAACAATATTTTAGTGACCTTCCTCATTTATTACCCGCTGAGTATGTAACCATGTTTGCATGTGCAGTGGTATCCATCCGGTCGGTCATGGCAGTCTTGAGTGCTGTTGCAGTGGTGATGGCCGTTAGCACATTCATCCTCTTCTGGACAGTGGAGAAAAGACCAGCTGCTATTTCTTAGGGGACAAACGCTTTCGCTCACACCTAGAAGAAACAACAGGGAATAGCTTACATCCCGACACAAAGTCTTTAGAAACCAACCAACCAAAGATTTTTCTCACCATCTAGTCCTCCTTGCAGACAGCGCCCAGCTCCATTGCCCCCCCGAGTAGCACACCAGCCACACTGAGGTCTGGCAATACAATGGGAGCATTGGGTGAGCTGGGAGCACCGGGGAGAGCAGGAGTCTCCTCCAGAAAGTAATCGACCGCACTGGCCTGCTTCACAACGAAGAGGCACGAAAGATGGGCTAATACACTACAGGAAAGACAGGGGTTTGCTGAATATGAGCATCGCATTACTAAATCTCTTTAAATCTCTCTGTAAATCTTAATGGTTTTATTTACCTGCTGCAAAGCCATGCTCCAGACACAGTGCTGCCATCCCCCATCAGAGCCTCTGGAGCCCAGACAGAGGCTGCAGTTATGGAGAGTGTGGCAGGGTGGAGGGCATGGCAAAGGGGGGGATGACTCCACCTGCATAGGCGAGACGTTGAGCAGAGCATAGCTGAAACATGTCCAGTCATAAGTGGGGTTCACACTCAGGATGCGTCTCGTTTCGCCTGCAAAAGGAAAATAAAAGAAAACTCATGTGAAACCTTTGAGACCAAAATAGCTATAAATCACAACCAACTCATTTTCCTTCATGGGATGCGAGACATGATGCTTAAATTTATAGTCGTAGGTTTTTTTTTCTTAAATGGACATTAGTTTTTGCTTCCAGACCCAAAACATTCACCGAATCTCAGTGTGTGTACCTGTGCGTTTGAACTGGCGCGTCCACATGCATTTTCCCGAAGCAGTACACTTTGGGCAATCAGAAGCCTCACAGCTGGTCTCTGTGCAGTTGCTGGACAGGAAAATTTCTCTTTGATTGATCCGACAATCATGTTCAGATGTGCAGCTGACAGAGCTGCTGATGCAAGCCCCTTCTGGACAATTTGTGCACCACTTACACTGTAGAGCAGGCTGAGAAATTTAGGAGAAAACAGATATTAGCTAAAAGCTTTCCATCGACGAATTAATTATTGTGTTTATGCCGTGATCCGGTGTGTTACTTGGGAGGGTTTGGAAAAGGTTTTTGGGTGTCGGGCGAGGCATTCGCTGCAGGTCTTGAGCCTGCGGCACTGATCAGGTTGACGAGGTGTTGGAGAACAGGGAGACTCCCCAGGGAAACAGCCCATTCTGATGAAGACAAAGGAATAGATCAGTCCTCTTCCTTTTCATAGATAACTCCAAGTTCAAGAGTAGGAAGATGTAACTGCAGTGGGCCAATGTGTTACCTCTCAGCAGTATCAGAAGAAGCACATGCTCCCCTGCACCAGACGCAGCTGCCTGTCGTGGTGTTACATGCTTCCGGTGTGGGCAGCAAGGAGCAAGGGTCTGATGGCACAGACAGAGTAAGGAGTCTGCCCAGCGTGACCCCATTGAAGCCACCAGACAGGAATAAGCGATCACCCCAGCTTGTCATGGCCAGAGACACAGAGTGATTTACTGGATCTCCCATGACAGAGACTGAAGAAAGATGTGAGTTGATTAGCTTATTTCGGTCAAAGACATAAAAAAAAAAAAGTTATTTGCAGCTAATTGTGTAAACACTCACCTGGTTGTATCCAGGTGTTACAGTTGATCTGGTACAAAGACACAGAGTTGCTATAGTCTTCTGCTTCTGTCCTCCCACCCACAATGACCATAGTGTCTTTAATCAAAGCAGCAGCATGGAAGAAACGGGACAAAGGCTACAGAGCAAAGGGATAAAAAGGGAAGTTACTTTTTATGCAGTGGATGGGTGGTAGATGACAGATAGAGGCTTTTCTTTTTTAAATAAGAGTAAAAAGGTCTAGATACATCCAGCTTTTACCTTACTACCCTGTGAGGGGACCAGTAGAGACCAGGTAAGGTTTGGGTAATACAGGCTGTAAAGCTCGCCTGATGGCTCCACCGTCTCTACGTGAAAGCGGTAGCCTCCAAAAACATAGATGGCATCAGTCTGATCATGGTAGACTGCTGAATGACCATATAAACCTGATTGAAGAGAAAATAAAAATCTGACTTTTGCTTTATATTTATGCTATTCTTTCATAATATTTTTTTCCATTTTATTGTAGGATCGTCTGTGAATACACTACACACCAAGTAAAAATACATTGCAAAAAAAACCAAAAAGGCATTATAAAACCTGTAGGTGGTGTCCCAGTGTGGGGAGCAATGGTCCAGTTTCTAGTATGAGGGCTGAACTCTAGAAGATGGTGGTTGAAACCGTTTTCCGGAGAGTAACCTCCGATCAGCAGTACAGAGGATCCTCGACGTACAGTTAAAGAGTGACCTGCCACTGGGGGTAGCACTGAGCTCTGTCAGAGGAGGAAAGCAGTTTCATGTTTTAGACAAGCAAAAACAAAACAAAACTCAGGATATTTAAATTCTAACCTTATGTTCTTTCCAGACTAAGCTACTCAGATTGAGACTCCAGGTGTCCTGAGCAACACCATCTTGAGTGACACCACCAACCACCAGCATAAAGGTGTGACTTGCGCCGAGGTTCCCGGAGCCAAACTCGTAACTGGTCAGCAGTGCAGAGGCGTGGTGATAGCGAGCGCAAGGAGTCAGACCCTCATCCACAGAAGTTGTTAACATTTGGGTCCAACGGTGCTCCAACACAGAATATCTAAACAGATGAGCAGGAAAATCATAACAAAGCACACAGATAAAATTATTCTATTTATTTACTTTTTGTATTGAACTTGGCATTTAAAAGTATCTTAAAGTGCAAAAGAGAAGAAACAAAAAAAGGGATTAATGGGAAAATCTGGAAAGATCAATTAGCTAAGGTTTTTTTTTTTTTTTTACCAAGGATCAATGCTTCTACCTGTACACATTTCCAAGAATGCCCTCGGTCAGGGAGAGTCCTCCATACATCCAGAGGTTACCTTGTGGTCCGGACACCAGTGAGTGTCCCATCCTATGAAGGAACCTGTGAGCCTGGTTCTGTAAAAAAGTGCAAAAATGAGTTTGCGTTTGTTAGGACTGATTATTGAAATACTCCACACATTTCCACAAAATCCAGCTTCTCCCCCCCCCCTTATTTTTAAAGTTCCTACCATTGTAAGTTGTGTATCCAGCAATGTTTCCCAAATTAAGCTGTTTGGATCCCGGAGAAGAGAGCAGTTTGAACCGGTCCAACTTCCTGAGCATATACACACTCCCAGGGACTATGGAAACACAAGTTTACTTAAGTTATCTCTACACATTTTCCAGGATTTGAACAATCAGATATTTTTTAGTTCAACTCCTGATTTTATACAACCACAAATTCTTTAACCCCAAAAAGAAACAATGTTTAGAAAGTAAAATTTTCCTGTTTCTTTTAATTAAAACAAAAAAGGTTTATTTTTTAAATTGCGCTCTTACTACATTACAAACTCCTCTTCCTTCTGCTGCTCCGCAATCCTGAGGGCACATGGGTCGGTCACACTGTGGTCCCCCATATCGTGAAGGACACTGGCAGAGCCCATCCTGGCACTGGGCTCCACCTGGACATGCAGGTGATCCCTCTTCACTGTTAGAGTTTTGGAGACAGCGGCGAGTCCAGAAAGATGCATTAAAGCCTTGGGGTTTGTTTGATGAAACATTGGCTTCAAAATACACCGAGATCACACCTGATTGATGAAAAGGTAAAAGAATATGAAGAATGGCTGTAGAAATATATGACTTCATATTAACCTGCTGTAACCCAGTTATGGTAAAAAAAACACACATGCTTAATAGTGTTCTGTGCAGAAGTTGTAGTTGAAAGTGAGCATTATGGCATTAAAGCATTATGCTTTAAAAGAATACCTGAGGTGGCCTCCACTGTGATAGGCTGAGTCCTTGTGGTGCCACAGAAGGCTCCAATTAGGTTGTGATCAGAATGCACCACACCGTTGCCCAGAAAACGAGGAAGGCCGTCAAACACATAGACATACGAGTTCTGCAAAATTACCACATTTAATATTATGAACATACTTCAAGAATAATGATCAATTAAATGATAAAAAAAAACATTATTTTTACTCACTTTACAGTATGTGTGGGAGTCTGGGTGTAGCGTGAGAGCTACAGGGGGACAGAGCTGTCTGGGCAGACATGGTGCCAGGTTCTCCGTGACAGACAGAACCCACAGGCAATGAGAAAGCCCGCCTTTCCCTTCTGTGCCACTCTGCCATCCCAAAGATGACGATAAGGGCATGGCAGAGGTGGAGGACGAGAGCAAGACAGAACGGCCCAGGCACTGGCGGTAGCATGTGCCATTGTTTCTATATGTCAGGAAATAAGGCAACACATACAGAGAGAATTAGAAAACTCAACAATAACACACAAACTAAACTATATTCTGGTAAGTTAACTTTACCTGGGGTCTCCGTAGTAACCAGGAAGACAGGACTCACAGTGTGATCCCTGTGTGTTGTGAGTGCAGTGGCACTGGCCTGTCTGGTTGTCACAGTAACCTTGATGAGGGTCACCATGTCCATTACACACACAAGGCACACAGCCGCCATCACCAGCCAGGGCAGAGCCAAAGCTACCTGGACGGCAGAGCTCACAGTGAGGCCCTGTAGTCCAATCTGAAAAACAGGAGGAAAAAATCATTAAACTGAAGGGAGGAAATGCACATATCAGATGTTAAATCTTTTAGTACCTTTTTATTAGCATTAGAAATCATGGCTGAACTGGCATCAGCTTTATGAATTCAAAGAGTAAGTTTAGTAAAATAAATAAATATTTAAAAGTCCCACCCTGACATTCGTCACAGATTCCTGGAGCCGTAATACAGGTGGAGTGAAAGTTGCAGCCGCAGTCAACGTCACATTCAACGCCACTTAGAACCAGAGTAGCGGGATCAGAAGTCCAACCCAGAGAACATTCACACTCAAACCGTGGACTGCCACTACATCGGCCCTCACGACACTCATTGTAACAACTGTAGTAAAAAGAGATACAATTTTTCCAGATTTACATAAAAAAAATCACCATTTCAGGGAGATAAAGTCCTTATATCAACTAATTGAATTTTAACAACTAAAATAACAGATTCTTTAGGGAAAACTGTTACGTTTGGTTGCAGTGCAGCGTGCCGTCCCCAGTGTATCCTCTCTCACAGTGACACTCGTAAGACGTTGGCGTGTTGATGCAGGTGGCAAAGGGGTGACAGTTGTGGAGACCTAGCCTGCATTCCTCTACATCAGGGCAGGTGGGATAGGACCAGACAGCGTCTTCATCGTCACTGTCCAAATGCTCCAACTCCATCTCCATTTCCAGGGGTCGTGGTGGAGCGGAGGTCTGGGGCTCAGGGCTGGAGGGACACAACATGGACACGTGAGGTTTTGAGAAGTTCTGCATTAGTTTTAAAATCTAGTCGTTTTATTTTTTAGTTTGTTAAATGGGATGACTACTTTATTTGTTCATGAGTTATGCAGCTGTTTACAAAGGTATTTCTATTCTATTTATTACTGTATGCAAGCCTTGAGTGTGCGTGCACTTTTTTTATATATAAACTGTGACGGACATTTTAACTATAACTTACCAAATACAAGCACACAAAGATGTGCGAGGCACTCCAACAAAATATTAAACAAACATTTAGGTCTAAGAGAAACAGTCTGATGCTTACAGACGGTGTGAAACATAGGTCATAAATGTAAAAAGTGACTTTTTACTTTGCAGCCCTCGCTTCAGCCACAGCCACACTGCAGTTATACACAGACGGATCGTCCATTCCCGCCCAGTCTCCCCTCAAACACCTAAAGGAAAAAAGTTTACAAAAAAATATCAACTATAATATAAAAGCTTTTAAAACATTTACATTTGGCGGCATAAAATATGCTGCTACTTAGTAATTAAATTCAGAGTTTATACAGAAAAAGATTGTTTTCCCAACATACTTTCCAATTGTGGGATTGTTATGGTCGCCGCACCATCCACACTGGAATGTTTTCAGACAGTCCGTGCATGTGTTTAAAGATGAACACTGCTTACACTGGGGTACTGAATGAACACTGGTGGACAAAACATCAAAGAATTCATCCTTCATATTATCTTACTGATGAAATATATAGAAATTAAACAAACAGAATTCAGCCTATTAATATGCATTTCTTCTCCAATTCCCCCAAAAATGTGGAAAATTTTATTTTTAAAGAAAGTTTTCTCATTTTACCTGTCATACCAGTCTCTGCACTCTCCATAGGGATATTTTGTGAGGTAGGCAGCAAAATAGAAGCAGGCCTGGGCTGACTCACACCATGCACACTGGCTGGAGTTTGAGAGGCACTCACCACACGTCTTCCTCCTTAAAAAAAAAAAAAAAAAAGATGGTGACAACACCAATAGTGAGTTGTGTGCAAGCATGTATTATCTGAAACAACAAATATCAAAATTGAGGTTTATTTGCATACTGGTTGCAGACTTTAGGACACGCCCTTGGGTCACGTATGGATCCTTCTAGTCTCCCCCGACGACTGCACTGATAGTCACCTTTCTTACTGGCATTTATCTGCCACTCACAAAAAAGGTCCTGCAACCAAAGTTGACATTTCATCAGTCATAAAAACATTGCTTTCACAATCAAACTATATAATAGGATATATAATATTTGAGAAGGTTTTAATTCATGTCAAACCTGAGTGCAAGCTGAGCAATCTCTGTATTCTTCACACAGGGTGCAGTGCTGTGGCGCCAACAGCAGATGGCGATAACTTTCTCCTTTGCCTTCGACCTTTTCTGCCTCAGGACAATGTTCCAGGTTTGTGCCATCTCGCACCAGGCAGCGGGACACAGATGGACACCAACCACAAGACTGGTCAGACAGACAAGCCAGACACGACGTGTACCCTGAACAGGAACCCGAGCGGTAAGGCTCCAAGAATAGGAAAGAGATCTCCTGTTTGGAAAAGTTGAAGGAAAAACAGAGAAAACATTCTGCATTATTTTCATAACTCAAGAACACTAGTAGAAGAAATTATAGCAAAGCATATATTCATAGAATGAAAGTTATACTACAGTTAACTTCTAATAAATCAGATATTTTTGCTTTTTTTACTCTATTTTTTACTCACACTCTTTGCAGGTAATGTTCTGTTCCATAACAGGGCCATTTCACTGGTCTGTCCTGAGCCTGAGTTGTTAAGGTAGCCTTCAGCTTGAAATAGGTAATGGTTGCCCCTCGTCAGGTTGGGGAACAGTTTACTCCCATCTGGTCGAAGCAGCACATTATACTCCCTGTCTTGTTGGGCTGCCCATCGTCCCACCACCTCCTGAATAGCAAACAGTTTTACATTGTGAAATCAATTTGAAAACATTGTTGAAGGATGCCTGCTTTCTAGTAATCACAATGCTTGGAATTACTCTATAATCACACAATTATACATAAATATGGAAAGTTAGGAAATTTCACAGTACAATAACTCCTCAGTTGATCTGTAATCCTTCTCACCAATTGACTGGAGTTAGGTCCGGATGCCATTCGAGCCTCAAAGTGCAGCCTTTGGATGCGAGCCCACATCGAGACAGTCTCTGTAGGAGGGGGTGCAGGTGGAGGCCCACCCCACAATGGGTGGATAAAGCCTCTAAACTGTAGTGCAACATCCATTTCTGTGGTAGGGTTAAGCATGATGTTGGTACTGCGGAGGATAGACACCTAATGGAGGGGTGAAGTGGACGGAGGATAGTGGAGGATGGATGGAAGTGGAAACACATCAACAGGAGCGCTATTCTCTACAAACTGCACCACAAGTTTGACAAACTACTCAAAAAAGCCATTTCTATGCATAAATAGAGAGAGAGCAAAGAAAGAAAACTGAGAAATTAAGTAAAAAAGCAAAAGAGAAACATGAACAATAAGGCATAATAAGATTAAAGTAGGAAAACGGCAGCGAAGACATTTCAAAGGAAGGAAGGAGGAATAGATATAAGCAGAGCAAGCAGTAACAACCACAACTAATACAGTGAGCAGTTGAGATTTGGACTCCATACCTTGTCAGGTTGGGAGTCGTTGCGGGGATGCTGGAAGGTGAGCAGGTGCAGTCCCGGGACATAGTTCTCGGTGCGACAGAAGTGGAGGGAGGTTAGGAAAAGGGTACGCTCCCCCCACCAGCCGTACGCCCCTGAGATCTGGTCCACACGGCACGCACTTCGCTCTGCGAGACCGAGAGGAAGAGGTCAGCACACAAAAACCACATCCGACCTCTTAAAAGGGTTTCATAGTATTATATACTACTGCACTAAAATGTTACAGCGTTTTCCGGGGGAGTTAAATGACATGACTTCACTGCACTGAACAGAAGTTAGGTCTGAGCAGTCGATCAAATCTCAGCAAGTCACTAAACTCCACCTCAGAAACACGCCCAACACAAATCTACTCCCCTCCAAGTCAACTCCTAACATTTTTTATCCTCCTCTTTACCCTCCTTCCTCCCTCCTTTGGTCTCACCTGAAACTGGCAGGCAGGACTCATTCTGAACACACCAGCCAAATTCACCAGGGGCTCGGGCTAAAGTTGCTGGAGTTCCACTGAACACGAGACATGACTGGCAGTCGGACAGAAAGCGAGCGAGGCCCAGACAACCGGTGCTGCCACACTGCGACAAGAAAACTGAAGTTAGTCATGTAGACTATTTAAGAGAAAGAGAAGGATTTAGTTCCCAGCAAAAACTGAATATAACAAATAACTGCTTTAAAAGGAAAAGTTACCGGATTGGTAGGCTGGTACTCTCGGCAGCGGCCTTCACACCAGCTACACTCTGGGTTTTTAAGACACATACTTTCATCTAGTGCTTCGGCACAAACCGCATCCTGGTGGAGGGGCACAAACAAGCACATAAAACCACAAGCATACAACACAATCTACTCATCATTCTTATTTGAAACATTTATCAACCATTTAATTAATCGACTATTTTTCTTTCTACAATATAATAAACTCACCCTATCGCCTTGATCACTGCTAACAAACAGAGGCACTTTGTAAGCCACAAGGTCGCGGCGGGCAACACCGCTGTAACCACCAGCAACCAGCAGCACTCGTCCCTCCATCACAGCAGCAACATGTGAGTACCGCCCTCTCACAGCATCCCCATCTTAGAAACGAGAGAAGTTAAGCAGGCACTGAAAATGCAAAGGTAACATAAAACCTCGAAGCAAATTAGATGAAGAATATAAGCGGAACAGACTGCCGTTTACAAAGACTCACTGGATGATCCTTTCTCTCCAGATGACACCCACTGGTGACAGCCTAAATGATAAAAGAAGATTTCTTCATCATAGCACTTCTCCACTTGGTAGTGAATATGTACATTCCCTCCTGTGAAAGAGACAGAAAACAAGAAATAAATAGGAGTAAAGTTGCAATGAAAGAAATAAATATGTCAGCTTTATCTTTTTGCTCACCATAAACCACCATGTAGTTTCCAATGACAGTAGCTGTGTGGAAAGCTCTCTCTCTGGGGCCGGTTGCCTGGAAACGAGAACGCAACGATGTCCAAAACCGCCTGTCCACGTGGAACATATCTGTGTGGTTCACCCGCACACTAAACCTTAAGAGGGAAAAAAAAACACATAAACACATCCTTTCAGTCATTACAAAGATTTTGTATGCTTGTTTGTTTTTGGCCATGCGTGAAGGTTGTGTGTACCTGGCAGTGGTGGGTCTGTGGCCTCCATAAACCAGTAGTGTCCTGGATGGGCTGTGGAACACCATGGAATGACCAGCGGTGGCAGGTGGTTTTCCACCAGTGGGCTGTACCGTCTCCCACCGTCCAGAGCCATGCAAACCAAACCGATGTAGAGTTGATGAAAACATGTCCTCCTCCGTACGACCTGAGAAATAAACATACAAAAGATTTTAGATTTATGACAGAAAAAAACAAATCAGTAAGTCTGCACACAAACATCAAATAGACACTAAAATATCCTTCTCACCTCCAAATACATAAAGATAGCTATCTACTACAGCTGCAGCATGATTAGCCAGTTTAGGGGCACCATGAGAGCTGGAAAAGCCAAGCTGCTGCCAGTCATCATGGAGTGGTCGATACATCCAGACATCACTGGCAAGAGAGCCATTGGCAAGTTCTCCACCAAAAATAACCATGTTTCCCAAATACTCTACCGCTGTATGAGAGTGACGAGACACCTGATATAAGAGAGTGCAAGACAGAGAGAAAGGAATACAAGAAAATGTTAAATACCATGAAAATCTTCACTTTATGGCCTGAAAATAAGATAACTGTTGTTAACATCAGGACATAAGAGATTACATTTTAAATTAGACAGTGATCAGATGGCACATTTAATCCACAAACCACTTACTGGAGAGTGACCATAAGACCTGCTTTCCCATTGGTTGGATGTGAAGTTGTATTTGATCAAGTCCCCCAGCGCTCTGTTCAGATCAAATCCTGCAGGGAAGGATAGGCGGTACTGAAATATGGCTATCGGTCAAAGACATGATCAAATACTACAAGAGAGAATCTGTGAAATAACAAACAGCAGCAGTTAAATATCTTAATAAGGTTTTTTTTTTTTTATCCATCCATCCATTTTCTACCGCTTAGTCTCTAACTGGGTGTTTTTATTTTTATCTCATTCTAAAAATTGTATTGATAAAGGGATAAACTTATCACACAATGAAAGACAAGTAACTCAGTCAGGTAAAAACAATCATTGAGAGTGTTTCCACAGTGCTGTAACACCAAACCCCAACACAGTCATAAACTCACCACCAAACAAGTACATTGATCCAGCTGAAGATAAGTACACCCCAGCAGAACCTGTCCTCTGAGGTGTGGAAGGGTTTCCCTCACTCACATGCCACCATTGTCCTGCCCCATTATCATCACGGACACCGAGCTGGCAGCTTTGCCCCAGGAATCCTGCGTTGCACTGACAACGCTCTCCTTTCTATGATGAAGCATCAATCCACTTTAATCAAAGCCTGCTCAATTCAAATGAGTGTTCATTCAAATTATTACCTCGCTCCCTTACCTTGTCACACTGTCCATTGACAGAACAAGACTGAGAACACAAAGGAGTTGAACAAGAAGCTCCTCCCCAACCCTGATGACAGTGGCACTTTGACGTAGAGGAATCACAGCGACCGTGCCCACCGCAGGCTCCAGGGCACAAAGAGAAGGTGTAGGTTGCATTGAAGCCCAGGCGGTTATAGTTAGCGTCACTAAAGAGATGAAGAAGCATCTAGGACAAAGAAATTAAAATGGGGTCATGGATGTGTATTTACTTCAGTTACACGAGTTTATGACGTTATGATGAGTTACCTTGCCGGATTTGGCTTCGATGGGTTGAGGCAAAGTATTGCCACTTACACTGGCAAGCAAAGGGCTCTGGTAGGAGTCCCCATCATATACAAACAGGTAATCGTATGTGCACTCCGTGTCCATGAAGGTAAAATTCAAGACAATGCGGTGACTGTTGCTGGGAGCTGAAAAATATCACGTACACAGTGACTGTCCCTGTTGTTTATAGCAGAATGAAACTTCATAATTTCAGTTTATGTTACCTTTGATAAGCCACTCGCAGTTTCCATTGACAGAGTAGTTTCCTACTCCATCAGTGACATAACCTGGGGGCCCCCTCAGTACCTGTCTGTGGCCCTTGCAGTCCCCTGCCTGGAATACAGGCAATTTGGCTGATAGAACCACCAGTATGATGATGGAGACAGGGAGGGGGGAGGCCATTACTGGCACCGCCTGATGAGAATAGGGAGAGAAAATAGTCATGGCCACAAACCTAGAAAACAGTAATCTACTAAATAACTATGCCAGCAAAAAAGCAGAAACAGGTATCGTTTAGTTAATAATCCCAAAAGTTTGAAGGTTTTCTAAACAGCTTATTGTGGCCTTGCACCCCCTTTCACTGGTTGTTCAAGTCTTTTTGCTTTATTCGTTAAATTACATTGCAAAATTACATTGGGAAAACTAATGACCCTTTAGGAAATCAGATAGGTCATATGCAGCGTTTTATATTTTATGCAAAAATAACTTCAACAATTGTCCGTTATGTAAATCGTACAGGGCATCCTGTACGCTGCCTCTGATGCAATTTAACAGCTGTTAGCCGAAGAGATAGCCAGACAAAACAAAAACAAACGTACGATTAAACTTAATATTAAGCTAAGGCTTTTTTTTTTTTTTATTAAATTGCCTTCTTCAGCCTTGCATTCGCTGATTTTGTTCCTCGTGTCAAACTCAAAACTACACGACTTATAGAAGCACAAAGGATCGCCATGCAGACTACCATAACAAAGCTAACATGAAGGCTTGCTAAGCTAAGCTAGCTGACAGAAACCCGTTAACTGCCAGGGACCGTCAGATGTTTATTTACATACTTTATAATACTTACCAATTCCCGTCTCTTTGGTTGCATGGTAATTTACATTTTCGGTTGACTTTTTAAGGTTAGCAACCACATGAGCCAACTATATTCCAGGCAACGGTGAAAACTGACAGCTAGCAGCTACTACCAGTAAATCCACTGCAGAGAACAGCTACTGGGGATGTTAAAGGGCGCCTTGCTAGCCAGCTAGCAGTAGCTTCTTAGCCAAATCCAGATGCGCAGTCCTCAGTCGCTGCAGAGTATCATGGCAAATCGTTTCTTGGAACAATCCGTCATTATATAATTAAATAGAAAGCGCGTATCTAAACCGATTCTACGAAAATGCAAAAAATGTCAGGCTGCATCTTAAAGACATCAACAACTCTACAGGAGTCCATGCTATCAATGGCCAACTGCTGTTTTTGGGGGGGTTGTTGCTGGCAACACTAACCTGCGGGCGCCAACCATAGACCAACACAAAAGATGTAAAGAGACTGCAAGTGGCCCCGTTACGCTAGTGCCATCCAGCGGAGAAGAGGAATAGTGTTAAAAACATCTGTATGTCAGTGATACATAAAACAATGCAATGATTTTAATATCTCCTAAAACATTATTTTATTCCCAACATAAACAACACGTTTACCTGAACTCAGAGAATGTTATTTAAAAAGGGAGTTTTTACAAATAATTAGACTAACTGGAAAGGAAGCAACATAAATGGGTGTAAAAAGAGCATTCAAAGAACTGGTCTATGAAAAATGCTATTTAAAATCTGTGGAACAAATTAAGTGCAGGAAAATTTCACAAATAGAAAAACTGTAAAATTACAATGACAGAGCATAATAATGAAAGGTTCAGAGAATAAGGGGGAAATCTCTGTTTGCATGCTGAAAATTAGTCTTCAGGCAGAATTGTATTGAAACAGGAAATATTCTACAGAAAAATCACTTTTTGAACCCAGAAACACTTAAAGAAATGCAGCTTAAAGCAATCATCTGTAGGCCAAAAGCTTATTTTACAAGGCTCAAAGTTCTGTGAAGAACAGCTCCATTGTCAGATTCAAATGTGAAATTATTTTCATCAACAATGGACACTAACTTTCAAACTAAAGAGGGGAGAGAGAAAGGAAGAGCTCAAAATCTGCATTGCAGATGGTATGGGGCACCATTAGAGCCAACATCTGTATCCATGAAGCTTCAATTAATACTGAAAGGTACAACAAGGTTTATGAGTGATATGGTATCATCTAGAAGTTTTTTTTATTTAAATGCTTTGCCAATTTAGCCAACCAGCACACTACAAACATCAGAAGACGAGTCCAGGTGCAGAACTGCCTGCATGAAGCTAAAACTTTCATCAGAGAACATTCAGTGCATTAAGAAATAAAATATATGACCATCTTCTAAAACTCCAGCCTTTAGTCTCCATGCTCACAGAAATGATTGTGTTAAACAGTGAAACATGTCTCTGGTCCAACCATTATTTCCATGAAATGGTGCAATACTGTTTTAATATCGGTCTGTGTTTCATTTTTAAATAAAATGTGGGACGCACACATTCATTACAGATTGTCGCTGCGTGCAAGAAGACCAGAGAAAGAAAACGGGCAAAAAATGATTTTGCATACTTTTATTGAATAAGTGTTAAACTTAAACTGTGTTAAACTCTACAATCTACCAGTTCCATATATTCTGTCAACATACTGGAAATAAAATGATGAAAAAAGCTTTTAAAATGCAGCTATCCCAACATAAATACCAGCAAACTTCTTTTGCATAACATTGAGAAAAACTAACCAAGTAATAAAAAAAAGCAATTAAAATGTTTTAAAGCATAAACATTTTTAAAAGACTAATATCCCCCAAATAGGTCATTTGAAAATACCATGAAAATGGTAAAATAGTACATTATAAATGTGTAATAGATAAATACCACCATTAAAATCCAAAGACAGGAGTTATAAAAGTATAACTGAATGTATCAGGTTTGGTGTTTCCTTGTTAAAATGGAAAACAGGAAAACTTAAAGTTGCAAGTGGTAACAGACTTTTCCACAATCAGCACTATGTTGCCACCATGTGACCTCCCTGCCACACCACTCATTCGATCAGGTCAGGGACCCGGCGACCTGGCAGGAATTTCCCTGCTGCAACACACCTGACTCAGATCAATGGGTAATTAGCAGAGTGTAATAACCTCTGTGTGAAACTACTAATTAAGCCTAAAGTACAGGTCAGACACCTGTGCTCATGCAGGGGTCTGCAGGTTTGTTAGCTTGGTTTGGTGGGGATCAAATGCTCTATGTATCAGTTATTGGGCCTTCGGGGGTCCTGAGGACTGGGATATCATTTTTTAACACCTGAATGGCTCACTAACAAGCTACAAAGCATGTTATGGGTAGGTTAGTTAGAAACAAGCCTAAAACATTCCGGCAGGAGGTCATGCAGACCAGAACAGAGAAACTCTTATAGGTGAAGAAGCTTTTTAAGGGTTTAACATGTATATCTGATATGATCAGTATACTAACATCATCGGTCAATATCTGCATTAAAATGTGATATTGGAAAATATCAGTATTGGCTTTTACTTTTTACACAACAAGTAGACATAATGTATCAAACTTAACGTGTGAAGGTGAAACATCAACCCTTGATGGCCAATATTAATCACACACATTCAGATCATACAGACCATCTGTGATGATAACATAGAATCAAGAGCTTGTTCCAATTTTATGCCAGTAAATAAAAAAAATGGCAACTCTGAATTAAACTGGGAAACTTCCTACTGGTTTTAAGACATCACTGCAGGAGGATTTGTCCTCAGCTCTAGCATGTAGAATATTTGAAAAAGATCCACGATGTAATGTTACAGGTAACCACAATAAATGGCAGCATGCAGTCAATTTTACGTTAAAGCATCCCAACATACGCTCATAGACACATTACCTAGGGGGAGGTCAGGCTAACTTTAGTAAGTTTTGGGTGATTTTCAGCCTCCCAAAATGCTTTTTGGTGTAGAGAAAAATTCAGAAGAATTGGCCTCCGCACCCCTTCAGTGATCGGATCAAAAAGAAGGCATCTAATCTTTTACAATTAAACGTCAGATTTTTTAACGCAATACATGACCATCACTAATCAGCACTGGAATACTAATTACCGTAGTGTTTTTAATTCAGATAGTTACAAAACACATTTATTGTATTTTATCAGAGGCACAAATACAAAAAGCGATCACCACTTTTCCCAGCTGGTTCCACGCTCCTCAGTTTTTCACATGAAAATTTCTGAAATCAAAACTTCATGCTGCTATGTAGTTCATTTTACAAGTGATAAGGAAATAACATAACGTCACCAGGATCAGTAGTCATCTCCATCACTTTCACATTTATCCTTGATGTCATCTGCAGATATTAGTTATACACATGATGTATGTACAGCTATTTTCCCTGGACAAAGAACCATGGGAGTGCTATGAAGCCCGGGGCCAAACATTGGAAACATCTTTTCCTCAAACTTGTGTTTCAGAGTGACCAAGTGATCCGCTGTCCCCGCATCCCAAAACGTCACCTCCCCTACATCCAAGTTTAGCTTTATGCGAATCTTTTGAGGACGCCGCGTTATCTTCAGCTCGGTACGTTCAGCTGTCAGAACGGTATACACACCTTTACTCAACCCTATGGCCCACACACCCCGATTAGTCGAGACTGTAAATTTCTTTCTACGGGCCACCGACTCTTTGCAAACCCCAACGATCCACTTGTCATTGTCGCCTATGTTGACGTCCCATTTGTGTCTCCCAGAGGTGTAACCTTCGGCACCCAGGATAAAGACACATGGATCAAAGCGCTCTCTGGTGTCGGGGATGGTCTGCCGCTCAGTGCTCTCCTTCACACTGGTGAGGTCAGGAGACAGGTCGAGCCACGGAGAGGCCGTGTTCGGGTCAAACATCACTGGATCTGTACACACAGGACAACAGCGCATAATTTAGCAGTGCTTTTTAAAATATTGGATTAATGCACTATGTTCTCAGACTGAAACTCAAATATTCTTGCCATCAGTTTCTAATTTAAATTTTTTTTCATTCAATGTTTCAAGTATACAATAGGGTTGGGCGATATGTGTGATATATATATATATATCTTCTGGACGATAGAAAATGTCGATCGCTTCATTAGAGGCTCTATTGTTATGCCGCAATAGGCGTAACGTACGTAAATTACATAACTTATTGCGTAACGTATGTCAAGAAGCGCTTTATGGCATACCCTTGCAATAAGTTAATAAGCATGTAAGAACCAAGATGATGAAAGATGTGTTTCAGAGCTTGAAAATAAGGTTTTTTAATTAAATAAAATTTAGTAGAAAAATAGTAAATAATATTTAGAAGATCATTTTCTTTGTAGATCATTCTAACTGTATTTTCACTTAGCAATTTTATATAAACTATGAATTACAAAAATAATTATTTATTGTGATGCATATTATTATGAGGATATAAAATAAGCTATATTATGATATGTGATTTTGGTCATATTGCCCAGCCCTAGAATGAAAAAACATATTTAAGGCCTCACTCAACAAAATGATGCTGTAACTCAGACTTTAGTTTACTCACAGTATTTCACATGGGCCTGCATGTTCTTCCATATTTTGAAGCTCAAAGAGCCAACATGTTCACCCATGTCTAAAAGGCAGCGATTAGGCAGGCAAGGTTCGTACTGAGTCCACTGTGCTCTACGTAAGAGAAAGAAAAATAAAGAATATCAAATATAAAACTGGATAGCTTACATCATTTCACTGACATACTTTATATATGTATTTCTACGTATATACTAAAATGAGCTAAGCATCATTTTATATATTTAAACAAATAGACATATTTGAAATATAATTTCTGTCATTGACTTACTTTGTCTTCAATTCATGGAAATTCTACAACAAAAATAATTGAGATCAGTTTAATTAAAAGACATTAACACTGCATCAGATATAAATCAGGGTGGGAATTAGCCGCCTTATTTACCTTCAGAAGGGCGAGATCCTCGTTGCCCAGCTCTTTCTTCAGAGACTCAACGAGCTTGCTCAGAGCGACAATATCCTTGTCTATTTGGGTAATGCTTTCATCTATGGAAGCCATCTTCTCTTCTTCATCCGCGGCCAGTGCTTTCAGACGCTGTGTTTCTTCCGTATAAAGCATCTTGTGTAGCTTCTCAAACTCTAATTTGATCTGTTTCTCTGCTTGTTCAGCTTGCTTCTGTGTTAAGCAAGAGGGCAGCGTTAGTGGAGTGTGAACATATAATACTGGAATACTAACTCAGGGCTGCAAAAGTAGATTGAGCTTCTAATATCCATCTGTCCAGATATTTTCTAAAATAAATCTTGTATCTAAAGAGTCAACTATTTGGGTGAAAGCTTCCCACTGCCACATATCAGCATTCTTACCTTGATAAACATCTTTGTATTACTGAATTGATGTTTAGTCTTTTTGTACCGATCCACTTTCTTCTCAAAGATTTGTAGTTTGAAGGTAAGTTGTTCCTGGAAAAATAAACAAAAACAAAACAAAACAATAAAGCACATTTTAGACAATTAACTGACTGCATGATTTAACTGAAAGATGCAGTAAAAGCAATGCAAACAGACCTAATAATGTTCATTAGTACATTGGAAATGGACATTTCTTTTATAGATATTCAAACATTTATTCAATTCAAATTTCTATACAAGTCTCAAAAAATTGTCTTTAATAATGCTGAGATGTAAGGAAACATGAAGTGTAAAACTCAGAGGAAAAGTAATTGGTATAAGACACTAAAAAAATCTGAAATCATTATGGTTTCAGATAGAATTGCTGAGTCACTGCGATCCATTTGTAACTGCTGTGTAATCGTATGGATGCAGGGCGATTAAATCCTATTAGATCTCCGTTTCTCTGTACATCTGCATTTAAGCATTTATTCTTCTTGCACAATACAGAGATTGTGGTAGCTTCCTGGTCATCTGATGTGCAGAAAAAAACCGGAAGTGGATCAATCTTTTTTATTATTATTATTATTATGTGCTTTAAGTCTTAGTGTACCCTTCAGGCTTCTCCAGACAGAACAGAGCTTTTGGAAATAAAAACCTAAATAAAAGCCAGTCAGGCAGCTTTACCTTGCACTTTGGTACGCCATCTTTTATGGACCACAGCATGTGTGTATTGTGGAGTGTGACACAGTCCACACACACTGGCTCCTCGTCCTTTTCACAGAAAAGTTCCAGCGGCTTGAGGTGGAGCTGGCAGAGGTCCTCTAGGGGCGTTTTCACGCTGCTGGTCAGGTTCCTCTGCCTTAAGAAGCTCCCGCAGGTGTCTCTGAGCGAGCGGTTGGTGATGGCCTGCTCTTCCACACATGGCTGTCGACAGACGGGACACCTCGGGTTGGCAGCGAAACTTAGTTGCATGCACTCCCGACAGAAGCTGTGGGTGCACGGCAGCAGCACGGGATCCGTGAAGATGCTCGCGCACACGGGGCAGGTGAGGTCCTGCTGCATAGGAACGGGCTCGTCCTCGCTCATGTCCACGTCCATGTTTTTAGTTCTGCCTTTGGGGTTGCGGTGCGTTTTACTTTCGTTTTAAAACCTGGAATAGACACGCAGACAAAAGCGCTTTAAAGCGAGACAGTGTCTCGCTTTTGTTTAGACTTAACACCGTTTTTGAAAGGTAGACTACAAACCTCCAAACGTCCACAGTCACTGCGCGAACCAACTTTGTAGCTCTGAACTGACACCTTTTCCGTATTTCTGCCAGAAAACCATATCTGACATTCTCACACAACACTGCCCTCTCATGGATCTGGAGGCTGTAACGCAAATTATAGCTAGAATATCAGGGCAAGTTGAACTGAAATATAGTTTGTTCACAAATGTCCTCTTAACTATGAGAACATGCACTTCCCCATAAAAGTGATTCTATTTACATGATCTATGATGTGTTTTCCTTATGTTATAACTATTCCTGCAGCTGGAAGATCACAGGCTTATGTGCTACATAATACTGGATTCTTATTCTTGCAAAAAATCAGATTTAATTATTGTCTTACTTTAGTTAATGTCCACATAATAGGCACACACAGGTCCTTGGGTTCACCTTTGCTTTGATGAGAGTGGACGGTTCGTGTTTCATTGTTTTGATAAGCTTCTGCAATGTCCTGTAGCCTACTTCTTTTTCATCCAGAGTTAAATATATCAGATCTCTAAGATTTTGCAGTGTCACAATATTACAACCGTGTAAAGCCTGTTCCAGCATGTCCCAAAGATTCTCAATGAGGTTCTGGCCATTAATGTAAAATGTCTTATACTCCCCAAACCACTGCTTCACAATTTTACTTTGATGAATCCTGGTTTGTCATCTTGGAACATGTCCATGCCATCAAAGAAGATGGAATAACTTGGTCATTCAGGTCTGGTAGCTACAGGTTTGTACAGGCAGGAATAAATCTGAACCCACTAAATGACAGAACTCTCTTTCATTGTGCAAAAATCTAATCTTTATGCTCCCTGTCAAACTGAAACCATTTCTCTGGTTAGCCTACCAGCAGATGGGGCCATGGTACCATCTTGTGACATTGTGTCGCACCCTTTAATTTGTTGCAATAAAGAGTGAATATCTTTACTCTTACCCTATTCAATATGTGTCTTCATTTGTGTAAGATCAATACTGAACAAATAGTTTGGACTAGTGGCTCCAAAAAGTAATCTTTACCTGTAAAATGTTTTAGACACTTGTGGTCGAGATTTAAATAGTATTAAATAAACCAAAAGTTAAATCCATTGTTCTTAGAATGCACACTGAAAACACATTTACAGGAATTTCACTTGGTTTGCTATCAAAACTGAAAGCATGATATATTTTGACGTTTAATGCAGGAGTTCCAAACTGTAATCTGATTACTCTTGCCTCATAAAACATGACGGGAGCAGGTATGGGAAAACTATTTGATTAAATCATCTGCCTCTATGGTTCCAGATGTCATGAGGAACTCTGGAGCCAGCAGCTTGTTAGCCTCACTGAACCTCAATAAAAAAAAATAGGCAAAGAATGTCTTCTATGATCAGTGAAGCCCCACAACAGAACTGATCATTTGTGATGTGATGGCGTTAAATTTATGCTGCTTTTAGGCTGCCTGAAAAGAGATAATAATCAGAAATGATCCATAGATCTACATACAAGGCTTTATAACAAGACTGACTGCCTCTCTGTCTTACATCCTGTGTGTAAGAGGTGGAATGTGATGTTAAAATGAATGGTCTACTAGTGCAGCTCTGGGACCATAATGGTGATAATCAGAGTCAAATAAGGATGTGCTGTATTTTTAAGAATGAGAGAGCATGGCCGTCATACTATTTAAACTAATACTGTTGTTAGTGCTCATCTGATTTTGCAACACTGACTTATGAGGCACTGCAGCCTCCTGGTCTATGTGGATTACCAAAAGGGAAAGTAATAAGTAAGTCTTTATATTGGTTTTAGAGAAAAAAAAACCCAATTTGTTAAAAAGGAGGAGGGGAAGATCAAGGGAACAAGTCTCATCTGTTTTTAAGCAGTCTGACCCTGAATTACACACCAGAGAACATCTGTTGAAACAGAGTACTCAGTTTGATCTGTTCAGGTACAGTACAGGGAAAATAATGTGCATTTTTAGTGTAATATATATATCAAATCAAATCAAACTTTATTTATAAAGCACATTTCATACATAAATGTAACTCAAAGTGCTTTACAGTGTATTAAAATATTAAAACATTGAAAAAAAAAAGTTGCATGTCTGCACCCCCCATCGCCCATAACCACCCCTACACTTAAACCCCCAACACACTTGGTATCCACAAACATAATTGGCATGCTCAAATAGATTGGGCTAGATACAGATGTAGTAGCAGAGAAAGCATCGGTCCTCCACATCGGGAGCTGGAAGTCAGCCACAGCCACAAAGCACCAGTCCATGGCCCAGAGAAGAGATGTGGTCAAAACCAAACCCTAGGACCCACGAGCCAGAGCCTAGCAGCTACAGGGTGAAGTAAAAAACAATTACTTTATTCATGTGTTGGTGCTTTATACAACTTTGCAAATGCATGTTGTGATTTTGGTAATGCTTGTATTGGTGCATTTGTTACCTTCACTTTGCCCAGCTAAGAAATATGGAAATAACAGAAGCAGATGTTATCCAGGTGTTTGAGTGAAACTATATATTTCATATATGAAAGCATGTGCTTTTCATTTGTCCCTTTTCATTCTTTGTTGTTGTTTTTTTGTCAGATATTCTTTCCCAATACCTTCATGGAAAAAAATTCCCCTTGACTTCCAGTAAATCTCCATGTTTGTAATCTCATTACTATTAGCGTTTAAAACCATTCATAATGTCAGCATTTCATATAGAAAAGAACAAGTCTACATTTTTACTCTCCACAGAATTATGCACATATATGAAATGCCAGTATGCAGGAGTAAATAGACTATCTAATTCTTTTTATACTTTCAAATAAATGGAGGATGGGAGGATAAGTGTACGTTGACATGAGTATGAAACTATGTGAGGCGGCTGCGTATTGTATGGGTATGTTGTGCAGCATTAAGCTTGTCCTGCAGCTCCAACTGGAACATTATTTCCATATTATGAAGCAAATGTTACGGCGAGACAGCAGTGGAACAAAGGCAGCGGTTGTTGAAACAAACACAGACTCTGTCTCCTACATCTAACATTTTCCAGATACAGAAGTGATGAATTTAAAGCAGCAGTTCAAAATCAGTCCAATATACTGAACTCACATGTTATTTATTGTTAATCGTTTATAGATGTCCTTTTTCTGATTCACACTTTGGTAATTTATAGGCATTTACTTTAATTGCCAATAGAGGAAACATATACACTAACAACCTGAGACATAAAGAAAACATATTTTGTAACCAGGCCAGTAAGACAGAAAGCAACTGCTCAGTAAGTTACAATATATCAGTAACTTAGTAAGTAGTAATCTATGAGGAAAAACAAAACCAGTCAGAACTTAACCAGTCAAAAGGAAAAAGACAATAAATCCACAACTCAAAATGAAAAGCCAAACCATAATACCAAAAGAGTACGGTGCAGTCCCTTCAACCATCACTCCCACTCAAGCAGATTTAATGCAGCTCAGACTCCTTTCAGCTGAAATCACCAGGAAATGGTAACTGAACCATAAATATACTAATGTAATGCAAAGAAAAAAGGTTTAAAAGCAGCAAAAGAGATGAAGAAGATGAACTACACGTGTGCATTCAAATAGTTAACCACATATAAAAAGAGAGGGAAAAAAGAAATAAACATTGTGTGGGTATAAAAATAATTTTGTATTAAGCAAATCAAAAACAAAGCTAATACACATGTGACCTTTGTTTTGTGTGGTTAGTCATACTGCTGTTACAGTCATGTTTTCAGCAGTGCAGTAATAGATTTTAAGAGAAAATGTGGTGATTTGGGGATTTCTTTATTTTTCCGTATTGCCCGAGTAAAGTCTGCACCTCGATAAGGAAATGATGCTTTTTTTCCTTTCATAACTTAAACAATACCGTAAGAATTGTTTTTATTGTTGCCCAGTGGATTGTTTTAAGCATCTAAATTGAATGTAGCTGCAAGGTAGTCCATTTGTGACTAAAGGAGTGACCGAGCAGAAGAAAAGCAGGATCTTAAAATCGAGATGCTGTTTTAGAAATTAGGTGGAGTAATAAAATGGAATAATTTCAAGGTAAAAATATAAAGTGTCACACAGGAAACCCACTTGTGTACTGAGGGTTAAACCCCCCCCCCCCCTTTCTTGAGAAATTGGCTCTGTATGTGGGGGGTTGGGTGGGTTGAGAGCTGCTTACAGATTGTTTAAAAGCGCAATACCTTCTGGCTGTGTGTCAGCTATTAATACTGATATGGGGGTAACAATCCCAGGATAGATGTTTTGATTTATTTGGTTGCCATTGTGGGGTGATGAGGGTAATGTGGATGTGGTCAGTGCGAGGTTGAATTGTCCCTAAATCTAATGGCAGCTAGTTAGCAAGTTTTTTTTGCAATGAAAGGAAGGCTGGCTAGTGGGTAGACATCATTTTTGTTCACTGTCAGTGTAGACATACTGTCTGGCAATGTTTAACGTATGTACTACTCCATCCTGCCCACAGAGATACACCTGTGAACAGTTATGTCGGAACTGAAAGCGGTATCTGATCTATGTGCACTATTCAGGAAGTGGTGGCTAATAAAGAACAAACCCAACCATACTGCCTCGTGCTATAAATCTTCACTGATGTTATATCATGCATCTTATTACACATGAACTAAAATTCATTAATGGAAATACCTGCATCTGAACCCTTTTCCCTGTTGGCTTTTTGCCTGTTACTGCAACATTTCATTCATCTAATTTGCAGGGTGCCATGCATACCTGCATTGCAGTGCAACTCTGGTCCTAGAGAGCATCACTCCTGCAAGCATTGGAAGTTTCTCTGCTGTCTCACAGATAACAAACATGAGACTTAACTAGCAGACTTGTGCGGAGACATCAAACTCTGCATAAGTCTGCTAATTCTTTTGAGTCAAATGTGATGTAGCAGGGAAACTCACAACACTGGCAGGAGTGCATCTCTCTTGGACCGGAGTTGCCTACCCCTGCATAGAGGAAGGCAGCTTTAAATGAGGTGTAACTAAAAGTCATTTCCCAGGAAATGACTCAAAACAAAACCTACATGATGGCTGAATTTTAATAACCAACTGCAGTGGAAACCATTAGAGAGAAGATGAAATGTTCTGGTAATTCTGCAGCCCCGTCCAAAGAGTAGAGCTGCTCTTTAAGGTTAATTGACGGAGAAATTGTCATAAAACTTTTAACCCATTATGGCCTAAACTATCATATTTGATACATACTGTTTCTGAGACATTTTGCTTCACTTTATGGTAGAAACTTTACTCAAAACGCTGTTGGTCATCATATATACTGGTCTTGTGCACCCTGGTGAAAATCAGAAAGCAGAATATTACGCTTTAATCATTTTGAGGTTTTGTTATTCAAGTTTTGTTAAAAGGGTCAAATAAAGTTGTTGGCGTTTGAAAATAGGATCTTTCTGCCCAGTTCTTCTTATTTTAGCTGTTAAGGGGTTAAGTAGCAGTTTTTCATGTTTTGTGAATGAAACACTTTATTGCAGGGCTGCCTAAGTTCAGTCCTCGAGAGCTACCATCCTGTACATCCTTTTCCAACACAGCTGAATCAAATGAATGGCTCGTTACCAGGCCTCTGCAGAGCTGGATGGTATGCAAAGGAGGGAATTCAGTCATTTAATTGATTGATAATTGGATTCAGGTGTGTTGCAGAAGGGTTGTACTTAGAAGTTGCAGGATGGTAGATATCGAGGAATGAACTTGGACACCCTTGCTTTAGTGTATGTCATTGATGAGAAGTCATATCATTAAGCTTGACACCTTAACTTTAAAAAAAAAGTTTTACATTTGCATGATATGTTTTATTATTATAGCATAAAGCAGAAAATGTGTTTTTGTTTTAACAAAATGTGCATACAGCAGATGTTGCAAGCCACTTAGATGAAACAGTTTGACCCATAAACTAAACATGTTATTAACTTTATTCTCCCTGTGGTTCAGTAAAAATATATTTTCTAGTTTTTAGAAGACAGTTATGAAATTGGCATAACGACTGATATATACTCATGAGTAATACACACACACAGGCTGTGCACCACTTCCTTGTGTGCACCGGTGACGTGTTGAGTTGTTTAAAGTCCTACATTGCTGCACATTTTACAATAATTCTTCTGTGGTTTTCTTTACAAGTGCCTAACAAAGACGAAAACAAATTAACTTAAACTGGCAGATAAAATGCTTTTATCAGTAATTGTGGGCCTGTTTAATGTTTTCAGTCTAGAAAACCCTGGTTGCTGTTGCCAAAATGTGTATCCTGCCAGATAGCTATCACACAAAATTGACTGTCAGACTGTATAAGCAGTCAGTTTAAGTCTATAGTTAGTGTAGGGTGTTATAGTTAAGATGTCAACATTAAAGTAACTTCAGTTATGTGTTTTTTGCCTCAGACTGCACATTGACAACCACAAACGAGAAAAAGAAGAGGCCATATGAGGGGTATTTCTAAAGAGATGTTTTGCAGGTGTGGAAGGTAAAATCCCCTGAGAGTGATTCATTATTTTACTGCCATCTACACAAAAATTAGATCTTCTTTCAACAAAGATATTCTCTTAAGATCCCACCACAGCGAGTAGATTGATACTTAGATTGAGCATTGTACCCTGGGGTTTGTTTCACTTTCCCATGCACATGTGGTCTGACCTTGGGCTGAACTTGTAGGGTGTCCACATTTTTCTCTTTGCAGAGTGATGGATTTCCAGTTTGAAAAGAACCTGGTAGATCTGATTGATGGGGAACAATTCTTCCTCTAAAATATCATTGACATTTTGCTTCCTGGCATTAACATCCACCAGAAAGCTGCAGACCGCTAAAGAGCAAACGCTTTAAAGAAGAGCTCATGGTTTTTCAAAACAATTATCAAGTGGATTAGACTAACTATAGCAGCACCTTGCTGATACTCACCATTTAGTTTCATACGGAAGAAGTAGTTTTTCACATGCTGTATTTAGACAAAGGTTTTAATAACTGAGTAGGTAATAGGACATGTCCTGCATCTGACATTATTTTGACCTGATGTAAAGAACTGGTGAATGTTGGATGATTGAACCATATGATAAGAGCCTCATACTAAAAACCTAAAGGTTTAGGAGGTGTACATTTTTTTTTACATCAGTATAAAGCTTAACTTTTATATAAGGATTAAAATGAATGAAAAGAAAACCAAACCAATCATATTGCAGTTTATAAGCATCATCATTAGAATATAACAGAACCGAGCAGCTCAGTACGGTTTTGACCTCCTCAGTAACTATGCTCTTGAATCGCATTCAAACTTAGCAACATGAATAAAAACGTGAAAGAAATTCAGGAATCAAAACTAACATTTTTGTACTTTCACTTCCTCATGTGATTTATTTCTACAGCTTGGTAACAACATATTTAAACAAAACAGGATTTGAGGGGCACACAGGTCCAAAAGCTAATGTATTACTTTCATATTTTGTTGGCATTACAATAAGTAGAATAATTAACATTTAGGCTTTTCTTTCTTGATAAAATATATTCACACCACATTTAAATACATTTTTAGTGCACTAATCCCTGCTGAATTGATCTTGTTATATGCAGTTTCTATTTTATGTAAAACAATTAAACAAAAGCTGAAACTCTTACTTTCCAGCAGAGGTTTCATGTTTTGGTGAAAAACAGCTTGTTTGAATGTCATGACCAGATACTTACACTTCCATCTGCTTCACTAAACCACATGACATGCACACAAGCTGCAGAAAGAAAAGGTGTGAAAAAAACAAGCATGATTCTTGAACACCAGATACTAACAAAGGGGAAATAGATGTTAAAATACAGCACAGGTGTCCTGTTTGCATAAGTCCTGTGGTTGCTTGCAAAGAGTGAGTAACACTAAAAGAAAAAGAGGTGTGATAAAAAATCTTGAGCTTTTGCATGTCTCTGAAAGGATTTATTAAAAGAAAGAATGAACGCTGATAAGGAGATTTTAGAGTTTAGAAATAGTTAGAAGTAATTTTAATCATGCAAACAATCACAACGATGTATACAGTGTTGGGTATGTTCATATTTAGGAGTTGAATCCTGCAGGTGTTTGTGTTTCCCCAATACGACACACCTGATTCAGATCAATAAATTCTCAAACAACTAGTCCTCTTCTGCACCTGCTGGTTAGTGAGCCATTGATCAAATTAATAGCTATGTATACATAATTTTTCTCCAGGAGTTTTTTTTGCTAATGTCCCAGTGTTGTGCACAAAGAGTAAAGTTTACAGCAAAGATTTTTTTTTGGTTAAATATTTGGTTGTGTAATCAAAGAGAGATGTCATTACAGCAATATTGATATGACTAAGATGGTTTACTTTTATTTTCACTCTTGCTGTGCTTTGCATTAGTCTTATTTCAAGCGGCATCTCTTGCAATTTTAGTTTCTCATAATTGACAACCCAACTCTCAATTGATAATTCTTTTATTTAATGAAAATCAAAGTAAATGTTCATATATAGACTCTACAGAACACAGGAGCGCATTTCCTCTATATGGAAACTTTAAAATCAGTGTACAGTTTTGTTTCCAGTTATTTGTACCAACTGATGATGCACCAGTCTAAAAAGCTTATTGTGATAAATACACACACACACACACACACATACACACACAAAAAAAATACAAACAATTTAACTAAGCTTTGTGTGTAACAAAGAATTTAAAGATGGGATCGTATGATGATAATTATTTGATAGTTTGGAACTAGGGGCCATTTTACTCAGAAGTTAGTGTCTCGGGAAAGAGTTGGGATACATAATACAGAGACTATTTAGCAAAAATAAGTAAAAAAACATATGTACTATTTTGCTTATATGTTCTATGTACACTACCAGTCAAACGTTTGGACACACTTTCCAGTAAAATCTAATTGGAGAGTGTGTCCAAACATTTGACTGGTACTTTATATTATATTAAAGTCTAAATATGAATTTATGCATTCAGATAATTTATTCACAATATCTTTCAAAAGTGTTTTTCTTTGGTCAGCAATCGGTGAACATGCACAAACATTATTAGTTTGCATCCGCTAATATTATATTTGAGTATTTTGTTATGAATCCAGTGCAAATACATAAAGCCCTTTTTACATCAAAATCCTGACACGAGCAAAGCAAACTCAGCAAAGTGTATTTCTTTTAAATGCATTTCCTTTAACTGTAGAACAGAATCTCAGACAGTTTCCAAATCATGTGAAACTGATGACTGTTTTCAGATGGCTGTGAAGTCAGAGAAATGTTATTCACTTGTTTTACAGAAATCGCTCTTGGTTCTTTGATGACTTTAGCATTTTCACATCTTCACGTACAAATCATTAAGCTTTGTTAGGAGTGAAGAGAAGTTGGCTTCTGTAATCCTTTAAGATTCAACCCATGACAAAAGGGTAAGAAAATAACATTTTTTATATACAAGATCTTTATTGTCTTCATTTTTACCATATGAGATGTCAAAATTCTAAAAGCGTAATCTTCTGCTTCCTGATGCCCAACCCATCCTGGTCTTTATGCTGTTTCAGAGCAGGATTGCACATTTCCAATCTTAGATCTTCTACCTTCTACTTTTGGCTGTGGTGCATGTAGTAGAGCGGGTCATTTCATAACCAGTGAGTTAGTGGTTCAAGTTCCGGCTCTGGTGTCCACATGCCGAAGTGTCCTTGAGCAAGACACTGAACCCCCAGTTGCTCCCGGTGCTGCGTCACC
>JBAMIG010000006.1:8842577-8874509 GCA_037177335.1 Kiunga ballochi
ACAATATCACACTCATGGTGGATACATTTAATCAAAACAACAGCTCTTCCTGTGGGACCAGAACTAATCTGGAAAAAGCAAAGATTGTGACTCAATCCTTTGGTTACCTCCATTGTAGCTTTAACCCAATTCTCTACGCTTTTGTGCGTGTCAAGTTCCAGCGCCAAATTGCAACGCAAGCTGCTGGAAATTCTGACATCATTGGGCTGTAAGATCAATAGTAATGTGAGTTTTCAAACTGTTCTCAGCACCAGAAGGAGCTCTGTGGTCTGATTCTTCAAATCAGTGGCAACGTGATATAATTCAGCAATTTGATCACAAACTTTCATATTAACATAAACCTTTGCATCTAACCCGCCTTTTTCTGAGGATAAGAAAAATCAATAACTTTGGACAAAATGTTGATAATTCAACTTTTACAGTGTATGTACACTATAAATGTTTTTTATTTAGATTTTTAATTTCTTTTAAACATCCATTACATTTTCCACTCAGCATAGCTGCAGTTATCCGAGCCACTCACGTCACCCATTCATTTATATGGTTATGAATTATTTGGATTCGTTTGCAGGCATATAACCAACCATGATTTTTACCAACATCTTCACCCAAACTGTTTTTTTGTTTTTTGCCTATTTAAAAAACTTGAGGACTTTAAAGTCCCACCACCTGAATTTGAGCAGATGTTCACATCTTGGTGACCCCTCACAAGGGCTATAACATCTGCTCACACTGTTGCTTAAGTCAATGTGGAATGACTGTGAAAATAAAGCTTATTCCAAAAATTCAGACAAATATCTGCTTTTTCAACCATTTTGCTTATTCTATTTACTTTCATGTCATTTTTACCATTTATATAATCATTTATGACAACAATATAATAAATGGAGAAAACACAAAACTACATATAATGGTTTTTATAACTGCAGGAGAAACTGCTGAGCTTAGTTTTGAGTGTTTAATAAGTCCTCAGATATCTTTTTGAACAGTTTGTGGTATAATCGTTAGTATAAAGGGAGATCATAGAAACAGGAAACCCCCACATACTTATTTCTGATGCATTCATATGCATCCGTCAGGAAACTGAAAGAAGTTGATCAAAATGAAGATGCACTTCCTTTTTTTCTGTGAAAACCATTAAGCCATTGAAAATAAAAAGATGATAGTTAAGTGACAGCTTCCTCTAAATAAACTGGTCAGCACTTAAAAAGATAACATTAAAAATCCCCAACATGCTCCCACTGCTATCTCCCATTTGCTTTTGCATAAAAAGGACCTCTGCACTGGTGTAGATGATGTGTGTTCATCTCAGTAACAACAAGTATGAACACAGTGTAAATATTTCAACTCCAAAGAGGCCGATTAACCCTTCATACCTGACACCACCTGTTCCAGACTGGCTGTTTGTTATACAAAGGAAACCAGCATAATTCTGGAAATGACACACTAATAAATCAGCCGTGTAATGCAGAATAGATGGCAACATCAGCACTGAAAGCAACCTTTTGTGGGCATTGATATTTTTGAGCTCTGGACGTTTTATTGATATGTGCAGATTGACTGAGTCAAACACAGATAAGGCAAACACAACAATGATATGTGTGTTTCAGTTCTGCAGTTTAGTGTTTTATTAAACCCAATACACAAATAAAAAAATTAAATGGCCTGTTTTTTTTAAAATAATTAACAGAGACCATTTAATATGACCACATTATGAATTAAGCATTTCTTGTTCTTATCTGTGAAGAATAAATTTGGATTATTTCACAGGCTTGTCAGTAACATTAATATGTATAACTACGAAGCTTTTACACAATTTAAATAGCAAATAGTGATGCACATGTATGATTAAGTGAGCTGCTGAATGCAGAATTCCTCCCTTTCAAGTGTCTCATCTAAAGTGGCTCAAATTCCTCAGTTTGACTAAACGGGTCTGGAGACATTACTAAAGGAATGATATATTTTATGTGGAGGCTTCAGGAAATACTAAAGTACTTAGTGGTTTTAAGAGCTTGACTACAAATCTACTCAAACAAGTGTGTCAGCACACACTGGTGTTGTTTTTAACTCAAGTCAACATGTGACAAGTTCTGCTTAGATGTAGAATGCATCAGCAGAAGGTTTTTGCATCTATATGAGCGCTTTGTTATGTGAATAGCTTCATACCTGTCAACCATCATAAACAAGCAGAGGCAGGAAATGACACCTCCATTTGACGTGAGGCTCACCAGCAGCACTGATGACTGATAAACAGTACTGTTGCATAAATATGATGGGTTGCTGCTGTAGAGAACTTAGACAAGACTTCATGGCAGGAAATAGAAAAAACATTTTATTTCCCTTTTCTTGTGTGGAACATTATAACATTCAAAGCTCCCAAAAGTGCACTTTTTAAGAACATCATGTGCTTCAACCCACTAAAATGACATTTTCTCAACTTCCCTTTGTATTTCAGGATCTGCTTTCACACAAAAAGCTTGCAACAGTTTTCTCCTTAAAAGAAAAGACGAGTCTTTAAATAAGAACAGAGTAGAAAACAGACAGGTTGCTTTCTTCCCACGCCCAGCTCCGTCACCTGACCGATTATATCATTACTCGTTTGTCATCCGTAACACCCATGTTAGAAAGCTAGAGTAAAAAAATTCCCTCTCCATGCTCACACACTGACATGAATGCAATCATTGCACAATCCTGGAATCTTTACATCCTTTACTGCTTTAAAGCTACGCATTAAAAACACGGCACATGAAATAAGAAGAAGCTGTTCTGTTATCCGCAATGAGGTTATAAAGCATTTCGGACTGTTTTAAGATTAAACAACTAAATTAAGATAACAGTGCTAGCTTGAACATAGCGACAGTGCTGTTTTTTTTACTAGGCTACATATAAAATACAGGAAAAAAGATGTACATTATGTAGAGTAAAACATATTATTACAAACATAAAGATATTCATATGATCATACTTGGATTGAAAAGCTAAAATGAAGAAACACTGCAGTTTTATGCATCACAAGGACGCTGCTCTGACACTTTCACTTCCAGTGGAAAGTCTTTCTTTTATTAATTTTAAATAAATATTCACTCCTCACATCACAGTTTGTACTCCACACAGAAAGCCCAGAGTACAAGTTCACACTAAACTTCCCATCCTTCGGGTCACTTCTGAGAAACCGGAAGAGTTTTTTTTTTGTCCATTCATCATGACTGCACTGACTGGACGGCATCCTCCACACGTGTCATCCGTTTCAGCTCATCCTCTGACTGAACTTGGTCATGCGGGGCTTCCTCACCGACACCCAACTCCCACAATGAGGCCTTGCTTTCAAATGGACTACGTCTCAGAAAGCTCAGTATTCGGTCCCTGAAGTTGCGGCAAAGTAACATATACAGCAGAGGCCTGAGGCAGGCATGAATGCAGCCCAGAGCTGATGTAACTGTGAGAGCTGTTTTCAAAGAACCGTCAGGTTTTCCAGGTGATTTCTTATGAAGCCGTTTGGTAGGATAACGGAAAGTATCTACAAAAAGGGTGATGTTGTATGGCATCCAGCAGAGGAGGAATACCACCACCAGAGGCAGGATGAGCATGATGCGCCTCTGTCTGAAGAGACCTTTGGAGCTGTGCCGCTGCAGGATGTAGGCCCAGCATGCAATAAGGATGGCTGTAGGGACCAAAAAGCAAAGTATGTGGTGAAAGAGGCGTAAAGTCCAACGCCAGTCCGTGTCAGACTCAGGGTAGTTGTGAACACAGTCTGTTGTCCCTTCTTGGTTTTCCTTCAGCCCAACGAAGATAAAGTCAGGGATAGTGAAGAGAAGAGAGATGAACCACACGGCAAAACAGGTAGCATGAACTAAACTGGGAACTCTATGGGAGTAGAGATGGTATGAACGGGTGGTGGACAGATAGTGATCCAGACTGATGAAAACCATCAAAAAGATCCCACAGTAGAAGTTGATCTAGAAAGAAAAGATAAAACTTTCATTCTCTCTCACTGCTCAAGGTCTTCATTTAAAAGTGAAACTAATAACCTAAAAAAGCAGCATTTTTTTTAAGCTGAACTGAACAGATAACAATTTCATTTTCAGTTTGAATGTTTGACACAATACTTACATGTAAAACAGCCGCACGGATTTTACAGAAAATCCCACAGGACCATCCACAATGTTGAGCCGTCTGCGCAGCCCAGAGAGGCAGCATTATTATCAGCAGGATGTCCGATACACCCAGGTGGAGAATAAAGGTATCCGTCAGGCTCCACAGTTGCTTCCTTTGAGCCAGAGCTGCCAAAACCAGCACATTTCCCAGCAGGCCTACAACCAGCACCAGAGAAAACAGAACTGGGATCCACACTGCCCGGCTGCTCTCTTCTTCAGTCTCTTCATATTCATAGTCATCATTGTAATCATAGCTGTCATTTGTTTTAAAAAGTCCATCCAGGGTCACGTTCATCTTCATCTAGAGGGAAAAATACAGAAACAAAGAAATGTTTAAATATGTTGCACCAACAACAGGGGGATGGTGAGGTTTTAAAATCTCCCTCCTGGCAGTCTAGCTGAGGCTTTTTAAACATGCCCACACTGACACAAAGATCACATGGTGCTATGTCACTGGATGAGGCAACAAATGAGTGGAAACGGAAAGTACGGGTTCCCTTAGTTATGCACACATTAAAACACAAACAGGTCAAATATATTACAGTTTAATATATACCGACTTTAAAGCCTGTCAAAGTTTAATACGGGGTCAAGAAAACAAAATAAAGACGTTTAGGTGCAAAGATAAAAAAAAATAGGGCACATCTACAGTAAACTTGTGCAAATAGATCAATTTCTGCATTGAGGAGCAGTTTTGCAACGGAAAGAAGTGCAACAGTACGAACCAGCATAAAGTCTAAATGTTTGCATACATGATTTTATTATATTTCCAATAGCCAGCAGCAGAACCTACCTTTTTACTGCAACAGAAAAATAACACTAATCACACACCAACCTCATTTCTTCGCCTTGTTTTGAAATTAGATGAGACCAAACTGACTGCAGATGTTAAAAGCTGCTCAATACCAGTGGGAAACACATTAAAGCGATAATAAAATAATAGTAGGCCACATTTGTCATTATTACGTAGCTATTCAACAGAACTGAAGGTGGATCCGCGAAGAATAACAATAGGACAATATCGGTGTATAAAAATGAAACAAAGAGAAAAGCGCAGCTCACCATATGGGTGTTTTAGGTCCCTGTCGCACTTTTACGTGTCGTGAAAGGTTTTGAAGTTTCTCACACGAGGATTTGACTAAATTTACACACACGCTTTAAGTGCTTCTACGTTGTTGTTTAGGTTCAGCGAGTTTCTGTCGAGACTCTTCACCATTTCAGCCAATTGTAACGAAAGACGAAGCTACCGGAAGCACACTTTGTCAAAATAAAATTACAGAATGGAATTTATTTATCAGTGAATATAATAGATCAACAAAAAGACAAGAAAGTACAGGAAATATGCCTGGCTGGATATAAGGTTTATACGATTTTCTGAAATGCCACGAATTTAATAGTTAACGCAATTTTTGTGATAATGATAACTTTAATTTGAAGGCCAACTCATCTAACTTCCGCTTTTCCACTTTTGCTGCTCCACAGTGCTTTTTAACAAGAGTTGCTGATATGATGTCACGTGGTCCTCTACATGAGCCTATTTTAAAGAAATTTTAACTTATTTTAAGATCTTGAATGTTATTTTAAAAGCAATTTCTTGAATTCTAATCACTTTGCTATCAAATTGATAATGACAATAAATAATATTTCACAGTTTTAAATGTTACATCATTTACTGTGTGTTCATTGAAAAATTTATTAAAAGTAAGCATCTGTAATGTGTTATTCCTCCTAATGCAGAAAACAAGATGAGAACAAAATCCAAGATGAAGTATTCCTCCTCTTAGCAGTTATTTCAACCATACAGAAGCTTCTTCATTTGTATCCATGGCTGCAGATGAACTCAGTAAAACAGTATAAGACTAAACATAGGCTACATGGTTTGTTTATTTATTGATGATGGACTGCATCTGAGGTCAGTCTGTATCCCTTGTTGGCTTGACTACAGAGGTACCAGTCCTACAGAACTGGGATATGCTTTGAACCCACCAGTTGAGATGTGGAAGCAAAGAAAGAACACAGTCTCACTCCCAGCTGCTTCACACCCCTCCCAATCACTAACAAACTGCTGTATCAAAAGCATGAAAAAGCTAGTGCAGGTTCCTGATTTATGCAGCAGTAAGCCTGAAACAAGCATCATTCCCCTAGACCACAATAACAAAACAAAAAACAAACAAACATACAAAAAAATAATTTACATACTTTATTTATTAATAATTTTTATTAGCCATGTGTATAAACAACAGGTACAGGTTTCTGTGACGTTTGCATGTTCTCTTTAAACCCATGCTTATTTTTTCCTGACTTTCTGCCCCAGCAGTCTAAAGATTTACATGTTGGGTTGATTTGTGTCTACAAACGTGCTGGGGGTGAGTATGAGGGGTGAGTAGGCCCATTATTAGGTGGGCCTAAAAACGATTTGATTATTGGCCAGACAGGGGGGCACTGCAGGTAAAGGGTGACACAAAAGACACTTCTTTTCAAGGTTTAGTTTTATGAAGTAGCCTTTTGAACAATACAACTAATGTGTTCATCTTATGTAAAATACCTTGTAAAAATCTTATGTGCCATTTTAGTTGAGTCACAGCGCCCTCTGCTGGAGGGAATATATGTGTACAGTTGTTCTACAATTTATTCACGCCTTGCCATTAACCTCTTAATGCCTGACCTAAGAAGAACTGGGCAGAAACATAAAAAAATGAATAAATACTGAAAACTTTATTTAACCCTTTAACAAAATCTGAAACAAGAAAACAATTTAGTTTTCCCGTATATCCATTATTTATTAATACCATGAAATAGGTCAAAATTATGATATAGTGCATGCCTAATCCACTGATTTCTGGTATTTACCACAGTGCAGGAAACCAGTATTACATGGTGAACAACGGGGATTTGAATAAGGTTTCTGCCATAAATAAATCAAAATATTTTAGAAACAGTATGTATCAAATTTGATACGTTAGGTCATAAGGGGTTGAAGAAAAGGCTAAATTTCTAATAATCACTGAATTAAATTGAGACTGAAAAGTTGTAATAAATCCAATTGGCTGAAATATAATTTACTTGTATAAAATGTATTTTTAATTTAGTTGAGTTGGAAAAAAAAGCAAAAGACATTGGTCTGGACAAAGTAAAGCAGTTCTCTGAGGAGCAGTAGGGAAACACACACACACACACACACACACACACACACACACACACACACACACACATACACAAAATGAAAATAGTGTCATATGAAGAATAACTTGTCAAAACTCAATGCAGGTGAAGAATTCTGACAGATCATGGGCTCGGGTTCTGGCTTTGTGTATAAATGGAGAAGAGCAAGCTACCTCAGTCTTCCTGATATGTTTACTGGGTTTTTTTCAGAAGGGGGTTTGGTGGTGGAGATTATGGAATGGAGAAATGATTTATAATTGGTTTGAAATGGGACTTTTAATAAGTCAGAATCAGAATCAGAATCAGAATCAAAGATGTGAAAATAATTTAAACATTTTTTAAAAATTGTGCATTTTAAACCTTTGTGTGTGTGTGTGTTTATTTTCTCTCTTTAAATGTGTTTTAATCAAACAGACAATAAAATCAAATAAAACCAGCCTGCATTGATAGAAAATAAGCGAAAGGTTTTATTGTGGGACTGAAATAGAAAAAACCTCACCCCGTCACCAATAAGGGAAAAGCATGCAACATGTTTGAAAAACCCATTTATTGCATTAAAGATTTTATTTTCTTGTATTGGGGGTCTTTAATCACTGCTGCCAAGTCATCATAGACAGAAAACTGTCTTTGAGTTAAATCAAGGGTTATATTGCTTTAGTTCAAGCTCTTATAATGGAAATGAATACGTTTATCACCACAGCTGCTTGTTTAGATTTTGTCTGTTTAGATATTAACAAATATCGTTGAAAAAATATCCATAACAGAATTGAGCTGAATTTTGGTCCAGCATGACTGGATTAAATATTTTGGTCAAATATCATGTGATGAGCAATGCTAGAACTGTATATGCATAAGCATAGAAGATGCTATCCTGAACATTAAGTTGATTAAGTGTAATGTTTGTTTTCCTTTCATTTACACAAATAATCTGTCTCACATTCCCCTAGTTCATCATTACACTGTTTGCATTAGCAGTGAAGTCTCTTAATGAGAGGTCAGTTGAATTTTGTGCACAATGAGCTGTTAGGGACAACCTAGTGAATATTAAGGTGAAATGCACAATAAACAACAACTCCTATTTATTACAAATTTTTTTAATTACAAAATTATTTGCAAATCAAAGTGTCATTTGGTTTAACTGAGGGTTGAAATGAGTCCTGTTTTGTTCCTATGTTAGACATCTGAAGAAACGCTTTGCATGAAGAAAAATATACATTTCACACTTTTCACACTGGTAAAAGAGACAAAAACAAACATGAGTCATCATGCAATGATTTACAGTTACATAAGTATTTGGTTGCTTCATTTTACTCTTTCTCTAAATGATTGTACTAGTTACAAGTAAAAAAAAAAAAACCCAAAGAGAACAAAATATTGTGAGCTGCATTTTATCACCAACCGGATTATAAAGCATCAACATAAGACATACAGGCAGAAATCCTGAGGCTTGAACATCTTTAAAGTCTTTCTGCCAATCCTAAGCACCTTCACAAATCACAAAATACAGTTATCTCCTTTATCTCTAATAGTTGTCACGTCACACCATGACAGAGTAGGTGGTGTTTTCACTGTCCGCTGAAAAAGAGCCCGTGGATTTCCTTGACCTCCTTTCCCTCCACTCCGTCATACCCTGCCAGCCTCTCTGTCCAAGCTGCTCCTTACACATTCTGACAAGCTCCCTCCTGAACTTCACCCCAACAAAGCCGTACAACAGAGGGTTCAGGGCACAGTGTGAAAGTCCCACACCCTCTGTGATCAAAGTGCCAATGTCTACCACGTGCCCAAACTGGCAACTTCCATTTATCACATTTAGCTTCTGCAGACTGTCTGCCAGCTGGAAGCAGTTGTATGGGGCCCAGCAAATGACAAACACTGACACTAAGGAGATGATGAGCCGGAGAGACTTGCGCTTTTGACGACGAGAGGCATTGCACAGAGACCTGAAGATCTGGATGTAGCAGTAGAGCATGATCAACAGGGGGAGCCCAAAGCCCAGAATTATACTGGTCATCTGCAGCCCAACCTGCCACTGTGTGGTATTTTCTGTAAACCATACCATACACATTGTTGCCTTCTGGTGGCCAGCAATGTTTACCTCTGCAACTTGTTTGAAGGTAATGTCCACTGCACACAAACCCAGGCAGACAACCCAGATGACTGCGCATGCAAGTTGTGCATGGCAGGTAGTGCGTTTCCGGGTAGAGCTGACAGCATGAACAATGGCCAGGTATCGGTCAAAGCTGATGCAAGCCAGGAAGAGGATGCCACTGTAGCGGTTCAGGGAAAAGAGGGCACTGGAGATCTTGCAAGCTACTAAACCGAACACCCAGCTGTGCGCCCACTGCACTGCGAACAGGGGGAGAGTGAAGGCCAGCAGGAGGTCAGAGATGGCCAGGTGAAGCAGAAAGGTGTCTGTCAGAGAGAAGGCACAGGCCCCGCCACTCTTCGAGTTTCTGTAGCGTCTAATCACACAAAGCACCAGCACATTGCCTAAAACAGCCAGGACGAATACCAGACAGAACACAACAGGAGAGTACATCCGTCCAAAGGCATAGATGTTGTCCTGGAAACATGGGGCTGTGTTTTCCTCTGTTAAGTACTCAGGGTATTCATAATAATCCTGCAAGATGAGAGAAAAAAAGAGAAAAATTAAATTCAACGTTATTTTTTCTAAAACATGATCAACTACTCATTGATTTTCAGATTTTTCATTCCTCTAAGTATTTAAATGACTTAACAAAAGACTCTTTAGATGAATGCATAGCAAAAAGTTGAAAGGTTTATTTACCTCCAGAGAAAACTTAAGAAGACATTACAATTATGAAAAGAGAAATATGTTTTCAATCCTCAAATGAATGGAATACCTCAATAACTAATATTTTTGCATTTTGGAAGACAATATTGTCCATATAGACATATATAGATGTCTAGAAATGTCCACTCACCGAACTGTTTTCTGTAGTTGGTGTTGAATCCATTTTTGCAAAGTATGATGAAGTAGAAGGACAACAAAACCCTAACAAGTGCAGACACCAACTCAACTGTCTTTGGTCAATCTTTAACCTTGCCACACTTTGCCAAATAACAGAAAATCAGAAAGAAGAAGTCAAATTTTCAGGAACTGAATCCTTGCACACTTTAGACAGATGTAAACAAAAATATAGTGGGAATGGATGACTGTTGCAGGGAAGTTGTGAAATATTTTTATATTTCTTTTCTCATCTACGAGCCAGACAGTGCATGAGTGATGCTGCAAATAGGAAAAAAAACACCCCTTTAAAACTTTACACCAGTACACACTCTAGATTAGTTTAGTTTTCACTTAAGATGTGTGTGGATTAGTGTAACAAATAAAAATTGGCAGATTTTCCCACAAACAGAAACTGGGTTTGGAGAAAATCTTTCACAATAGGAGAAGTGAAAGTACTTGAGTTGCAGGAATTCTAGACTCACTACATTGTTTCTTTTGCTGATGATTTAGTGTTTTTAAATTTTTTGTATTTATTTATTTCTGTAGCCAACAAAACAAAAACTTTAACAAATTAATAAAACCATAAGCCCAACATGAAAATGTTAATACTTAATGTTAATACAAGTAATACTACCTAATTTAATATTAAGTGAGAAAATCTAGAGGAACAAAATGCACTTACCATTTAACTCCTTGTAAAAAAAAGGATGACAAACAGAACACAAGAAATAGCAAGTTATGCCCAACAATAACACAGGATAGGAAGTAATTGTTTATCTGTGCGATTAAAAAGAAAGGTGTCAGGGGAGCTTGTGACTATTTTGAAGTAACAATGCTCACTGACCTTTAGCCTCAAAGTGACTTGTAACATGAAATAAGTTTAAATCTCTATAATGCTGAAAATAAAAATAATAATAATAATATATAGAGAGATGTAACTTTATTGATCCCTTTGGGTTAACTCACTCAGGGAAATTTGGTTTCCAGCAGCTTATACATAAAGAAAGAATCTTCAAACAAACAAACAAAGAAAAAGCTAACATAAAAATATGAACAAACATTAATAGATAAAATAGGTGCTGAATCTGCAGCCTTGCTGTGACAGAGTGGATCTTCACATTTGCAGTAGCTGTGTCTGCATTTAGAGAATGTAAATACAGATGGTGATGACCTGAACTCCCTCAGTAGATAGTATGGCTGCAGGCAAACAGCTAGCAGTTTGACAACACACGATTGTCTTTACAGAGATATGTCCTGTATTACACCAGCAATTGTTGGCATACATGAGTCCTCAACCTTTGCTTTTTTTTTCTCTCGCTTTGGTGTTTCTGTCAGTATAATCTAATAATTTAATAAACTGATTTGTTTCATGTGGCTTCACAGATAAGTAAATCTGAGTACCATCTGCATAGCAACGAATGTTTATACCATGATGTTTAATGATATTACTTAAGGGAAGCATGTATTGGTCCAAGAACAGAATTCTTAACTCAATGATTTACTCTGGTGTATGAGGATTTTTTAAATTTACATTAAAAACCTTAAATCTATCAGATAGATATTACTTAAACCAGCATAGTGTGGTCTCTTTAATCTCAATAACATGTTCCAGCCTCTGTAGCAGAATGTTGTGATCAATGGTGTCGAATGAAGCTCTGAGATCTAACAAGATAAGAACAGACCGGAGTCTTTTAACTGAGGCCAAGAGCAGATCATTATTAACTTTTACCAGTGCTGTGTTTCTGCTATGATGAGCTCCAAAAACAAAATTCTTCAAATGATTATTTCTGTTCAGATGGGAAACAAAGCTGAGTTAAAAATATTTTCTCAAAGGTTTTTTAAAGATGAGGTTGGATGTTGGTCTATATTTAGCTAACACTTCAGGATTGAGAGTAGTTTTTATTTTTTAAGTAAAGGTTTGATTAAAGCTAAATTAAAAGATTGACTGTTGAAATTAAACACTTTAATTAATTAAATGTGGAAATTTTGCACATGGCACACAAACACATGCAGACTTAGTTCAGGGCTGCAGAGTTAGGGAACAAATACAGAGATGAGTCACATACTAGACTGTGACTGAATGTACTTTATGTTCCTTTCTATGAAAATACCAACACACTGTCAGCAACACACACCAATGTAATAACACAGAATCATGTCTGTCTTCAACAAGAGGGTTTTGCGGGTTTTCTGGTAAATTTTGTTCTTGCACAACTTTTGCTTCCTGGTTTGACAGTTATTGCTATGAAAACGGCAAACAATTCAGAATAAAAGTGGCAAACAACTTGAACTTGTTTTTCCTGGATCTTTGATGTTCACTGATAATCCTTCAGACTATTTATTCAGTATCTCCATAAATCTACTATTCAAACCCAAATATTTACTTCATATGGTTAGCAGAACATTTACAAGGAAACTTTATTTAAAAAATGTCACAGCTGTTTTGTGGACTCATTATGTGATGAAAACCCAACAATGTTGCAGTATTCAAGGCTTCAGTCACATGGATTATTTGATGTTATCATCTGTAATGTAGACAAGTCAGCAGATAACAAACTTAAAATCCACTTAGTCTCGGATGAATAGGTTTTGTATGACTTGATGGGTAAAGAGGAGGATTAAAATACTTATTTTTACTTTCAAGCTTTCTTGAAGTGTTTCAATCCTAAACATATATTTTCTATTGGGATTGCATTGTCTCATTGGCAAAAGCTGCTTTCCACATACGCAACACTAAACTCAGCCTGATGTGTTAGGTGTGACAGAGAACGATGAGTCTACACTGGTTAAAATACAGTATGTATGCAATATGCACGGCAATAGGTGGCTTTTTTTTTTTTTGGTGATGTGTTTTATAAATCATCACACAAAAATGCAAATTATGTGTCTGTTCTACCTCAGAAACATTTACATCTCTGTCATTTTCATGTCCAATGAAGAGTACAAAGAGTTTACCTGATAGTTTGAAATCCATGTGTGCATATAGTAACGCATATTTCATATTCACACCCCAATGTAAAAAGACATATTTTGATGTGAATTCACAAACCCTTTTTACTGATATTGGGTGTCACAACTCTTTTTTTTTAAATTGTTTTTTGTTCCACACACAGCTGGGCCCTCACTATGTACACATGCCACTCCTCACCAACTTGACCAGAATATGAATACACTACAAAAAGGCTTTGTTCTCTATACTGATAAAAAAAACTGCATCACGTCAGATACACCTTTTCTCTCAGCCATGAGACGCCCCAAAACTAAACATTTTTTCCTTTACATAGTGTTTGTGCCGGTCCAAAAAGATCAAATTGTTTGCCATGTGCAATCAGTAAAGAAACTCCCAGCCTCTATCACAGTGGGTATAAGAAGTGTGACTATGCGTTGCTCTTTCTCTGTATGGATTTAAATCGGGATTGTCTTCAACTCAAACTACACTTTCAGGACACATACACGACATAGTCTGAGGAGGTAAAATGTAAACTAGCTTCTTCAAATCAAGGGGTTCCTGTTCTGTTACATGAAACTCATCATTTTTTCAACGTCTCTTTAACGGGTTTGTGCTGCAGAAGTAGTCGAATGCAATCAAACTTGTTTTGGTTGCATTTAACATCTGCACAAGCTTGTAAAACACTGGATGTGAGTGGTGATCTGTATTGTGGGGACCTAACTGTGAAGAGGGACAGGAAAATCTAGATATGAAAATCCAGCCACGTAAACTGGGATTTTTCAGTAGCATTGTCTCCATTTTAATGTTTGCTTTTTCTGCTTAGAGCCATGGCATTTCAGCCTAATGTGGTCAACTCACAGCCGGTGACGGTCACACAGTACACTGTGTCCTCTGGACTGTCAGATTGGAATACAAATGTGTGCGATTGCTGCGATGACTGTGGCATTTGTATGTGTTTACATGGGTTTGTGGAAGCAAGTTGATGTTTTTCTATCTGTGTAACAGGCTACTTTCAGTTAATTCAATACACCTCTAATCCTCAGGTCTCTGTGGAGCATTTATTCCTTGTATCCTGGGCTGTAAAGTGGCTCAAGACAACGGAGACAGCTGCTGTCTGCCTTTCCTTCCTGGTGCTATGATCGCTTTGAGGACAAGCATGCGCAGCAAATATCACATTGGTGTAAGTTTGATTAAACTGTCTCAACACTGTGTGCAACATAAAAGCACAAATAAAACTAATATGCTAAAACATAAGTGAGTTATTTCAGAGTCACGTAAGCTAATGGAAAATATTGAAGACTCCTATTTTTTTCTCCTCACCCCCAGGGCTCCGTGTGTGATGACTGGGTGATCATGGCCTGTTTTCCTCTGTGTGGTCTGTGCCAAATGGCAAGAGAACAGAAGATAAGGGGATGAACAGACATGTTACTGACTGACTTTCAAAGTACACTGCAGACCAGTTTTTTTGTTAGGATACCATTTCAGAAGCCCATTTTAAATTACTATGGGTTGCATAATAGGCTTTAATTTACCTTTTTGTTGGGATTGGACCTATTTTATAGGCTGTGTTCTAAACCACAGGAGGTGTGGGTAAGGACTGAGATCTATAGTCAGTAAAAGCTGATGTGATGCGTCACTTGCTGTGTTGAAATTAATTTTATTAATTCAACTGTTAATCCTGGAAATAGAAACAATGGGTTTAAACTTTGTACCAGCATTTTAATGGAGGAAAGTTGAAACATGTATTTATTTTTAAATAAAAATATTGTTCTGTGTATGTTCATTTATTTTTCTCACAACAAAAACAGTATTCTTAACAAAATTAATTATTTAATTAATGTGTGTTTTCTTTGCTTTGGTAACTAAATGGCTTTAGCTGGAACAGAAAAAGCATGCGTTATCCCCCTCTTCCTCTTTATGATTAGGCAAGTTCTCAGTACACTATATACGGCACGTTAAGCTAGTTTCACAGAACAACGAAGCACTCTAAAAAGATGAAATGAGATTAACAGCATTAATGCCAGCAGGTAAGAAATGAAGACAAATATGTTATGATGCTTTCCTTAATCTAATAAAACCTGATTTTATTTAAATGGGTGAATGAATAATTAAAACATTTTACTTTTTTGTTTCATTATCAAAGGACACTTTTCACATTAAACTTTTTTCAATACGGTGTGTCTGGAATGTAATGATAGTTTCACCTCACCCTGTAATGTACACTTTGTTCACACAGCAGGAAAAATTTAAACAACTTTTCCATAAAACATTCACGCCGCTGCAGAAAACTCTAAATTATTTTCTGTTTCGTTATTATTGTCATGACATGTTAAATCACAACTGTGTGCATTGCACTTAGGTCACACAATGGTGTAAAGGAGGAGCATGAAGGGAGAGAACAGAGATATCAGGGCATTACGAAAGAGGAACAATTTATTCACTCTATAACAAAGTTCTAGTTTCTTGGCAAACACAACTACACTTCAGGATAAGTGGATGCTATTACTGGACACTTAAAAGAAACAGGTGGAGCTGCAGTTTGCCTTTGGTAAGACATACTCAAATAAAAAAACATTTTTCAGTCAGTCATTTACAGATTTAGCAAAGAGCAGGATGTATTTTCTTTTCTTTTTTTATTGCTTAAATTTATACTAATGTTGTTATTTCTTCTGACATAGTGCCAGTAATAAGTATAAATAAAGTAGAGAGAAACATATTTTATCAAATTATACATTTTTATATATGTACATATATATATATATATAGTTTATAGCATTCACTTTATCTATTTTAAAAGATTATGCATTGTGAGTAGGCATATATATTTTGCTCTCTGTCCTCAGGTTTCTTTTCCACTTTTACCTGCTGAACGACATTGATGCCTCATTCTACTGCTTAATTTCAACCAAAGAGGAAACTGATGAAGACTGCTGTTTGTCTGAACTGTAGCAAGAAGAAATGGCATCTCTAACTCCCCGGCTGCTTTTAGCTGCACTCGCTCTTGCTGCTGCTAGACTCATCAGTAGCTACAGTTTTGACAACTGCATTGCAGATCCAAATGGGAAAAGCGTCAGATGCCTCAATAGAAAGACCCAGAAGATGGACCAAATAATAGATGGCTTGCCACCATCCATCTCCAATCTCACCATCTCATTCAACCCCGTAACACATGTTCCCAACAATAGCTTTGCTAATCTATCAAAACTTCACTACCTACAATTAGACCAAAACCAAATTAGGATCATTGATGAGCTGGCTTTTCAGAACTTGCATCAATTAAAGTTTCTGAATTTGTCCTCGAACAACATAAGCGAGCTCAACTCTTTATTGTTTAAGGACCTAACCAACCTCACCCAACTCTTTCTAACAAACAACAAATTAAAGGAGCTCCCTCAGAGTATTTTCTCTACTGTTCCCAAACTAGAAACTTTACTCATGAGGAAAAACCTTCTCACAAATTTCTCAAGGATTGTCATGTCTGTATCACATCTAACGAATCTGATTGTACTCGACCTTTGCTCTAACAATTTGACCTCTCTCAGTCACTCAAATGCGTCTCTGCCCAAATCCCTCATTAAGTTGTATTTATGTAGAAACCATCTGTATACATTAGGATGCAAACCCTCACTTTTCAAGTTTGTCAAGGTGCTGGATCTGTCTCATAATTTTAACCTCAATGCATCAGCTTTTCAAGGAGTGGATCTGAGCCATGTTCTATCTCTGCATTTGAGCTCAACAAAAGTAAAAATACTAGAGTTCTTAGATATCAGCAACATTAATGCCGGCCATGTTGATTTCTCTGACACTGGTTTAAAAAATGTCAGCATGCTGAATCAGTTATGTCGATTGTTAAAGGGAAAGCTGAAGTCGATTAAAGATTTAAGACTTGTTAATAATGGGATTAGGAACCTAACACACTTGCGGTTTGACCTTTGTCCAGAAATTAAAGGGACTGTTGATCTATCTCACAATGACCTTAAGATAGTAGGATGCCTGAACTTTCTAAAAAAACAACCAAATATTGCTAAGTTTACAGCAGAGCATAACCATCTCCTCCTGGTCCCGTCATGTCAACAAAACAAAACTGTTTATTTCTACAGGCTGGAAGAGCTGAGCTATCGCTACAATCGCATCCTCTCAGTTAAAGCAAACGCTTTTCATCACACACCAAATATCAAAACACTGCAGCTTAACATAAATAATATAGCTTTTCTTGATATTACAGCGCTAAAAGGCCTGAAAAAACTCGAAACCCTGCGATTGGATAATAACCTTTTGACAGATTTGTTCGAAAAAACATTTGAAGATAATTTTAATCTGCAAATCCTTAATCTGCGCAACAACCGCATTTCTGTAATATTTAATAGAACCTTTAGCACTCTAGGAAATCTAACAATTCTGGATTTAGGTGGTAATAAGATCTCTAATTTTCAGACGGCGGGTCTTGATGGACTGAAAAGCCTGTCTAAACTTTATCTAGATGGAAACCATCTGAAGAAGATTGACTCTTCATTCTATCATGTGTTCCAAGATACGCTCACAGTGTTGGATTTAGAAGGTAATATGATTCGCTTCGACACGGATGAGAGTAGTTCACCATTTATGAATCTCACAAAACTCAGTGACCTAAAATTGAATGGGCAGCAGCCTTATGGCCTCATTATGATACCTCGCTCCTTATTTCGTGGCCTCCATTCCCTGAGAGCTTTGTATCTCAAAAATAACAAAATCTTTCACTTTGCTCCTGAAACCTTCGATGACCTGACGGGCTTACGCTTCCTCACGCTGGAAAACTGCTGTGTCGGGGTGGCACAATTGCAACCTGGCGTCTTTAAAAATTTAAGAAATCTAACCAAATTGGTTGTAGAAAACATGGGTATTCAGAATTTCTCCAAAGAGGTTTTTGGGAATCTAACACAGTTAAAAGTCCTTCAACTCAACCGCAATGTGATGGAGAAAATTCCTGTAGATACATTAGAGAGTTTACCTAAACTCCGCTACCTCGACATTCGCAATATTCCTCTTAGCTGTACCTGCAAGAACAGCATCTTGCAAAACTATACAGTACATAATCAAAATGTTCAGGTGGTCTATCTGCACCATCTGTCATGCCCACAGGACAAAAAGAAAAAATTCTACAAGTTTGACACCAGAGTGTGTTATGTAGATCTGGGAGAGTACATGTTTTTCAGCACTGCAGCTGCTATCTTCCTGTTTACCGTCATTCCTTTGCTTTATGTCAAACTCTACTGGAAAATGAAGTATGGCTACTATGTGTTCCGCTCATGGTTTAGTAAGCAGTGGAGCCGACTCAGAGAAGAGGAGGAAAACTGCAAATATGATGCTTTTGTCTCTTACAATTCATCTGATGAAGAGTGGGTTATGAATCACCTGCTTCCCAACCTGGAGGGAAAGGAATCGTCTTTCAAACTGTGTCTACATCACAGAGACTTTGAACTGGGTCGGGACATTGTGGACAACATCGTCAACGCAGTTTACAGCAGCAGAAAAACTATTTGTGTGGTGAGCAGGAACTTCTTACAAAGTGAGTGGTGCTCTCTGGAAATTCAACTCGCCAGTTACAGACTCTTTGATGAACACAGAGATGTTCTTCTGCTCGTATTTCTGGAGCCAATCTCTGAACGACAGCTGTCCTCCTATCACCGCATGAGGAAAGTCATGTTGAAAAGGACTTACCTGCAGTGGCCTAGCTCAGACTGCACTGATCCTCTGCAGGCCCAAGAACTGTTTTGGAATCAGCTACGCAGAGCAATAAGAGAAGGGAGCAAACTGGAAACGGAGGATGATCACAACATTGATCCAGAAAGAAAAAACACTAGACAACATGAAAATCACAACTCAGATGAAAATTATTACTTACAACCTTAAAGAGACAATATTATTTGTAGTTTTAACACAATATATAATTCACTTTGCTTGTGGCGATGAATGCACCGTGTGAATGAGCAGACAATAAAACAAACAATATTTCATGCAAACAAATCAGCTTTCAAGATGAATATAATTTTATTTTCATGTATTTTTTCTCTCCATAGTCTCTTAATACACTTTCTTTTAATTTGAACCAATTCAATAGAACATCCCTTCAGCTAAAATGCTTCATCAGCCAGTCTTTGTAATGTACAGTTCTGCATAATGAAAAAATGCTTTACAGATGCAAATGTTGCATAATTAGGTGTTTTCTAAATCTGTGCATTAATGAGTCAAAAGAAGAAGAAATCTTCAGATGACAGCTACTGTTTGTTCATTTAATCCTGTTTCTAATAAAACACAGAATGACAAAACATAAGAACCAGCAGTCTTGATATTGCAAATGAAGAAATTCAAACGGGCCTGTTTCTAGGAAGAGCTTCACTAGATATTAGTACAGTCTCATGGGAGGGAATGACCACTGCTCAGGGCTCAGAAGGGAAGAAGGTGGACTTCTGTCCAGCATGTGGGATGGTGGGTAATGCATCATATCAATATGATGGGACATGCGAGCTGGGAAAGCTGAAAGTTGGCTGTATTGGCTGAAAGGCTGGAAGTTATTGAATTGAGGAGGCTGGTGAATTTGGGCAGGGAAAGAGGGAGCCAAAGAGTATCTGTCAGCTTTAAATGTGTGTTGATCCTGGGAAAGTTGCATTACATCTGTTGAATATCCATCTTGGAACTCTGCTTGGTGGGGAAAGAAAGGCTGAATGTTGTAGTGATACTGCGGCTCAAAGCTACTCTTCTCAACTTCTGAAGTGTTATCCATTAAGTTGTTTGTAAAGGAATCAAACAGAACAGGTGCATCACTCTTTGACTTGTTGAGACTCTTTTCCCAGTGTTTAAAGGGTGATGCTTTTCTTCCACTCCACAAAGTGGATGAGGAAATGAGGAAATTACATTGTGAGGTCTGAGACGGCTCAAAGTCAAAGTGGAATTCAGGTGAGACATCTGGCCCAAGGAATTTATCCACAGGACTTGCCAGCCAATCAGGAGTCTTCACATGAAACACCAGAAAACAGAAATCTATTAGCAGAAAATTTTCTTCCCAAAACTAAGAAACAATGGATAATAATTAAGCAACATTTAGAGACAGGTTTTTTGTTTTTAGACACAAATGATAATAAAAATGTATAAAAACCGGATTATAAAACCCATTATCTGGTTTGTCCTTCATTGTAGAACAGAGTAATTTGGAAATGTGACATGGCAGAGGTCAGGCAGGAAACCCTTAAGTGCACAGGTCAGCAACTCTGATCCTCAAGGACTGCAGGACCTTTCCCTGCTTCTGCACATCTGACTCAGACCTAATTAGAAAAAGCCTGTTTATTTAGGTCAGATGTGTTGTAGCAGGGAAAGTCCTAAATCTTTCAAGACAGCGACCCTCAATGACCAAAGCTGCCAACCACTGCTTTAGTGTCTTTGGGTAAAAAAAACCCACTTAGACAAGGTTTGATTTTAATTTACACACTATTTAATAATATTGATTGTTGGCATGTTTAAAATATAAGATTTTAGTTCAATTCAGATTTAACTTTAAGGTCTTACCTCATGTAGACTCTGATGCAGCTGGGGAGTAGACTCCCAGCCAAAATGTTTACTTCTTGTTTTGGCTGATGTATCTGAAATGAAGGAAACACAATTGACAACAAAAGCAGCACTTTTAAAGGAAAATAATGACTGTGTACACAGAGGAAAATATGAGGTGATCAGGAGTACTTATTGAGCCACAAACACTACTAAGTACAGGGTTACAATTACAAACTCAATATATTTTAACCAAATTAACTTTAAGAGAAATGGTTTCATAACAATTTATTCTATGTATACCAGGTATTTAAACATCCAGATTTAGCTCTAGTTTATAAAACATCACAGGCATTTTCAATTCTACACAAAAGAAATAGTTGTTTAAATACTTTCTAATTTATAGTTAGCTGAACCAATTATCTAGACAGTTTATCTTCAGACAGACTTTTAAAACAATTTTGGCATTACATAACCACTTCCTTATTGTTAAAACTATATACAATAATGTAACTTTAACATGATAAACCATAATAAGTTATCACTTAAACTAAACAAAAGACTTCCTGAAATGTCCGTGTAGTATACCTGGACACAGAAGTGTGTCTTCTTTCATCAAAACTGGCTCCCAGTCCTGGACATTCTGTGTGGGATGTGTACCAAATCGGATACATTTCTGCACCTCATGGAGGTTTGCATGAAGCAAGGGTCCATGCCTCTTCTGCAGGGACTTGAGCAGAATCTGCCTGATTTCTGACACAAGACTTCTCTTTTTCAGAAGAGGGAAATTCAGACTTTTACATAAGCCCGCTGCCACTGCACTGACAGACTTTGAGACATATTCAGAATCTTGTCTACTGTGCTGTATGCTGAAGCTATCAGCTGTAGATGAGTTAGATAACTGAAGTGGGTTTGGGTTGAAACTATCTGATTGAGTCTGGTGGTCTTTGTTCTTATGGGTTTGATCAGCACCAGGACTCACGTCTCTTTTTACATTTATGTTTGAGGGCTTCACATTTTCTTTCTCGGCAAACTGTGACAGAGTATGCTTTTCAGGAATAACATGGTTGGGGTTCTTGGTTTTGGTCCTTTCTTCTCTGTGTGAGCTGCGTTTAGATGATTGGATGCTTTTAAAACTTCCAGAAGAAAGATCCTGGAGCGACTGTGGTTTCTGTCCTGGTGTGTTATCGGATCCTTGTTTATTCAACAGAAGGGTTTTCTGTTCTGCCTCTTGCAAGCTATCATGGATCCTTGCAGAACGATTTGCTTTATTTTGAAATTGCACATCATCAGCATCATTACTGAAGAGCAGAGAAGGAATGTGAGATGAAGCGGACAGGTGTGACGTATTGTTGCTTTTTTCTTTTACTTGCTGTCCACCGTCTTCATATTTGCTCTGCTCACTTAGCATTCGTCCAATATCAATGGACTTGACCTCATGGTTGAACAGGCCATGGTGTCCGATTAGGCGGTTTTCTGTGATAATACTGGGCTCCTGTGCAACAGAGACAGAACTTGAAATTGATGCAATTTTCTTTGATGTCTTTTGACACCTGTTTTGGAAATGAGCCTTGTCTTTCCACATTTGGCAGTGACAGCGATATGATTTGGTCCTTGATGTCTCTTTCCAATCACCTTTCACCTGACTCCTCTCCTTGCGGGTCTTTAGACGTTTTCTTTTGTGATGCTTATCAATCTCGTGACATTTGGAGTCTGCAATCAGTTTGTTGGCCGAGCAACATGGTTTATCTGTTGGTTTTGACTGCTTGTTTATAACACGTAGAGCTTTTTCTGAGGAAGTCTTTTCACACGTGTGGCTCATGCTTTCAAGGTTTCTGCAAAGAGAGATCCACATGAAGTATTTTGTACGAAAATGGAGACAGAGATTTGTAACTTTTGAACGCATGACATTTGCTGTTAGCTTTTTTGTTTTGTTAATATAAATTTTGTTCTGAATGGTAAACAACCTTTATGAGACCTTTGAATTTATTTTTTGTCTTCATAAAAATCCTGACTATGAAAGAGAAAACTGTGGTTTAGTATTTTAATTGGATTAAAAAAACATTATAATATAATAATACAGTTGTGATGCAGTTGTTATTTCTGCAAAGCCAGTACTTTATCTACAGACCTTTCTCAGATTAGGTAATAACATATTTTTAAAGTGAATGAAAATCTGTGATGATCTAATCCATTACAACTAGAAAAAAATAGAAAAATCTCTTTAATTTTAGCATGAGTATGAAAATTATTCTAAGATACAATATGCTAAAGTGTGTCTTTGTATGTCTGTTTAATGTGTATAATGCCAATATAATATGCGTATTCTGTAAATTCTAATACATCATTAGTTTACAATTTCCAATGCAAAAGTGCACGAGTTTGCAAAAATAACTATTAATAGAAAAAGCTTTGATGACATAATTAAGTACTCTCATACTACAAAACAAGAAGTTAACTCAAAAGCGCAACAGATTTCCGTCTATAATTTTACAAATATCAGCAAAAACTATTTTTATGGGACTCAACAGTAGGCAATGTGAAAACATTGCACCGTTTGCAGGTAAAGGTAACGGACATTGGCGTTCGCCACACCGCTAACTAGTAACGTCAACCAGGTGTGCAGAAGTTACAGCCCACAGCCTGACCAGAGCATTGGGACAAACCATTTTAGTCTATTTAAAGTCAGAAGAACAGAAAATTAAAGGAAACCATTTCTATACAAATGAAAAATTACGAATTCATAGCTTTTGCTTACCGTCATGGCCCGTGGTGGGTTTTTATGAGACTTTTTAATATTTTGTTGCTCGGCAACACACCGTAGCTGCGTCTGTTAGGCGCAGCACGCGCTCCCCTGAGCACTGACGAGTAAGGCGATTCCATTTTCAGACATGGAGGTGACGCAGGCCATTTTAGCCACGTTTTTTTTTATTTCTTTTTAAATTCAGCATATGGATGCTTTATTATTTTATATATTTTATTCTTAAATTTAAGTTAAAACATGAAATATTGATATTTCTACCGGGAAAATTAATAAATACTAAATTACATTTTTATTCTTTCACATACACGATAATGGTACAAGCAGCTTCAACGCAAAATTACTTCCTGAAGCTGAGTTGTGGGGGATAACGTTATTTTGATTTAATGGTAGCCTAATTCCCTAATGTTCACAAATATCTCTGAATGCAGCTGTTATTGTACGCATTTTGCGTTCTGTAATTTGCCTAATACGGCTACTTAAATAAACAAAATTAGTGTCTCATCGTTAGGTTTTTAACGGCATCCCATCTTTTGTTCCTGCAAGTAGCATCTAGCTACTTTGGCTAACTCCATCAGCCACCCCAGATATCGATAGTAATTAGAGCGATATTCTTTTGCCCAATTAGTTAGTTTTCTGCTGCCAAAAAATATTAAAAACCCGTTTACGTTTATATCTTTCTAAGACAGGTAAATTGAAGTAATGAGTGAAGAAAACACAAATCCAGCCGCCACACCCACTCCTTGTATAGACACTCAGGGAGATGGACGATGGATGTCTTTGGTATGTGAAATAACATTATTTTATTAACTTAATATTACATGTGTAATTGCACAAAGCTTAATAAAGACTGGTTATTTTAAAAGCGTCTTTAAAAGATAGAAGAGTGTAACTATTTTACAGAACAAAAAGTATGGCAAATGTATTTTAATAGATGGCTCTTAATTTACAATCCTATTCATGTACACTAATAATTTGAACAAGTTTTCTTTGTCCAAGCTAATATTTCCCAAAAAGATATCTACCCATAGATTTGTTGACACACTGTCCACATTACATCCAGTTTACTGCTATATATTACCATTACTATTGTTGTTGTTGTGTTGTATTTTAATTGTAGGCCTATATATTTGTTATTGTATGAATAATTTAAATATCTGCTATTGTTTATTTTCCCTTTTGCAGCACAACCGATTCGTGTCTGACAGCAAAGACAAAGAACCCGATGTTGTGTTTGTTGGAGACTCTTTGATTCAGCTTATGCATGAGTTTGGGGTAAAATACTGATTTGATTCACTTTCTTAGATGCAAATATATTTGGACACACAATTTTAATGTTATTGGAGCTCCAACATAAACTTTGTATGTTAAGGAATAAGTGTTAGTACCTTATGACCACAGCAGGTTATTACTGATGCTGATCATGGGTTATTAAAAAGTTTTTTTTTAAATTAAATACAGCTGGAATACTTCTTTGAAAGGCTATTTCTTGTATTTTGTTGTAGATGCACTAATGTTTAAGCTGTGAACTACCACTTCAACAAAGTATACCTTGTATATATTTGAACAGATTGTTAAAATAAAATGTTATCCAAATATTTTTGGACAAAACAAGGTAGCACTATATATATATATATATTACTATAGCTATATAAACATACTTTTAAATTATCTGAACACTTGGATATGTCTTTGGTGCCTGCAGATATGGCGGCAGTTGTTTTCTCCTCTCCATTGCCTGAACTTTGGGGTGGGTGGTGATGCAACACAACATGTGCTGTGGAGGCTGAGCAATGGCGAACTGGATAACATCAGCCCAAAGGTTCAAAACACTCCCAAATAAAGAGAACATGAGCATGTTTGTTTATACACACAAAAGATTGATTGTGCTCAACTTTGAGCTAAAATCCAAATTCCAGGTACAGTTTTTCAATGACACATGCTCATGTATTCTCTTTTATCTTTTCTTTTTGTTGTTATAGGTTGTAGTACTGTGGGTTGGCACGAACAATCATGGTCACACAGCTGAACAGATCTGTGGTGGTATCACGGCTATCGTCCAAGTCATCAAGAATAAGCTCCCCCATGCGCACACGCTTGTACTTGTAAGTTTTGTTTGTGATGAATTGCTCATAGAAAGTTTTGATTGATTCAATGGAGCATTGGTTGAAAATGATAAATCATATTCATACAAGCATTAAACAGCAGTGATGTCAACTTCTCAGGTTTCCAAGATAAGGTTTTACAGATGTTTTAGCTAATGAAAATTGTTAAAAAATGTAATAAAAAAACATAAATTTTTAAAAAATATAAATGTTTAAAATATTGCATCATCTGTTTTCCAGGGTTTACTTCCCAGAGGTAAACTGCCAAACCCTCTTCGTGAACGAAACGCCACGGTGAACAGGCTAGTCCAGGATGCCTTATCATCTCTTCCTCATGCCTCTTTCGTTGACTTGGACCCAGGCTTTGTCCTCTCAGATGGTAGTATCTCTCACCAGGATATGTACGACTACCTCCACCTGACCCCTCATGGATACCAAGCTGTGTGTGAACCTCTGCACAGTCACATAAAGTCTCTGCTAGAAAGACCTGCTGAGAACTGAGCCCCCAGGTTACAGTTATACACTACCACAGTGGTCCTCGGCCCTGTTCGTGGAGAGTGCTGCACACAGCTTATTTAAGCTTTGAATTCTGGTTAGGATCATCATAAATACTAAGAGCAAAGCTTTGTTTGTGCAAGTCTTCTCCAAAACCAGGGTAGGTGACCACTGTTACTGAGAATGGGACCATAAGGTTTTTTTTGTGTTTACGATAATGTCCAAGACAAAATGTTTTGGACAACAAAGAGACGAACATCCTCGCCCTATTTCCAGCAACTTTAAGTTTCCAAATATGCTCTCATAAAAGGATAATTGCATTTTACTGCCACATGATACAATCAATAAATATTGTGAGGAGAACACTAAAGTGCAGAGGACTACGTTGATATTTAGTGGTAATGAGTTAGATAAAATAATTAAAGAAGGTATAAATATGCAGCAACTTCTTGTTTTCAACCATGCATTCTGTATGTCAAAACATGGCTTGCTGCATTGCGGTAAGGCCTTTTTAAAAATAACTTCTTCAGATATTATCTCTTCAGCTACAAGTGTCACAAACCAGTGAAGTTAGATTGTCCTTATAATAATGGATTCTTAATGCTCTGCGATTCTGAGATGTCAGGAACAGCATCCAGCTGTGAAAGGGTTTAAGACTTCTCAGATTTATTCCAGGATCTGCCTGCATTTTAGATGCAAATCTTCTCATGATTTGTCCTTTTGTTTTTCTATTTCACCTCATTTCCACGAGTTACCTTTACTTGCCATTAGACCTTTTTCTTGGAAGATGTTTAGTTTCTTCACTGCAGGAAAAAAAACCCACAGAAAACCAAAACCTCCGGTGAGGCAGTACAAATAAACTTTGATTAGTTCAGACTGAAGTGCAGATGTTGCTCAAAATAGTATTTAGAAGTGAACTTTACTGCTTTGTCTTCTGTGGAAATAAGGTCTATAGCTTTACTGTGTTTTTCCTTTGTACATGTTAATTTCATTGACCAAAGGTTCTGACTGTGTCTGCATGACGAGTAACTGACTCATCTGCTTTCATTTCTACTTGACCTGTTATCTCATTGTTGCCTTTGTACCATTTTCCATCTCTTGTATCATCAGTGTTTCTTGTGTGTGAATGTTTTGTTTAGATCATAGATGTAACTGATTAGATTGTGAAATGTATTCATACATAGTTGTTTGTGCTCATAATTTTGTTCTCCAGCGTAATGGGTCATCCAAACTTTTAAATGCTTTACTTTCCACTAAACTGCACGAGCGCCTCTTGGATTATGGATTGTGCCAAGGAACTTGAACCATGGTCCAGGATGGATAGTTGTACAAGTGATGAAAGAAATGCATTAAATTTCAAAGTAAAACGGCTTTGGTGTCACTTGATTGATTTATTAGATCTGTTTGCTCAGGCCCACATCTTGATTGCCATTGAAGCGAAGCCACAGAACAATTTGAAGAGAATACTTGTTCGTATCATGTTCACAAAAGCGTGAAAGGGTTTGGGTGTTGGGTTTGTTCCTGTCCCAGACATGGTTGTGAACACAGGTGCATTTCTGAAATTTGAGGCAAAGAATTTCGCCATTACTAGTTTTTATATCCGTTAAAGACAATTCAGCCCCTAAAAAGTACTTCAGTGCGTAGTATTCTGGCTGAGACTACAAACACAATCTGAATTCCTTGGCTATGCTTGCTATCCTGCAGCGTTTGTAAGAGATGCACAGCATGTGCTGTAAAACCAACCAGTTATTTGAGTATTCTGTTTACATCCCTTTCATTCCCTATGTTTATAAAGAGGTGTTACTGGGATGATCAGAATCATATATGAAGTAACTTTTGACCAAGGGAAGAAAATATAATTGTACACATTTGATAACAAGGATTGTCATTAAACATAACTGTGGGGAAAACAATAAAAGCACCTCTGGCTGTTGGATAATCTCTTATTTCAAGATAATGTAATCTGAATCTTTTATTTTTTCCGTATCGGTTTGTTATCCCTGAAAACTTAGATAAGATTTATTGGCAAGCATACTACTACTTTGTTTATTCAGAGCTATGCTCTGCAAATGTGAATGTTGAGACTTGCTTCATACCTGGTAGGTCATGAATGTGCTGTGTATAGAGTTTCAGACATCCACACCTCCATTATAAAAGCTCCGATTCATACATACTCTCTGTTTTCTCCACGGGAACTGAGCCTGGTGCACAAGCAGGATTTCATTATTGAACTGACTTTGCTACATCATGAAGCTTCTTTTGTTTTCGGTTCTGGTACTGCTCGTATTCACTGACGACAGTCAAGGTAGTATATACTTTATCAGAAGTACTTTTCCATTTATGTGAGCTATTCTTTTATATTGTGATTCCTACTTAAAGGTGTTCCTCAGACAGATGAACAGTCCTTGATTGTCGGGACCCTCATTGACGGTATGTGGGATGAAGTTTATTTGATGCTGTCAAAAGTGTGGTTTATGATTAATAATGAGTATTTTATACTTTACTAAGTTATATATAAATTATTTTATTTATATTTTATTATTTTAGTGACAACTTCACGTCCAGTCAGCACCCAAAGACATCACAGAAGATGCTGTGGTAAAGGTGCACTAAATATATGAATGTCTCTAAGATTTAGTCAAAGTACCTTTTGTAAACCAGTTATAATCTTCTATCATTGTGCTTCTGGGTCATCCAGGAAAAGGAAAGCTAGTGAACGCAGCTTGCCCTTGTCAGGAATCATTCAAAAGAAAGCAAAGACAAAGTGAGTTTACTACAATTTACAATATACTAAAAATAAATGTCATTTTCAAATATAAACAAAAATAAACTGACTGTTTTTGTTTTCTTTATTCTTCTGTTCTTTATTCTCTCTGGAACACAAAGTGAGATTAAAATGGCAAGGAGAAAAAATGAACAGGCTCAGGAACGGTCACCAACAAGCCTGGAAACCCTCTCAAATCTTTGGCATGCCCATATCTTGAGTAACACAAAACTGTGTCACGAGTAAATCAATTAATCCCTCCATGTATGCTGCATGTTTTCATATTCTAATTTCTACAATTACTTTTTGTATGCATGTTGTATATCTTAAGGGTAATCCTTATGAGCAAGGCTTCTCTGACTAAAGCTGCTATAACTTTTTCTGTTATAAAGACTTATTGTAAACACTTCAATAAAGTATCCACAAAATGAATAATTGTGTTTTTTTATTGATTCGCAAGAAATTATAGTAAATCAAAGTACAATAATAACCATCTATTTACCTATACATCTAACATCCTCATGCTTTACAAATAAAAGTGCACCTGTTGCAATTGTAATTTTTATTAACAATAAATGAAGAATTTCAGAGGAATTCCCTGAGGATTTTCATTGTCAAACATAATTTCACAATGTTTAGCTGATGTTTTCGCCCTGTGGTAACAGCAAGCCTCTAAGTGATAGCAAGACCTTAAATAACATGATTTTGTAATAATTTTGGCATTTAACATAAATAAAAACATCAAAAACACACATTGCAATAAATGATCACGTTTTTCTCTGTCATTGTTAATTTCACATTAAAAAGAACAACTTCATTATGCTTCACTAACTAGTTTTGTTCTGCTGGAAGATTGCATAAAGCCTATGGAGGGAGCAAAAGGTCTCACAGCCTTACGTGACCTCGTTATGTGGAGGACTCAGTGAAAAAGCACGTGAGCAGAGAAAGCGAGCAGACCCATGAATATCAGACCTTTCTGGGTGTAGAAGTGGACTGAAGAAGCATGAGCTAAAGGAAATAATGAGAATTGAAATGTTTTAAGTGGCAAAGAAAGGATAACTTTTGCAAGAAGCGACATCTGCAACCATGTAGCATTGCAATCAGTATTGTCTTAACATTATGAATAATAACAACAAAGCGATGAGTAAACTAAAATGTGTGTAAGCATTTATGAAATGCAACCATTCCAGTAGCATCTTATAGTAAATAACCTGCTCTAGATGATTCATTTTATACTTACGTTAATAGTTATAAAACTACTTTGGACTACCTCTACTAATAAAAGTCATAGGATGAAGGTCCACCAATGATGGTGGGGGAAAGAAAAAAAATAGAGTAGATGAGAAAGCAAAGACGTACTCACCTGTGATAGTGAACATTTTGGTGGCGTACATTGTTATGTTTGTAACAGGGTTTGTCGCTGCACATGTGAGGCTCCCCATATTCCAATTTTTTGCTGAAAATGGGAAGACGGGTCCGTCCACCGAATTGTTGTTGAAGTACCATTTGAAGTTACTCTTTGGCCACGAATCAGCAGTGCATGTCAGTGCATTCTCTATTTCTGAATATGGACCAGAGATTTGCACACTCAGAGGACCATCTGCACAAAGACAGAAAGAGTTATGTGCAGTAAACTGATCTTTCCAAAAGCACTTTCTTGATTTAAACTCCTCTCATTCCAGCTTTAAATAAAAAAACAAACTCTGCTTTCATCTTTACTTACAGTTTACGAGGAGGTTGTACTTGGGGCTCTTGTGTTGAGCAGCTTTATTAGCAGCAACACACTCGTATGTCCCATTACTCTGCAGTGTTAGAGGGGAGAAATGTAGCATGTTCTTCTCAGCAAGGTACCACATGGTTGAGTCAGAGTCACAGGGTTTTGTGTTTAGTTGCTTGCTGCCCTTCATCCAATAGATCGTCTCATAAGGCCCAACAACGTGGCACGTGAGAGTAAGATTTTGGTTGTTTATCGGAGCTGTGTTGCTGTTGATCATCACTGACTTTATTGCCTCTTTAAACACAGAAAACAAGACAATGTGAAATGCACTGATTGCTGTTGAAGAGTTAAATGTAATAATATTTCTTTAGAACATAATTATTATTGAAACATTTGTTTTCCCATAGCAGCGTTTTCATACCTATGACTGTGAGCACTGTGGACTTTGTGATGTTTTTTCCAGTCACAGGATTGTAGACCATGCAGGTGTATTCTCCACTCATGTTCAAAGACAAGGGGCCAGCAGTAAACGCTGAAGTGTTGCTCACCATATTTTCCATATATATGTATTGTGAATCATTGAGACCAGTATTATTTGGTTTAAACGACCAGCCAAAATAACCCAGAGGCACTGATATAGCAGAGCACGTGAAGCTAATGTTACTTCCTGTTTCAGCAAAAGCTGGTCCATCAATCATGACTGACTCCGGTCCAACTGCAAGACAGGATATCAATAATTGATTGGGAAAATCCTTTTTATCATTCTTCATCCAACAATCATAAATACCATGCAATTAAAAAATGTACACGATATACAAATATATTGAAGAAACTGATATAAATTCACTATACTGAGAAACAAAAATCCATTTAACATAATACTTACAGTTAACAATCAGCGAGTAAGAAGCACTGGTCATGTTTCCTATAGCATTTCTGGCCATACAGTTATAATCTCCACCATCAGAGCGTTTCATGGACACAAACAGGATTGTCTTGTTGTTCATGTAGAAACTAATTGTGTTGTCAGGAGGCAGAATTTTACCACCTTTCATCCAGTAAATTTGATCAGCAGGTCCAGTGACATTACAGGTCATATTATAGGAACGACCTTCGATGGCAGGAACCATCTGTGCGTCTATTTGCACATTTTTTATTGGATCTGGAAGCAAAGCAAAACCCATATTTCTATTTCTTTTCTGAACTACATTTTCTTTACAAATCTTTGTATCATGTTTAGTCATAAACATAAAAATAACTCACCAACAACTGCAATCATAATGTAGGCCGTGCTGTTTTCATTGGTAATGTTGTTGAAGGCCTTGCAGATGTATT
>JBAMIG010000006.1:8886112-8898436 GCA_037177335.1 Kiunga ballochi
TGAGACGTTGCTGTGAGACGTTGCTGTGAGACGTTGCTGTGAGACGTTACTGTGAGACGTTGCTTCGAGCCGCTGCTGTAAGACGTTACTGTGAGCCGTTGCTGTGAGACGTTGCTGTGAGAAGTTACTGTGAGACTGCACAATGTTTTCAGTCATCTATTCTGTCTATGTTTTCCCTCCCTCTGGCAAATCTCTTTCTGTCTCACTCTCAGTTGCTAAAGTTTTTATAAATGTACAAGGCTGGGTCACAGTGTATGGATATGGTTAGCTTGGCTCTGGATAGAAAACAGTCTCGTGATGTGTCACAACTTCAAAATGTATGACCCCATATTGTGAATTATAATGTTATTTAATGTTATTTTTCTTAGCTTGACCCACTCAGCCTTGTTCTTCCACTTTTAACATCCTAATGAAACAAGGACACACAGACACACACATATTATACAATTGTTTGTATGTCAATTTTTTTTCTAGAGGCAAAACATAGTTTGGTGTTTATCTTTTTAAATGCCCACCTATAACTCATATATATATATATATAATAAACATGGCTGATTGCAGTTTTTTTCACTCCATCATAGTCATCAGATGTCTGGGTGAGTCACAAACACCTGGGGAAGGAAAATTAATAAAGTTTAAGGTCATTGACACATACACATACATTGTTTCGTTTTATCAATGTTTTTCTAAGCTTATATCATTTGAAAGACTGGAGATGATTGAAACTGATTCAAAATTTTGACCCTGAAGAAGAAGTACTTATTTTTTGTTTCTAATATAAAGAAACTTTCCAGAATCCAAGAGCAATAGTCGATGATTTTTTTTTTATTGTTTATTGTCAAAACAAATAAAATAATGAAATAACTTGCCTGGCAGTGAAAGAAAGCATCCAGCCAGGAGGAGCAGCAACACATTCACAGTGTGTTCGTCACATCCAGCCTCTTAAAGAGAAAAGACACGGGATGAGGCTGAGAACAAACAACTTACAGCATAATAAAATGTATTACTAAAATAATAAACTCACTTAATATGATGATGTGTGTAGTTATGTTGCTGTGTGTGTTGGTGTGGTTGTTAAAGGCCAAGCAGGTATATGGACCACTTTGCTCTTCCCTGACGTGGAACAGCTGCAACAATGTGCCCGTCCTGTTCACAGGTTTTCCTATGAACGCCCACTGAAGCTGTGCTGGAGGGCTGGACTCTGCAGAGCAGAGCATGGTCAGATTAGATCCAACAGAAAAGGAGCTAATGTCCAGTCCATTTACAGAGACATCCATGTTATCTGGACCATCTGGAAAGGAGACAGGCCGGTATAAAACACTGGTTGAAGCCATTTTATCACTGAAGAAAGATTATTATTTCTTGGGAATTATAGAAAATATCAGTTTAATTAGAATTCTCCAACTCACAGAAAATGGAGATGTTTGCTGGCTCGCTGGTGCCATTGCTGACAGGATTGAACACAAAACACCTGAATGGTCCCATGTCATTGCGGGTCACGTTGACAATAGTAAGAGTGGCGTTTTCATTCGTGAACTGAACTCTGCCACTGGCGGTAACCTCAGAGGTGTTGTTCATCCAGAGGATAGAGAGGAGGGATCCAGAAGACACAGAGCACTGAATGACCAGTGAGTTCTTGAATTCAGTCAGCTGGCTTTGATTCCAGCTGAGCGTCACATTTGAAACAGGTTCTGCAGAAGATCAGTGAATAAGAAGAAATAATTAGGAACTTATTGGGAACTTAATTTATTTATTTATTTATTTATTTATTTTTTCATGAACTCCATTACAAAGTTGGATCTTAGTAACTGTTGAAATTCTATTCATGTAAATTTACTTTATTAACAAAAATTATTAACCTCCAATTGTGTTTCCTAGGGTTAGCCCTCCCCCCCCCCCAAAAAAAAAGAAAAAGAAAAGAAAAGAAAAAAGAAAACTACATATAATAGTTCAACAAAGCAGTTTGAACACTTTCCCATAACAATCCATGGAAAATGTGCTCTGGGTAAATATGTTGTATTTGTGTCTGAGTCTTCCACAAGAATACAAATAAAAAATATAATTAAAAACGGATCTATAATGTCTTTTTTCTTTTTTAACCTTGAAGCTTAAATTTTGTTTTTCTTGAGGACATCCTACAGACTTATAAAAAGTAAAATGACTATTATAAGTCCCACAATTATCAAAATATTTAGATTATTTATCAGAATTTATTTAATAAATTACACAATAACATCACAACAACTCAAATATAAAACATGAATTTATAAAATCTTGAATATGTACTAAACACCTGCAGGAAATAAATATTAAGCATTGGTGCTAAAATCTAAAGATCTGTGAAATGAAAGTGTACAAGACACAAAATAACAAAAAGACAAAATAATGGTGAGTGTGGACAGTCATATGACTCTGAAGGCAGCGAAACTAAAATGCAAATCTGTCATACAGAAAAACAGGTTTTTTTTTAGTTATCAGTCCAAACATTACACAGAACGCCTCAAAGAGCACATCCTCCTCATTTCCCATTACAACAGAAACCTGTTCCAGTCAAAAGGGCAATGTAAACAAATATTCAGCACATTTTCCCATCCCGTTTCCCAGCAGATACTAAACACCAAGTTCTTCCGTTGCATAATTGCTATTATTTACAGTTTATATGTGAACATCATTATTACTTCACAATCAAAAGTTTAGAAATGCTACATAATCTGACATGAAGTGATGACTGTGAGTGTTTATGCTTCCTCCAGCCCTGGTCATCCTCTCATTATCCTTACCAAGAACTGTGACCAAAGTGCTGGCCCTCAGCGGGGGGTTCTGCACCACGTAGACCCCCGAGTCAGCCACAGAGAGTGAACTCAGAGTGAGCGCTCCGGTGGTGACATTCACAACCGCTCTGCCGATGTAACCCGGAAAAACGGCCTGCTGGTTCCCCAGCCATGTGAGGATGAGAGACTCTCCCACTGCCCAGCTTCCTCCTTCCAATGTCACAGAAGGAGATAACGATAATGTCACCGTCCCCCCAACTACAGCCGGGTTGATGGATGGTTTGATCTCCACCGCAGCGGAGGCTAAAAAAGCTGATAAAGTCAAAAATGTAATGGTACACAAAAACAAACAAGACTGACCTCCAAGTTTCCCGTTTTAACCAGTTGGTTTGATCTGTTATTCCTCAGCATAGCAGAACTTACCTCGCATTAAAGTCAGAAGAAACATTTGTAAGGTTTTCATGAGCTTCCCCATTTTGTTTCAGTGGTCTGACAGGCTCCTTCACCCCTATTATAGATGCTCATTGTGTGGCCAGCCTCCTACCCATGCTTTAGGAATCTCAGGTCTTATCTGGAGGTGTTTCTGAGTTTTTAGTGTTCAGTCTTGACAAAGTTAACAAAGTGATAACAGTTTTATTTACCGTTCTGGGTGAAGTTTTACCAATGACAAACTATGACAGCAAACATGTTGGAAATGATGAATAGGAAGGTGTGTTCTTCTTTTGTTAAACTTTTTTTTATCTTTATAATATAACGATAATAAATGATGTTTTTTTTTTAACCGTACTATCCATGTCTTCTGCAGGTTGTTTTAGGATGTTAATCTTTTTCCACCTCAACATACACCTAACATAAAACTGTCAGGGAGTCAAACATTAAAGGTTCACCATCGATTGTTCATGTTTTCATTAGCTTTACATTCAGAGTTACCCCTGCTGCACCTGTTGCATGTGGTCAACAAAAACTTGCAAACATAAAGAAACAGATGGCCGAAAGGTATTTTTCTTTATCTCACAGCTCAAACAATGAGTCCTATCTGCTTCTGTTGACATTCAGAAATAATCTTTTTAATGTACTGTAAGTTACCAAGCATAATAATCCATCAGTAAACAGCTGCTATATATTTTATCTGTGTAGGTACATGGTGAAGCATCAAAATGCACCTGTGTGTATGATACATGGAAGTTGTAACTGATGTCCAGGCTGTTCAGCATAAAGGTGAGTATTAGCAGCGCTAGAAGCCATTGTAGTCATTAATCATCATTTAGCCTCCATCCATTCATTTCTCATACTCCTTAGTCCACTTCAGGGTCACGGACACGGGAGCCAGTCCTGGAGCCAGGATACATAGTCCTTCAATTATCAATCAGTCATAGTTCATATGGGCTGTAGTAGGATCAGAGTACATTGAAGTCCTACCATGTATACTCTGGAAAACTTAAAATGATCAAGCAATTATTTTGTCTTTGCTCTGTGGATATAAGCAGAGAAAGACCAGAGTACTCACTGGGGAGATATGCAAATTACACATGAATGTGTGGTAACTGTGCTGACCACTGCCTGCCAGCCCTATTATTATTCAAATTTCCTAAACACACACAGTAAAATAACAAACAAATAAGGTCACAGGTATATAAATATTCCTTTAGCTTTGTATTCAAGTCAAAGTAAAACAGTAGAAAATGGAAACTGTGAAAGGTTAAGTTTGAATGCTGCAAAATTACTAATAAAGCATCACATTGAGATAAAAGCTGCAGTGTTAATATTGTTTCAATGTTATTCTGTCTGTCCTGTCCTCTCCACACCAGTTAGGCAGATGGGTAACCTCCCTGAACCGGGTTATGCTGGAGGTTTTGTCTTCCTCTTACAAGGAAGTTTTTCTTCCGACTGTCGCCTAAATGCTTGCTTGGGTTGGGAATTGGATCGAAGTCAAAGATTTGATGCAATCTCATGGTTTCCCCTATCTAAGCTATTGGATGAATTGACTGAATATGTGAGGCATCCTGAGATGACAGTGTCATGAAGTGACAGTGCATGAAAACATTACAGACAAACAGCAGATTGCAGAAAGCATTAAAACAAACTTTAAGAAGAAATTAAATGGAAAGAAATAAAATTACGCCATATGAGTTACAATGTGAGAAATTAAAAGTTTTTTAGTTAAAGTTTTTTTTTTACTTCGATTTAAAACAGCAGACTTTTAGCAGACATGAGGTTTTGGGAGTTTGTTCACATGGGAGGAGCATAAAAGTTCAACTTTGCTTTTGTGTTTCTGATTCTGAACACAGAAAGGATCTGAAGGATCAGGTTGTTTTACAACAAACCAGAAGATCCTGATCTTATTTGGTCCTAAATCATTCAGTGCTTTATAAACTTAGAGAAAGATTTTAAATTAATTTTTAATGAGAACTTTAATGTCTTTTGAAAAGTGTTTTTCATTGTATAATGACTACATGCTACATTCATATATCTGTACTTCTATATGTGAAAGGCATCCAAATTCCATCACATGCTCTGTTGACATTTTAACTGGAAAGAAAACCTCAGTGATGATGAAGGAAGCAGAAGAAAAGGCGGCCTTCTGTTTTACTGATAAAGCAGAGATGTCTTGCTTTTATTGGCCGTGGGCCATGAATGAATGGTGGGAACGTCAGTCTGTCCCAACTATGTCCTGATATTGTCACAGTTTCATAATCACAGGGTTTTTACATAGATTGGAATATTTTGCACTCTTTAATGAAAACTGTTATTCCATTTTTAATAAAAATAGATAAAATGTAATATCTGTTAGTCAAGTTATTTTAGATTTTTAGATATTGCTAATAGAAAAGTTAAACTAAACTAAACTAAACTAAACTAAACTAAACTTACAATTTACTAATCTCAGTGTTTTATTAGCTGCTTCTTTCTGTCCAGGGTTATAGACTTAAAATTCATACGTCACTTTAGTCATGCCTATAATTGGGAGTTTAGCGCCTCCTTGTGGAAAACCAACTAAGGTGTTCAGATATGGAGGGGCAGAGCATTTCAGAGTCTACGACAGACGACAGTCCCTTCTAGATGTAAGTCTTGTATTTTGCATCAGAAGTTGGGACTGGCCCAATCTTATAATCCATTCTAAAACGCACAGGCATCCACTACAAAGAAGCTAAACCTGGGGATATAAATATGTTCACATTTTCTGGTCCCAGTTAAAAGTCATGCTGCAGAGTTCTAGACTAAGTGCAAATGAGAATGTGTTTTTAGGAAGATGCCTGCACAAAGACCAGTGCAGTAGTCCAATCTTGAAAAAATAAGGTTGTGTACACCTTGTTTCAAAACAGAAAAAATAAAAAAGATTTCACTTTTGATAAAAGACAAGGTGATAAAAATAGTGTTGACCTGTTAATGGAGCTTAAAAACATCATCCACTGTGAAGCCAAGGCTGGTGACTGGAGAAGTTGAAGTTGAAAAAAGGAGAAGTTGAGAAGTTCAGAAACATTGCTGACTCAATGCTTTAGTTTTATGATCTTCAGGAAATATCTGGAGCAGGATATGAAGAAAGCTGATTGTGGACATTTCCTCTTCAGAGTTAAGTTGCTTCAGAGTTTATTATCTAAATGTATAAAACAGTATTTAACAAACCACACAATGACCAGTTTGACTGATAAATAAAGCAGTTCAGATTTTACTTAAAGATGAATTTTTGATGATTTGAGTTACACAAATTATATCAGGTGCTAAAACCTTTCACTTCCTCAATGTTTCTCTTTCTGCTTTGCTGGTTGTGGTGGTCATTACTGGTCAAAAAATAATAATCAATAAAATAAAATAATAACATGAAAAAGTTAAAGGATGTAATAGTAAACAACAGTCAAAGTTTCAGCAATCAGGATGAGTGAAAAAAGCCCACTGAGCTGCACGACGGCTGATCCAGAGAGTGGGATTCCTGTTTAGGAATGAAGATGGCATTCAATCAATCATCAATCAGTCAATTAGTAGATCAATAATACAGCATTTAAAGTTAAGCTTATCATTAATAAAATGCTGTAGAAGACAAACATAGAACACAAAACAGTTATCATCACCTTTAACTTCTACTGTTTTCGTGGCCTCAGCAGAGCGTCCAGCAGCAGCATTTCCAGCAACGCAGGTGAAATTTTGGAAAGTTCCAGGAATAGACGGCGTCCACTTGAGCTCATTTGCATGGACTGAAAAAAAAGTTCCAGTAGGGAAACCTCCTCTGAACTGCCACCTGACTGTACATTCAACATTTAAGATGCAGCTGGTCAGACAGATGAATAGACTCATTCTGTCTGCAAACACAACATCAGGTCCACTGATGGTGACGTTCCACGCATCAGCTGCAAAGATTAGAAAGATTACAATAATTAGCATCAACAAACTCCTCATTGTTGCTTAATCTACTGGTCCATTTGAATACTTACTGGTGAGAAGATAACCCAAGCTGCGGACTCGTGTGTGCAGTGTGGGCAGACACGTTTCACAGTGGTAGAAACCAACATCAGAAGGCAGCAGTGGGTCAAAGTGAAGAGTAATGTTATTTTGTAGGAGCTGGATATTTTCATGCAGAATCAGTTTTGCACCATCTTTGAACCAGGTTAGTTCTGATGGACCTTTTGGGTCACCTGATGCAGCATCCTGGCAAACCAGATTCAGTGACCGATTGACAGATGGAGCAGTGTTCAGTGGACTGGTCTGCACAAACAATGGATCTGTAACCAAAAGTGAGCATTTTTATTAATGAGGTGAGAAGAAGGACTCTAACTTCTTCATAACAGATGTGCAGCTTTAGTATAAAAAAAAGTTCATTCAAGTATCACTGCAGATTTAAAGCATCTATTCAGATGCTTTTCTATGATCAGTCAACTGTCCACAAAAAAATTCCGGTTTCCAGGCTATGACTAAGGCACAGCGAGGAGTTTCGAGATATATGTTTAAAAAGATTAAAGTAAAAGTGAAAATAACTAATCACTTTTTTTATTTGAAATTGTTACTTTCATGAATAATTTCTTAGATGTAAATTATTATGTATGTATTATGTAAATTATTGCTTAGATGTAAAAATTTAAGATATAAAATATGACACATATCTAAAACATATTTTAAACGAGCCTCTTCTGAAACATCATTATAAAGAACTTGTTACTCAACCTGAATAATAATAATAAGTACAAATGTCTACATGTATTAAAGCAGAATTAAATAATTGTGTAGAATTAATTACATCTACTGGAATTAAATAATTCGGTTAGGTATATCAGTAGGAAACATTTTTATTTACTGTCCACCACTATAAGCTTACTTTTCACGTCTACAATGGTTGTAGTACTGGTGGAGATTCCTGTTTGTGGATTATGAACAGTGCAACGCAGTTCCACTGCTTCATCACGCCCATCTGGGGTCCAGGTTAATGTTGTCCCGTTGATGTTTCTGCCCTTAAAGTTCCAGCTGTAGATGCAGTTTGGAAAGCAAGAAGACGAGCAGGTGAATATGGTTTGGTAACCTGCTGTCACTCTGCCAGTCCAGGAGATCTGCACAGCTTTACCCAACCCTGGTGCCCCTAAAAGAGAGCCCAGATGCCATGTTCAGCAAGACAGCTAAAAATGTACAAAGATATTGTAACCTCACTGCCGCTGTTCATTTTCTGTTCAAATTTAGCTTCATATTTTCTGCTTGCTGATTTTATTTCTCCATATATCATATATTTATCAAAATAAATGACACTTCACAGGCAATAGATAATCATTTAATCAGTCAGAATGGAATAAATTACCACAGATAGCAAGGTTAGCATCAGCTTTCAGACCATCACACTGATTGTAATGAGATTTTTGAATAGGAGTAAAATAAGAAGTCAGTAAATGAAGCGGTCTCACCCATGAGTCCCACCAGAACAGCAAAGTAAAGACTGAAGTTGGTTGTCAGATTGAAGCTCCTCATCTCTGCCTGTATATGAGAGACACTAAGCAAAATTCTTTTTAAGCTTTTAGTGAAACACTGGGAATCTTAGTCACACCCATATTTCACAGCACAGGAATCTACCCAATGATGAAATTGATGTTATAATGTCTTCCCAAAAGAGAGGATGTTTGTCATCACACAACAACAAATTCCCAGAGTTGGCCATTTGAGTTTGGTCATTTATGCACTTTATTTCTCTGATATATATATATATATGTACAGTAATAGCTTTGGCTGCTTGTTGTTTATTGCATTGACCAGTAGATGAGGCTGTTTCCATGGAGTTTGTCATCCCTGTAGCCTCTCCTCCAGATAAAACTAGTATATAAGATTGAATTTATTTCATGACCTGAATTGTTTCCTCACTTCAACACCCTTTTAGCTGCCATAGAGGCTAATATTTATGTGAGGACAGAATCTCAGCAGACTATATCCTTTTCTGCAATCTTCCTGTTATATTTCCCTCTTCTCTGATCTAATCATTTAAGCTGTTAGTTCTAATTAAAATGGAAGAAAATTGTGTTTGCATCATTTAACAGTCCAGATGGACTGTGATCGAGGATGCAAAGCAAACCTTATAAAACCACATATTATAACAGCCTTTTACTGTAGTAGTAAGTTTTTATTACACTAAAGTTAAAAGAAGCTTTGTCTTCCATCAAACAGGAGAAGCTTTTTATTTTGGGTTATAGAACAAGAGACTATTATCGTCACTGACGAGAAGCATAATTTATTCAGCAGCTCAGTCATTTTATAGCGCTGTTATTTAACTAAATCATGTTACCACGGTAGCATTTTTATTTCTAATGAACTTTGACTTTATTGCAGCAGTGTGCTGTAAATGCAGCATGTTTGTTGGAAATATAGACTTTATTGTCCCTGAATTCTTCTTCCTCCTTCCTTTTGCACTTTCTCTTTGTCTTTAATTTCAGGTCAGCCATAAGATATCTATCTAACCTATATACCACGGCTGTTTCCCCTAGTGTGGGGTAGCCTAGACAGGACAAACTCTAGCCCACACTGGCTAGAGTGTGATGCTAGATCTGTGCTCGTCTCATTTTGTTTTAGTGTGTTATCACAATATCAAAACCAACTTTGATTAATTTTCTCACACAATTACCAACAATAACACACAAACAACATAACTTCTTCTTAAAACATTTGTTTACTTTTTTGTAAAGCAGAAGCCAGAAAGAAACCTCCTGGGTAGAGCCAGACTGTGTAAAACTGCACAGGAGATAAAAAAGATCAGGCTGGAGTGCAATTATACAAATGCATGTGCATGTGCCTGAACACAATATCAACATTTCATTCATTCAATAAACCATTATCAGAAAAGCATCTAGATTTTTACAAACAACATTATGTTAACACTCTGCATTATTCTGTACAATAGCTGAACTGAGAAGACTAAATTACAGTTTGCAGATAATAAAGCAAAAGTTTCAGTGCAGGAGAGATCAATGGAGCGACCCAGAGGAGTTAATGTTGACTAATGATTAACTTGCATAGGAGTGAAGTTAGTGGTATCACCACTGTTATGGTATCATTAGCTACACATTTAAACAGTGTTTTTTTTCCCAAAATAACTTATAACACAACTTATATGGAATAAATCTATATTTGGTGGAACAATGAAGAAGGATCCCTAGAGATATAATGAACTCATAAATAACTGCATTGCTGTAAAACAGTTTAGGAGTAGCTAATGATTCACTGAAGTCAGTCATTTTCTGCTCCGTGGACTGGCAACCTGTTCAGGCTGTATCCTGCCTCTCATCTGCTAACTACAGAAACAGGCTTTCTCTGAAAAGGACTGAGCAGAATGGAAAATAATGTGCAAAGTGTCATTTTCAGCCCTAAATAAGCTTTGCTCTTGCTGTTTCATCTTGTTTCCTGATATTTGCATGACTACAACAGCTACTGACATAATCAAAGTACAAGTAACATCCAAACAGCATTTTCATTGTTTAAAGTTCCCTTGCAGAACTAAAGAATATCCTGAGCAGATATTATATCCTTCTGTTTGTCAAGATAATCAGTTTCAGTTTTAGTCACACACATAAATTACAATAGATTTGCGTACTGATGTGATTGAACTGAAATGCTAAACTTGTATGTATTTATATATAACTGCCTACTGAATAAATATGTTATCAGTATATAACAGTGATGGTGTATGTCTGATTACAAATAAATATACACAGTGGAAACATGAGCTAACATCTCCTTTCTGCTTGTTATTTTGACATGCTGATGGAGGAAGTAACTTTGTAGCTTATCGGAGCAGTAAACCTGGTCTGGGACACATTTCACACACCTCTTCCAGATAGACTCAATGCATTTATAATCCATAAACTATATAGAGGTAAACTATATAATCACAGTACTTTTACACATTATACATATACACAGTTGTTTGTGTATATGTACTGTACTTAAGGAGGATTTGTATATATATCTATCTATCTATAGATAGATAGATATATATATTCATTTCACATGTCAGCATGATTACATATTGTTTTTCAGGACATTCTGATATTTCCACCAATGTATAGTTTTTATGGCTTGGTTCATTTATCTAGGGATTAATAAGATAACTGCTCCCTGGTTTTTCTACAGAAATCCCACATGCCATGTTGAGCCGAACATCAAAACTATGAGAAATATGCTCAAGCGACTGAATCATGAATAAAAATATTACTTTTCACATGAAGTAATAAAGTAACACATATAAAGTAATAAAATGAAAATGATGCATGAAATGAGCTTTGTCATGGTCATAGTTGGTTGATTATTAATCCTAAAGTGCTTTGACAAAGTAAACTCAAGTCTAAATTTATCCCCCATGGAGACACAGGGATGTGCAAATTTCTCTGAACATATCAGCTCTGCTCTCATCTGAGCTGCATCCATCAGAGCTAACGTCTCGGGTTTTTGTGGACCTGAGCATAGGTTTGGTCCCCGTTATTATCAGGCTGAGCTGTCTTCATCGCTTGCTGCATGTGAACATCGTAGGTGGGAGGGGAAGATCGTGCAGGTGTTGTGTTGTTCACTTTGATCTGAGCATAATGCGATGAAGTGTTCTCCAAGTTCAGATTGGCTGTAGCTGCATTTTTGTTCTTAGAAAACCTGACATCCGCATAGTTCATCTGGAAAAGAGGATGACAAGGAGAAAAATATGTTTTGATTAGGGCATTGCATCATTGCTGTGAAAGAATCATGTTTCTTTTATCAGAGTTGTATCACAGTAGATAAAATATCTAAATGTTAAGTTCCTCCTATTGTTGTGTCCAGTCGTGTCTCCTGAGTTGCCATATGATCCGCTTCCTGTCTTTTGTTTTGAAGTTCTAACTCTCCTCTCATTTCAGGTGTCTTGGCCTTCCTGTCTTTCCTGCTTTGATTGTTTTAATTGTTAATTTCCTCCTGCCTTTTATAAATACCGTTGCTTACTTGGTTCTTTGCCAGATTGTTAAAACTGTTTCATGAGGAGATTATGGCAGACAGCCTTTAAGTCTAACCAAGAACCTGTATCCTGGAATAAATACCTGTTTTCTGCTACATTGTCTCTGGAGTCCTGCATTTG
>JBAMIG010000006.1:8898536-8910502 GCA_037177335.1 Kiunga ballochi
TTAACAGCAAAACTATGAGATATCAAACATCTCAATCCTCATTCATCTCTGTTCATGGTGAGTCCTAATAGATTTTTTTTTTTTTTTTTTGCAAAGACTGTGTATTTTATGTTCTTTTGCACCAGATTAAAACAGCTACCTGTAATATAAAAAGGTAAACAAAAAGAAAACTGATTGTACAGGCGAAAAAAACCCTGTAGGGGGTTATAAGATATTTCACCTTAACCCTTTATAATATGAAATTAAAACATAATGATCACTTATAACAGGAATTGATTCAGTGCTTTTGGTAACAACAAGCAAGAGCATTTCCAGTTTCCAAAAAGTGAAAGAGAAACAGTTCAGTACATGTATGATAAAACCAGTTTGACCATCGATCCATATTCTTCTTTATAACAAGTGTAAATCATAATTAAAAAGTACTTTTGCAAATATTACAATAATCAAAGTTTTAGAAAGTGTTACCTTTACACTTTCTTTTCTTTTTGCATTTTGCACACTGATCATTGTTCATAATCTTTGGATGACCAAAAACAAACTCCTTATTGTTATAATGGGCTGTAATTTATGAGCCCGTCCTTGCAGCACTTTGCAATGAAAAACAATCTGGTTGTTCTCGAAAATGCACATTTCTACCATTTAAAAAGGTTATGTGTCAACTTTCTTATCTTCACACCAGTCTGTTAGGCTTTTGGTGCACAGCATTATAATTTTCCTCAATAAACACAAATATAGCTGCACAATAAGTTTTTCTAAAGTTGTGTGAAACCTGACTGATTATTTTGCATGTTTACTTCCCCGTGCAACTCAATGAGGATTTTAATGTTAAAAAGAAAAAAGACCTATATTTAAACATGAATTTATCAGGTCTTTTAACAACAAAAAAATATTTTGAAAGAAAAACAAACTGTGAAAAGGCTAAAAAAAAGGTCAGTCTGAATGTAAATTGGACTTTTATTATGCACATCTTTTATTTACCTTTTTGTTTGTTTGCACATTTAAACAGTGATCTGGCAGTGGTGGTAAAAACATCAGCAGAATAATAAAATTAGGGACACCCTCCAAGGCATTATCTCCAGTGAGTACATACCCTAAAACATGGGCGCAGATGGCACTATTTATTGATAATCCATGACTTCCAATAAGAGTTCTGCAATAGTTTTTAGTGCAATCCACTGGTCCAGCAGACTATTACAAAAGTAACTACTTAAGCGTCCGTTAAAACCCAAATTACACTAAAATAACCTATTGCATTGACCAACTGATGACTGATCCATTTGCTGATGTCGACGTCCCCCCCAGTTTAAAAATCCTATCTGCACCCCTGCCCTGAAACTTTAAATTGGTCTCCATAATGCCATTAAAAGTCAGCTGAGACCTTTGAGAAAGTCAAGCCCAAAACTTGAATTATCGGATCTTTGGTCAGGATAACCTGTGGAATATTTTGTTACTGTTTCATTGCAACTGTAAAAATATTCACCCATCTTTTTTTTATTTAGTTACTCCTGTAAATTCAGTCAAACTAATAACACTTTATCTCTTGACAAAAAAAGAATATCAGGCATTATGTCCAAATCAAGTTTTCTCCATTCATTTTCCAGAAAGCATCCCATCATGTTCCTCTGGGTGCATCGCTGCTATAGTTGTGCCATGTTTACTCATTTCTGCTGCAGCTGCCAGTGGAGGATACTACATGTACAGAAAAAAGTAAGTGGAAAACAGCTTTAACATAAGTTACATTGATCATTAAGATTTATAATCATGGCGTGAAAAAAAAACACATACATAGCAGCCAACTGCTGATGTTACAGAAAGAAAGCCTCAGCAGGAAGTAAAACCTGGCTTGCCCCTTCTGTGTAATCTGTAATCTGAGGTAATCTGTGTTTGAAGACCAGTCCAGTTTATCATCCAAGATAAAAACCCAGATATTTGTAAGACAGGTGGTTAGGGAGTGTGATGTTTTCATAAATCTAGGAACAACTCTTTTATTTTTGAGATGATGAGTTGTAGATGGTTCCTTACACACAACTTCTCAAGTCACACCTGGGTCCTGTAACAAATTTGTTTCAATTTATACGTATAGTAATGGCCGTGTCATGTCAGTAATTCTGCATGTGACAGTTCAGAGTTGGGAGGGAAATCAGCGATTAGGATCCCCTGTGGAGTTCCTGTTGATCAAGGGGCAGGACGTAAACTTACATATCACATACTGAGGTTTGCTTGTGATGTAGTCAGTAATACAGCTTTCATACTGATCAGGATGGGTAAATAATAATTAATGAAGAAAGAAAAAAGTTTCAGCAAATTTGACTTTGACAAGTCCCATATGATTGGTAATGGAACCAGGAAGTACTGAGGAGCTACAGTATACCCTAAACCTATTCTGACCAACCAGAACTTTAAAAGAAGCAAAGCTTCACAAAGACAATGTTAATGAGGAAGACATATTAGGAAGGTTCCTGTTGTCCTGGGCAACCAATGAGAACAATTTTAATTATTATTTTTACAGAAAACTATTTTTTATGTTGCCTTTTAAACATAATTCCTTTTTCCTCAGCAGACCAACCATTTTCTGTACTGTTTATACCAATCCAGGGTCATGGAGGCCCAGCAATCATTGGACAAGAGGCAGGGCAGGGTACACCCTGAATAGGTTACCAGTCCAGGGATAGGACTACACAGAGACAAATAACCAGTCACACAGACATATACCCCTCAGGAATATTTAGATTGATCATGCCTGTCTTTGGACGAAGGGAGAAAGCTGGATTATCCGGAGAGAATCCATACGAACACAAACAAACGGAAAGGCAACTATCCACATCGAGCATCAAACTAGAAACCTTACTGTGAGGCTGTGGTGCTAACCACCACAATGCAGCCTGCTATAAAAATTGGAATTTTTTCATAAGTCATTGTAAAAACCCTTTAATTATTAAGTTTCTTTCTGCTGTAAATTTCTGTTGTACAAGCAGTAATGCATAGTAAGGCCCTTTTATGAATAGATATAAGTGCTTTTCTTGCTTTGTGTATTTTGGAATTTTTATATGAATGCAAAGAAAATCAGCTTAGAACATGTTTGGTATGTAAATGAAATGAAGAAAAACATACTCTGTATTACTACTGACAGCTTTGTCATATTTAATAACATTTTATTTTTATCATTCATCAATTTAGAAAAAGAAATTTGCTTCCTGGTGCAAACCCCAGTACAGGTATTTATTCATCCCTATAATAACATACACAACACATAATAATGTAGTTGTAATGACATCCATCCGTCCATCCATTATCTACCGCTTTTGTCCCTAACAGGGTCGCGGGAGTTGTAATGACAGAAAAATAAATATATGTGATGTTTTTCCTCGCAGTGCAAGAGGAACACGTGTATGAGGAAATGACGGAGGAGATGTCAGTGGTGTATGAAAATACGAAGACCACAAATTAACCTAGTACCAGTTCTGACTACAGCATTATGGTTTATTGAAAATGATGGTAAATGTGTGACTAAAAACAATGTTGTGATTTGATTTTATTTTTATTTAATTTAAATTCATGTTTACAGAATTTATTCACAAGAACTTTTACAGTTAAAATGTGTTTCTATGAGTTACTTCCTCATATTTTGTTCTGCATCAGATCATAAATAGAGAAAACAAATCTACTGTGATACATTAACATCCACGACAAAGCGTACATGCAGGTTTATTTAACACAACATCTCATTTTAATTGCTTGTTCAAGATCTCTAACTATAAGTATCATTTAAAAACATTGGATGGGTGAAACAAAATGATAGAAATGTCTTAAAAGTCTGACATGTTGCTACAATGTGCTGTCTGCTAAAAACATTTAGACCCAAAACTCAACAAGGGAAAATATTTGATCTGTTTCAGGTTAGTGTAGTAACTACAGAGATTTACAAACAAATCGGACACATTGTGCATTAAAAACTGAACTTTAAATAGTTTATATTTCATAAATTCCTGTGTTTCTGTGCTGCATGTGCGAATTTGCTCTCTTTGTATTTTGCCAAAAGTTTTAGTTTTATTTACATTTTCAACACATCATAACTTTGTTTCATTATCATGTAAAGAACTTTGGGATGAATCTGTGTTTTTGAGTGCTCTGTGAATAAAGAAACTAAAGAATTGTTTTCATTCCTGTTTCTGTGTCACCATAAAACAGAAGATTCAGCCGACCTGTTTCATTATTCTATATTTATTCAGCATTCATTAGTTTTTATTGTCTATCAGTTAATGTCCTCACAGGTTTTCGATGTGAGGACGGACGTTCACAACAGGAATAAAGACAATGGCAAAGATCAAGATCATTTGACATGTGGTGTCAAAGTGGTCTGGAGAGGGTTGTGATAGGTAGCTGGAAATGTTCAGTCAGAGTTTAATGTGTCATCTAACTGGTTTATCTGATCGCCTGCAAAGATCAAAATGAATTTCCAGTAAGATGAAGAACGTCCTTCAGATCTTACTGAGCTTAAAAACAGCTAAATTTTTCACTCAGTGTGTTTGGAAAGATGGTCGGATGTATCGTCTCCTTTCAAAACAACAATGTGTCTGAGATGTAAAACATTAACTCATTCAGCATCTAACAGATTAAAGCAGGCTGTTGATGCACTCTGCAGGAGTCACAGGTCAACTAAACTCTCTGGACACTGACCTGTGTTTCCATCAATATTGCTGAGTTTTATATGCAGAAACTAAATGGCCTCAATCCCCTCAAAATAAATTTATATATATAAAATGTCAAACCAAATATTCAAGGGTTTTAATGTTTTTATTGTTTTATTAGGTAGATTCTATGTGGTTTGGTCATACAGTTTATGTTAAAAACTGTGCATGAAAAAAATCCATTATAATAATATAATACATTAGATAAATCTGTTGAAATGTATTTAACAAAGAAATAATGTCTTTAATTTGACTTCTTTTAGTTTATATACATTGTTTAGTTGTTTAAATAGCAGCTCATTGACTGAACATTTGTTTGTTTTTTTTAAACATCTGAAGTCACAACCTGATGTCATAAACAGAAACATTTATTCCTTTTTATGATGAGAAAAGTAGAGAAATAATGCTGCCAGTGAAGATTATGCAAACACTAATCACTCAGAGGTGTGTTGACACCTTTAGCCCCTGAATTGTGTTACAACAGAGATTAACAAATACATAAATAAATGCAGAAGGTTGTTTGCACATTCAGATTGCTATAGAGAGGCTACAGGTGTCTCCACTCCCATAATGCATTCACATACAAGATGTGAAACTTTGTCAATACCTTTCAGATGTTTCCAAATCCTAAACACTCAATTTACATTAATTTATTTCCTCATCAAATTCTATGCAAGTTTTTTAATAAGCCATTTTTCAGTCAGATATGAGGAAACATTTAAAACATGCAGGCCCGGGTCCTGAGGACCATGATTGCGAAACACTGGTTCAGATACTAGATTACATCTTTTTTGGTAGGTGAGTCATGCTTGAAGGGCTTAGGCCAGAAATGTGATTTTTAAAGTTGTTTGAGGAAGGCAGAGTGTCTCCAGGAAATCTTTCATCTTCTTCGGGGAATGTTATGGCTCACTGCAGCTCCTCAAACACGACCCTGAACAACATCTTAAGAACCTCTCTGAAGTCTGAAAAGCTCATAAAACTGATGCAAACCCCATCAGCAGCATGACTCAGACCTGCAGGACCTGCTGATTTGTCTCACATAGTAGATTTATAGACTATAAATGTTTTAAATATTTCAATTATTTACTGAAAAGAGTCGTATGACTTCTTGAAAATAAGATGCTCAAGTAATTATTGTACAGACAAATACACACCTAAATTGTTTTTGTTAATAGAAAGCTCTAATAACCAATATGAAACTGGAACTTTTTTGTTATTCAACATAACTCTGGTTTATGAGTTTAGTTTTGCAGCATCCACAGCTTGCTGCATGTGCACATAATGAACATTGGGCTTTTGATCACTTACAGGGGGGCTGAACTTAGTCCTGTGAGGTGGGTGTGGGACAATAAAAGACCAGGAGGACCTGTGATTCCCATTGTTTTGCTTTCTTCAAAGCCTCTGACATAACAGAAAAGTGAGTACACGCCATGAGCATGACCATCACCTGGACGGCTATGATGCTTCTTTTATCAGGTAAAATGATGTCCTGTGTCCTGTCATACATAACAATATGTGATATAGTTTTATTTCATAACCACCTAGGTTCACCAGACAGAACCTTCTGAAGTTTACATCTATGTCTCTGGTTAAGCAGGTATGTGTGCAGGTGAGGGTATTTTACCTCCAGGACCTCTGAGTGGAGCTGTAGGAGGCATGGTGAAATTCCCCACTACTCTCACACCCTCAGAGAGACCATTCCTGTCTGTCAGCTGGAACTTTAAAGGTGTAAATATCATCACTTCCACCAGCATCAACATCACTGAGCCAGGACACACCAACAGGATCTCATTAGATCGAACCACGGGGGCCCTGGAGCTCAGGAACCTGTTACAGGAGGACAGCGGAGAGTACACCATCACCATCATACCAGACGGGGGGCTGCAGAAGCAGGGGAGGATCACACTCAATATTTATGGTACGTCTTTGTAGAAATGTAAGATGAACAATAAGACAAATATCCAGAAATACTAATCGTATATGTTTGTGTTGAAGTTTTATTATTGATCTATTTTACATTATATTAAATAAGGAGTTAGAACAAGATGAAAATCTAATAAATGAGGATTTTATTTACCTTATCTTAGGAAAGTAGAGGTAAATCTGTGCTCTGAGGTTGTCACATCAGATGTTAACCAAAATTTAATGATTACAGAAATCAACAAGTGAATAAAATTTTGTACGCTGAAGGAATGTCTTCGCAACATCTTGCTTGACAGATCTCAAACTGACACAAATGAAATGCTCTAATAAGGCAAACATAGCAGAGTTTGTTTTAACCAAAGCAAACAACTTAGAAGTGAAAAACCAAATGTGCGTTCCAGATGTTAAATATTTTGTTCATTGCATTCTTCTGTCTCTGGTAGAAAAGCACCAGGTACATATATAAGGTGATGTTGGCAGTGATTCCTAACTCTCAATCACTGCAGCTCCACACAAAATGAATCCAGAGAACGCAAACTCATCACAGATGCAGCTGAGACTTTGTTTCTCTCAGTTTGTATTCTGCCTTCAAACCTCCACCATGTCCTGCTGGTTCAGTCCATGTGCTAGCAAATCTCCAGTCATGCTGCATTTCAGCTTCACTGTTCATAAATGCTTTATATTCTATGTGCTTGTCTGTAATTTAGGACGCCAAAGTTTTCTAAATTCTGGCATTATGATGGCAGAACAATAGCGGTTATAATCCCTGTTATAGCAGCATGCATGTACAATCCAGTTTTAGGGATTGGTTGAGTTTTTTCCTCTGAAACTCTGAAACCCCCGTTGCATCACACATCTGTGATTTCAGACCCACAAAAGTCAATAAAACTGTTTCACAGTCAGAGTTATGATCAGGTACACCACAGTTTTTACCCTTTTCAAGACATTTAGTTGATTATTATTTAACACATAGAACTTTTTTCTCATGCAAATCTTTATATTAGCTTTTTTCAGATTTACAGATTAATCAAGTGGATTTTTTTCTCCAGTTAACTCAATAAAACATCCATGAAAACTGTATTTATTAGAACTGAAATGTTTAGAGGGATGGTAGTGTTCATGCTTTTCTGTAAATTATAAATATATTTGCTTTTCAATAATTATATGATGTAAGATAATAAAATAGATTTTTTTAAAAACTAAAAAGACATGAAAATGTTTTCAACATGACCAGTTTTTCCTGCTGTACCATTATTCTTTTGTCACCTGATACTTTTAATGCACCACCAGCACCGATAACTGGAGCCACCATCCGCAGTCCTGCAGCAGTGCTGATAGAAAATGACAGCTCCACTAACCTCACCTGCGAGGCCTCTGGCTCCATCACCACCACAACGTGGATGAAAAGTGGCGAGCCCATTCAAACCAGTGACAGCATCAGCTTATCCACGGATAACAGGACAGTGTTCATACAACCTGTTCGCAGCTCCAGCCACGGCACCTACCAGTGTCTAATCAGCAACCCAGTCAGCAGCATGACTGCAACCTTCCATCTCACTGTCAACTGTGAATATCTGCTCAGCTTCTAACCTTAAATTCAAAAGAGAAAATGTGATGAATTTTACATAATTTATAGGTATCTGGGTAGCTGTAACACAACATATAACATGTTTCTGCAGATGGGCCACATAACGTCAGTATTACTGGACCAGTAGTAGCTCCCACTGGCCACAGAGTGATCCTACAGTGCATGGCCACCTCTGTCCCACCAGCAAACTTTAACTGGATGTTTGAGGGCAACGAGACACACATCAACACATCCATGTTTGTCATAGAGAGATTTGCAGGAACACACATTGGGAATTACACTTGCACTGCCAGAAATATGGTGACCATGAAGGAACTCTCCACAGCCCTGAATCTGAGAGGTAAGCGATCATAGAAACACCAGTTTGGCTTTAGTTTCAGACATTTTGATTGACTCTATTTGTTGTTTCCTTTCTTACATGAAGCATCCGGCAGCGCCCCCTGGTGGTCTTTCTCAGTCATGCTCATCAGTTCTTTGGTTCTTATTGGGTTGAAATAAAAGACAGATTCTGACCAGTAAAGCTTCTATTTACTGTTCACATATCAATATATCAAAATGACTGGACATTACTGTGTTTGTTTTTTCAGTTTATCCCTTGTTGGAAACATTCAGTTAAAATAGATATTGATGTACTTTTGTTGTTATAAGTTTTAACACATACTAACACGTCTGCTTGTTGATTACATAGACTAGTGAAAAATAATGTTATACATGTATATTATGAAGATTCACAGCAGCAGCCATTTTTCCTGTTTGCGGAGTGAAGTCATGTGCTCGTTCAGTATGATGATACCTATTATTAAGTGTAAGGTGAATTGGGTTGGGCTTTATGAAACAGCTTTTACTCATGTTTACAGTTAATTATTCTTTTCTGAATTGCAGAATGAGTAGTCATCCTGTACACTAAAAGTCATGAGTTTTTTGATAAAGGGAGTTTGTCTTGGATCTGTAAAGTCACAATCACAGCTAAAACTAACTGAACTCACAGAAAAACCCCGGATTGTTGTTTTTAACACCTTTTTTCTCTCTTTATGTGCCTGTTAATGAAGCTAAATGCTTCATTTCGCTTTGTATAAAGTTCGCTGAACTTTCGTTTCTCCTGGATGACATAACATTAAACCGCTGCTGCATCACTACAGAACAAATGGTGTGAAACTGAATCACAGCCAGCCAGCACAACTGTCCCTGAACGCAACACACATCTGCTGCTTTTCAGCGTGTTTTTTCATCACAGCCAAGTTAAGCAGACTGATACAGAAATTAAAAATAATGTTGCTGAAAAAGATATGACACGAACAAGTTGAGTTGATGTGTTTACATTTGAAAGTTTTTTTTTAAATATCTACCTGCCTACACCATTTCCAGTTTAAGGTTTTATTGGAAGGAAACGTTTTTACTGTGTGGGTGAAAATATTCCAATGAAACTGGAAAAGATAACTATCAGATAAACATACACAAGCACAAGTCAAAATATTTGAATAAAAAAAACTGCACTTAAAAAGACACGAAAATAAAAATAAAAACAAGAGTCATTTTATTTACTTTATGTACAAAGTGTGTAGTAAATGTATTTCTTATAACACACTGCACATCTCACCTCTACATGCAGCAAGCAAAGCAAATTCAAGCAAGTGAAGTTTTACATTCCTGCTTAAACATGAGATTTATGTTGACAATGAGACTTTTATGTGTGGCATCTTACTTTGGGAGGGTGGACATGAGGTCACTTGTGGGATGTTTAGGGGAAAAAACTTTCCTGTTATCGTTCAGCATTTCAGCTCAAACGGTTAAAAACATGAGTCATTTACTCTGACTATGTTAATACGTGTAGGTTACAAAAATATGTTGCAACACCTTAAATTTTCTACAGACGTTATTTGTCATAATAGCCATGATTCAGATTGAACTGACGCCTTACTTCTGCTGGGTAATCTGTCCCAGCTAAGGTAGATTTATTTTCTTATTTATTTATTTATTTTTAGTTCTGTTTAATTATGTCAACACTGGTAGAAGTTGCTTGTTCAAAAAGAAACTCTGAGAATACATCAGCTTAGCCCGCATTGTAGTGCTAATCAATACGCCGCAGACAGAATAAGGAAGTGCTTTTATCTCAAATGCTTTCTACAAAACACCAAAGAAAAGAAAGAAAATCAGTTAAGCTATCTCTAAGGATAATCGATGACTGTCCACATTTGACTAAAGAACAAAACCAAACAGGTGAGATCTTCTTGTATTAGCATCGTTACAAACTAAATATTAAAGAAAAAGTTGATAAAGCTCCTCTTCCACCCACCGCATGTTATATCCTGGTTCAGTGACTTTGGTAAAGCCTTTCCGAATTAATAGCTCGTCAACAAAACAAAACCGACACAACACCGCAACCACATCAAGGTGGACTGCGGGCTATTTGGCATTTTCCTGTAGAGGAGCCATGCTCTATGCTGCAGACCTGCAGGACTCTGCAGAACCTGCTGCTGCGCGTCACTTGCTGTGGTTGCGGTGTCGTGTCGGTTTTTGTAGAGGTAACGTTTTGTTGATGAGCTATTAGAAATGCCGAATCTATTGATATTTTTCTAACTCCAGTTAAGTAGGAATTGGTTGCATATTTTACATGTGATGTAGAGAAAGTGAGAGGAAATGAACATCATCAGAGGAACATTGCTCTCAAATCAGATGCAGGACGCTTGCTTTTATATATATATTCACTAAGATGTTCCAACAAGCAGCTCAGTCTTGCAGAGACTACTGAGTGGTAGTATGTATTTTTTCAGATTTTAAATATGAGATACAACACAGACGGTTAAAACCAGCAGTCCACAAGTCAGTCCTTACACAATCAGTGCTCAGTGTTCATCTCACTTTGTCATCTAATAAGTAAATACAAAAAATATATAGGCTAGTAAACAAAAATATAATCAGATAATTAGAAAAAAGTCGTTTCATTCATGTTTTATTTCCTGCTAAAAGACATTTTGTAAGACTTGCTCATGTTTTCCTTTGTATAAAATATTTCTTCCCCACAGAAACACACATATTACATAATGTGACTTTGTCCTCACATCTCCTCAGCGTAGCTGCTTATAACACATAGGAAAGGTGTGTATGTATTCTGTAACTGATAAAAAAAAAAACTCTGTTAGTTTAACGCAGCTGTAAAACCGTCATTCACATGACCTGACCACAGGAGGTCACACTTGCTCAGAAATGTCACAACCAGTGAGAAAACATCTCGGAAGACACTTTGCGGCCGCTTTGCTTGGTGCTGGTTGACTTTATAGTTAATGATTAAAAAAAAGCGTGTAGAAGATTTTATAAGAGCCCAACTTCTGTCTTTATTGTTTTTTCCGCAGTAATGCACACAAAGCGGATTTGCTTTAAACGTTTCACATTTTTTGTTTTTATCTTTCAGATAACCTTTGGGGCAGCAACACACCAGAAGCATAAATATCACGTGTTTTAGTCATTATATTTTGAGGAACGGTTGTTGTTCCTCTTCTCGTGATTGCCGTTTTTATTTATTTTTTTTTTATTTTTATTTTTTAATTAAAGTGTTAAACGTCGCGTATTTCTAAAGACAACTTCCTGATCTCGTCTTTCTTCAAGTTACTTTTATGTTTGAAAGGTGAAAAACAAGAAGATTTTTTCTTGCTTTCAGTTTATCTTTCACTGCATGTATTGTTCACCATGTGCAGCAGATTATCTCACCATCTCCTGAAGCTGATTTATGTCTCATTATTTCCAGGTAAGATTTTTGCTTTTAAAGTTTG
>JBAMIG010000006.1:8910602-8926647 GCA_037177335.1 Kiunga ballochi
ACACACACACACACACACACACACACACACACACACACACACACACACACACACACACACACACACACACACATATCAGCCTTTAGTTATTAAATCATTTAGTAATTATTTATTCAAATAAATAAGAAACATTAAATTAAAACCTGTTTAAAATTAAAATCCACGAGTTTATATTTTAAAGCATAACATTTTCTTCTCCTTTATTTTAAGTCTGAACCATGAGACAGGAATCACTTCTTCATATCAAATCCCTCCATCAAGTCACATTAGAGTCACATTCGCTCCTCTTCCAGCTTCAGACAAACGCTAGACACAGGTCGATCCAGAAATCACGTACTTTGTCCGAATACATACCCGACACACAAATCTCTTCTGTCTGAGAAAGTTTAAAACATGTTTATAGGAATCCAAGAGTTTCGAGGTGCAGTGTTATCCCCTTTGTAAGCTGAAAAACCGCCTTTTGCATGAATGAACTGATGATGAAGAGGCATTGCATCATCTCCAGAAGCCATAGACTCTAAACAAAACAAAAACACATTCCATTCAAACAATTATGGCTCCCACAACCAAGTTCATGTTTCCATTTATATCGAAGCCACAGATGACTAACAGCTTTAAGTAGATTTTTATAATTTATTCTGTAGAATTAATAGATATATATATATATAAAATAGCAGGAAAAATATTCTGAATCACATTTATTTTCTTTCATTATTTAACTATTGATTTGTCTTCACCATATGTAAACATGCACACCAGACATTTCTGACTCACTGCTCATCTACATTACTTCCAGGTTAATGTTTATTTGAATTTTTGTGGTCTGGAACTATAAAAGGTTGATTTGTTTAGTTAGTCTGTCAATGCACACAAAAGGGTGAACAAAGAAAAACAAAACAAATGACAAAACTAAAACAAATCTGAAACTAGATTTATTTTTCCTTCTGTCCTGCTCTGCTACTTCATATCTTAACTTTTTGTAGTTTTGGAGGCAGAGAAAGTCAAACCCTTCCCTGAAGTGACTGAATACTTCAGACATGATGTCCCCCTGTCACACCAATTCATCAAAAAATCACAAGATGACAGTTTTACTCAAGGTCAGTGGGATTTCCTGCACCCAGAGGGAAGAAAAGACATTATTAACTGGAATAAACTACATTTCCAAACCTCCCCGAGATGAAAGATGCAGAGTCAGGCTCAAACACCTGCAGCATTACAGCCTTTCTTCTTGTGTCTCATTCACAGCCCTGCGTGATACTGATGAGCTAGTAAAGTTATTCCATTTAATCAGTCAGTCTCTTTACAAATACAAAATAATATCATGATCATAATACAAATATCATGATATAGCATATATTTAAATATAAATAATATTTAAAAAAACTTAAGCCATTTGAATGTGTGTGTGTCTTTATGTTTAAGAGCTTTTTTCCATTGTTTTCAGCTCATGCTTAAACTTAATTTATGCTGATGTGCTCTCTATGTGAACAGTCTGAAATGATCCAGCATGTAGTTAACACAATATATCAGTAGATTCATACAATAAGAGAATGGTATGAGAATTTAGTTCCCCTAAATATTTATGCTCCAAAAACACTTAATTGGATATTATATTTATTGTCCAGATAGTTTGATCATGTCTGGATCTCAAAAAACTTACCTCGCATTTCTCTTTGTATTACACTTAAATGGGTTTGCAGGAATACATTTTTAGGCTGCAGCTTTCAGAATTTACATATGGAGGGAAAAATGCTATATAAAGCTCCTGTCTCTGCCTCATTTAGAGACTATTTTCAGAATTGAGGCATTGCGCTGCATTTAAGTTGAATTTAAGATGATAAAAATCAAAATTATACTAATTTCCAAATGCATTTTTGCTTCTTGTAACAGAGCACAGTGAATGCTTGTAGCGTGGGGTTCATTTTGCATTGAGGTTGATTTACTTCAATGCCTTTTAAGGTCATTTTCATATATATAGTTTTATATATGTAGTTTCAATCTTTTTAAGTGTAGTTTATTATAAGTTATAAATGTAATTGCCTTGAAACACTGAAAATTTTTTTCCAGGGGCACAAAAAGTTAACTCTGTCGCACTGGTGCTACAGCTCATGCAAGAACCCAACTTCACAAATATGCCCCAAGTTGCTAATTACAACCAGATGCTAATTAAACCAAAGCCTACGTCGTTAAAAATGCAGTGAAAATGTACAAATTAGATCTGATAGTGGCTGAAATGCAATAAATGCAGAAATAAATGTGTAGATGCAGTCGTGCATGAATCAGTTCAGTTGAAAAAAATAAACCATCAAACATGTTCATCAAACGTCTGAGCAAGTTCAGTTTGTTCATGTTGTTAATAAACTAAAATCATTGTCCCAAATCCAAAAAGTTTCTATTCTCATACATTGGGTTGTTTTCAACACAGGAAATTTCCATCTAAATCACACACAAACATGAGTCATAAACAGCGTGTAAGTCTTCATCATCTACATTTTGCTGTATTTACACGCCTCATCAAGCTAATTTAAGATTTAATGTATTCAGACACACAAAAACGCCTCAATGAACTAAAACACATGCTTCACCAGAAAAGTTCTCACCAGTCAGGAAGTTAAATTAGGAAGTCAGAAAGTAGAATGATGGATATGATTAAGATTAATGAACAAGATGAAAAATAAAAATAATGATTAATCTCAGAGGGAATATGCAAAAGGCAGAGAAACTGTTTAAGCACAAGATTTGTTAATCCTGACTTCAATTCAAACATTAATGTTAATCACACACGTTTCACTGCTTCACACAGCGACAGCTGTAATCATGAAGTTTATAAGACACTGCCATCACATCTCTAAAGCCAGTGGTCAATAAAACGTTCCACACAATTTGCACTGAAGCCTGCAGCGAGATACAACTCAGCATTAATCCAAGAAATTGTGTTGTGGTTTTAAACAGGCCTAACATTCACGTTTGTCATCTTTATTGGAAAACATGTTTTATGAAATTAAAGCAGCAAAGTTCTTTCATGTGAGACTAAACTAAATTTAGCTGAGTAATGTCTGTTTTTCCTTGGTTTTGCCTTAAATCTGCAATCAGATGTTGACAGGAAACATGCACATGCAAAAAAAAAAAAAAGACTGCAAAGATATGAATCCTGTGATCAAACCATGGCGATCTGCAAGCCGCTGCTGTTAAAAAACATGAAGTGCAGATTCTCTCTTATCTGATCAAATTTTAGCTACTGTTAGCAGGTAACAGCCAATGACACGGTCCCACCTCCGCGTAGGATTCAGGAGGGTGTTTGTTGGCTTTCTCCTGAACAAGTTGAGTTTATCAAGGTAAAGCAAAACTATACTATATGATATGAAGAAAAGCTAAATATGAGCATTATTAGACTTTTCCTGTCAGAAAGGGGCATGTAAAAACAGTTTTGGTATGAGGAGGGAGGCAGGTTGTGCAAAGTGGAGTTTTTTTTTAAATAAATAATAATATGCATTTTAATTTTTAGTTCTTTTTTTAAATTTTTTTTTTTTTTTTGCAACTAAAAAAAGTTATTTATTTTACACAAAATCAGTAGCCTTTTTTTTTTCATCAACTGTTTACTGGTTAGTAATGTGGTATTTTTTGCCTTTAATTACTGCTGCAGAAACACATGCATAAAATTAATAAGAAGGAAAAACTTGTTTTTAACATAATCATGAGTTCTATAAACATTCTTCAATATTCACTTTTTAACATGACAGAACAAATACCCAAACCCTGAAAGCAGCATTTATGGGATTGACTCTCAACGTCCTGCCGCTGAATCAGAAATGAGCGGAAATTTGCTTTCCAGCTAAAAAGCAGAGACACCACTGGAGGGATGTTTGAATATTTTTATTATAAAATAACTTTTCGTGTCTATAAGTCTGAACAACAGGGCGATTTTTCTGAAGAACATTTTTACGCCTCATCCCTACACCTCCTGTCCCAAACCCCTCTCCCACAGTCACACTGTAGAGCCTCAAGTTCTTCAGTAGGAATAATAACAATTTAATCATAATATTCAGTTTCCATAATCCATTTAGCACTAGTATAGAAATATGAAAAAATACAAGGAAATAAGACAAAAGTAAACAAATGTTTTTGTTTTGATTGGTGGGGTTACTGCTTACACACCCCATCACCCCACTGTATTTGTTTTGTGACCCTTCCTTCTCCTTTTGGATCCATATCAGCAACATTTGAACTTTTTAGGATATATATTTATCTAGTCTCACTGCATTAGGGATTTCAGCCAATAAGCCTCTTAGATGGCTGCATAGCTCTGTCACATATCAAGTTTTTAGCATTTATAATAAGAAAAACATGAAAAACTTTGAAGAGACATTTCAAAACAGACTTCACATAATAAAGGAATTAGTGAAAAGATAATGTGAATGAATAAGTTTTTGTTTGTGCCATGCAAACGGTTTGCTTGTCAGCATTCTGGGCACAAAGGCAGAAGTAAACAGAGATGAAGAGCAAAGCATCAAACCCAGCCCGGATGTTATTCTGAGTAAATGCATAATGTGTGCAAACAATGTTATCAGTTGCTATCTGTAGCACAAAGGTGTCAATAATTCTGCTGCGAAGCAAATGAATAATTTTATACAGAATCCAACACCAGTCTAGACAACGATACCAGCTGTGTTGGTATAAACTGATAGTTTTGCTAATTATCTCACTTTCTGTGTGCTTGATATGGAAGCCAATGAGAAATGATGTTCCTGTTGCTCCACTCCTGCAGTTCGGTACAAATGAAGTTAACAAGGTGGTACAATTAGTGGTACAATTGGCAGAGCCTTTAGGGGACCTTGGCTGTTGATGTTTTCAGGGTCACAAGTTTAATAGAAAACATACAAAAGGCAAGGACATGCACATTAAAATATGTTAACATTTCAAGAAACAGAAAAAACAGCAGCTTTCAGGGACTGAAAAGCAGCTGAATAGTTACATTCATAAGCTCTGCCATCTAGAAATCAGGTCATAAAAGATACTGTAGTGGTTATAAAAGCATGGAAAGCATGGTGATGGGTATCAGGTCATATTCAGCACTGATAACATGGGATCAGCTATCTCTGAACTCTCAGATGTCAGTATTCCTGGAACACTGACACCAAAATAACCACTATGATTTCCTATATATATATTTATTATTGCATCAAATAGTCCTAAATGAAGTCACCGATAAGCCAAATATTTAATGCTTGATTTGGAAAATTAGTGGACAGAGCCCATAAAAATGCAGTTATTCTGGGATTAAATTTGGAAAATTTAATTCACACAAAAGACAATACTGGACTGAACATTTGGTGTATAAGATAAATAATAAGAAATAAGCCTAAACTTTTCATTTAATTAAATATGAATGGGACTGAATGAAAAACACTGAGGTCGGTGCAACAAAGCAGGTTTGGCAACGACGTAAAAATACAATCCAACTGGACAAACAACCTCAGACATGAAGCCGCTGCATACTGTCCAGATCCATCTGTGAGTATTTGGATTTACTGTACAATGATAGGATTTCTCACAAGAAAAAAATTAAAGTACAGTGCCAGAATATCAGAAACTTTACTCAAAGGCAGGATGCAAAGCTGGCAAAAGAAGTACAGACTGTACCACTGACTGCAAGCAGGTTGATTAAACTCACTGCCTGAACATTAAGGCACACAAAGACTTGGATACAATTCTGATTGTGTATTTTATAAACTAAATGTGCTGCAAGTTCATTTTTATGACATGTAACACATTTATGAAAAATTATCTTAGCATAATTTCAGAGTAAAATTATCCATGTTTACAGTCCTGGAAACAAGACCAAAATATTTTATTCAAACTGTTTAGTGTCTTCGGGACAAAGGTCCTTTTAATCTTTATTCATAAAAAAGTATTAAATTGTTTCAGTATATTCTTATTATAATTTAAAGAACAGATATATATTTATATTTAATAGCTAACCTTATGTGGTTACTGTAATAAAAGCAATGCTTGGATGGAGTTAGTAGAACAAAAGAGAAAGTTTTGAAATTGCATGCTTTAAGATCATTCATAACAATAAAATTACTAAAAAATGATCTTGATTCAGAACCAAACAGGGAAACTCCCGTACCGGTAGCATTTATGTTGATGTTACTCTGATGCATACCAATCACCTACACATGGTTGCAGATTAAACACTCCCCAAGAGGAACACTGCACCCGAACGCACCACGACGACAAAAAGTCCAACACTGACCCAGTTTAAATACGATTTTCTTCCAATAGAAAGCTGAAATCAGTGGAAGCTCCACCCTAAATCCACAAAACCAAATAAATCTCCTGCCATCCCACCACGCCACGACATGAGCTGCTAATACACGGTATAAGAAAAGGTGATTTTAACTTGTTGCTGATTGGTGCATTTTTTTACAGTTTCTGGATCATTTTGGTCCGAGCTTCCAACGACAGACATACAAAAAAAGACACAAAAAGGCTAGACCCTCGTTTAGTCGCAGCAAAATTAAATAAATAAATAATTCTTAATGTATTCAACAGCATGTTTTCCTGTGCTCACCCTCTTCTAAATTAGTCCACAGGCACCAAGGGGAGTAATTAGGCGATCACAAGCTTGAAACATTATTGACAAGGCGTGTGTGGAGTCTATCACTCTGGCAGGAGTTATTATTGCGGATGACCAAATCAGCCTGTTGAACAGTGAGGAGGGAAGCAGCTGCTGTCATAGCCTGCTGGCGCATAAACAAGCCCCTTAAAAGATGCCCAGAATTAACAGATCAGGACATATCTAACACTGGAAATAGTTTTGGATGGATTTCTAATTCATATTCAGGAGAGCAGTGTTTTCACTCCCCAGCTCTTTCTATCTGCTCTCCTTTTGCACTTCTTTATCTTGCCTCCCAGCCTCAGCTGGTCTCTCTATCTGGCCAATGCAGAGCAAACAGAGAGGGAAAGAAAAGGTAAAAGGTTGGTGAGCATCACTGAGGATGAGGGAGATTATTTTCACATTCCAAACGTTCTTGCTAGCTCTGTCTTCCTTTTTTCTTGCTGTCCGATTATCTAATGTTTGTGGGGCATTGCTGTTGCTGGGTGCATCTTCCCTGTTTGTGCACGGATACAGATTTAAACACACAAAGTTTTAAAACAAGAAAGAAAGGCAAAAAGAAAGACCGAGCAACACTTCTATTATTATTTCTACTATTTTCTCATGGAGTTATTTCATCCAATTTCCCTGACACCATCAGGAAAAGGGGATCTAGAGGGAACAGGGAGGGACACAAAACTTTTGAGCTGTTGTCGAGTTATGTTATAACCCACCATGTAGTCACACACAGTTTGTATTTATTCCCACTTAGAACAATAATAGAAAAACAAAGACAACAAAAGAAAAACAAAAAACAACAGAAATAATTCTCTGCAAGTCTGTTGCTGTTTTTATTCCAATACAAATACAGTATGTCCTCCAATAGGGGTTTTTATTTTTCCCAAAGAGCCAGTTGGCTTCCAGGGAAGTCACAACACATCTGTGGAAGGAAACCAGCACTCCCAGCGCTGAAAGTGAAGTGAGAGGGGAGTAAGAAGACAAAAGGAAGTCGCCCTCTGTTCGTATGCATTTAATTTCAGATTTGTCCAAACCGAGCTAATCTCCAGAGCTGATTACAGAAGCTTAACTGGTGATCATCTGAGTCAGTTCTGTTTCTGTGGGTCTCAGGCTGGAATGGAAAAATGTTACAGTGGTCCTTTTCTTTCTCCTCCCAGAGAGCATCTCTCGTTCCTGCAGCTACTACTCACCCCCATCACACACTTTTTCCGATCTCTGATGAATTTCACCTTAGAAATAGTGTTTCTTTAAGAAGCATGTGTCCCAATACAACATTACTGCCTCCATGAGTCCATCCTACCCAGCTGCTCCTACTCAGTCTGGTCCCTTAGTAGGTCTGTGTTGTTGCTGCTCTGAGGAGGCGGTACAGGTCGGGGGGTATGAGGTGGGGGACTGTGAGGTTTCTGGCGTGGGCTTGGCCCCCCTCCACCCTCACTGTCTGTGTTGGAGGAGGATGGGGGAGGGGGTGGAGGTAATCGGGGCAGGGGGGCAGACGAAGGTGGTATTCTCGTTGAGGATGATCCTATACTGCTGCCCGATCTCAGGCTCTGGATCCTTCTGCACTCCTGACAGATCCTCACATGGGTGCAGCTGCGGGTGGGCGGCATCACTGGGGTAGGAGCAGGAGGAGGTGGGGTGGTGTTAGCTCCCAGTGGATCTTCAAGAATCCGCTGGGGCCCTGGACCCAGATCGGGCCCTGTAGCTCCTGCTCCACCCGTCAGGGGGCCAGCCCCACTGTACAGCTTCCCGTTGCTGAGCCGCATCTCCCGAACCAGCCGAAGGGGCCGAGGGGCCCCAAGAGCGATGCGGGTGGGGTGGCGCAAGGCTGCCGCGCTGCTCAAGGAACGACGGTGGCGCATGCGGGAGCTCTTTTTACAGGAGACGGCGTTTCGGAACTCTGTGATCATCTCTTGACAGACAGACACCTGGAGGAGAAAAGGAAGGAAGGGAGGGAAGAAGGAAAGACGGAGGGGAAGGAAAGGGGAAGGAGACAAAGGTAGGGGAGGTGCCACAGACACAAAGTAGGCAGGCAGCACAACAAGACAGTGGTAAGGCAGTACACAAAATGAGTAGAGGAAAAGCAATGACATTGAGGGACAGCAAAAAAAAAAAAAGGAGCCCAAAAGAAAGAGGCAGCGAGGAGGCAGAAACACAGACACAGTGGGCATGGTAAACAAAAGGGTTGCAGGAGAAGCAAGGGCACAGATCAACAAATATGGAGATGGTTTAAAAACAGAAATGATGAGGTGATGGGAAGGACGTGGAGACGGATAGAGATGGGAGAATATCCAAGGAGCAGAGAGAGTTATTACAATCTGAACACACAGAACACCAAAATGTTAAGTCTATGGATACTTCATCATGGCACTACTGTATGAACAAACAGGCAGGCCTGCAAACTCAGGTGCACATGTATAAAAAGCCCTCACTCATACAGCAACTGTGCACAGCTTCACACACACACACAGAGTTATCACAACCATAGATTGCTCTTGATTCCAACAGCATGAATACTGTTATATGAACACATGACAGAAAAAAGCATTGACAGGTCCACTACAAACAAACACGCTGATCAAAAATCATGATCAAAAGTCATGTGCTCACATAAACAGAAACAGTACTCGTTATTGGTGAACAGACACTGAGGTGTGTGTTTGAGAGAAAAAGGGAGAGACGCACAGTGAGATGGGTGAGAAGTAATCCAATAATGGAAACGAAGAATACCAGCGTACATGTGAGGCATGTAAAAGAAGATACATCATGACATTTAATGCCAGGGAAAAAGATCACACTACTTCTTAATGCAAGCAAATATTGGCATTTCTCAATATTGCTTATCCGATCTATCATGTTTAGCTCACAAACACTTGCCATACTAATAAACACCAAACACTTAAAGGGCACAATGACATTAAAACAGGCAGAGCATGCAATCTTATCCTCTACCTCTTGTATTGTTTTTGTCACCACGGCAGGTCAGAGTTACAAACTTGAACATTACTCACATCACACATGCACAAAACCCACAGGAAACCCAAATGTTAGGGCACACACAAATATGTACACATGGAGGTAGAAGCATTAAAGGAAATCTGCCCACTCACACACACACACACACACACACATACACAGTAAACAACATAATCAAAAGGGTTGGCGGGATGCCATGGGAACCTACTGGGGTATATCTGTGGGGTCGGCGAGGGCAGGTATGGGGGCATACCTCATCAGTCTCTGCCGAGCGGCGCGTTGACCACACAAACTCCATAATGGCTACAAACACAGCGATGATGAGGCCGCAGATCAGCACCACGAAGATACCCCCAATGTTCTCCATGCCCAGACCTGCGAGACAGAGCCACAGGATACAAATGCAGTGAAGCAAACACAGCACTGGCAACAGGTCAGGGTGATGTTCTGGATTTTATCTATCTTGTTTTACATAACCGACCCCGGCTCCTGCAGCCATGATTTCCTCATAAACACTTTCACCTGCAACATCCCTGGTATGGAAATTATTTATAGTAAAAGTAGAGTTATAAAGATACAAATGTACCGGATGCTCTCAAAGAAGTCAAGAAGCGATTTCAAGGTAAAACAGGTTTATATAAATAGCATCGTTTTACAAACAGTGAGTGGTGGAGTGGGTCTGTGCAGTGATAGCCAGCTTTTTAGTAAGGTTAAAATGCTTTTCTGGGTCTGATTTATTATAACATTTTAAAATTTGATGACTGAACATTCTCCCATTTCATAAACACCAACCATGGTCCCGAGCCAAGAAATACAGAGAAATTCAAATGTTCTACCGCTAACCTATAACAAGTGTTTATTTAAAAAAAAATAGATAAAAAACTTAATTTCTTAATTTAGAAAAGACATTTGAATGTCACTGAGTTAAAAAGTGAAGTCTTCTGACACTTGTGCAAAACCAAACAAGTACCCATGGTCATAAAAAGTGGCAAATGCATGTCCTCAGGGAGGCTCACATTCAGTTTTACTAGATGACATTTACATCATGCAGACGCAGCAAGTCTCTTGCAAGTTTGGAAACAAAGCATAATAATAGCATGAGGTCCAACAAAACCCAAACTGCTGGATTACCTTGACTTTAGGAATGAAGATTTAGGTTTTTCCTTTCGTATCTTTTTATGTTTGAAGCAATGATATCTCAATGGGGAAACAAATCAGATCTAAATACATAGATGATTATGATGTCACAACATCAACCAGCAGAAATCTCGGAAAAGATGGCCGTCAGATAAGTCCAGTTTGGAGGTCCTGATCGTCACTATTTTAAACTAACAAAGTTCTCAGACATGAGAGTCAACTCTAACCTAATAAACTCAGAAGAGAAACTTTTTTCTCAGAGTATCATGTTAATCTTTATAATAAAATTAGACATTCAGTATGACACTGCTTCTTAACGTATTTTCATCCTTTCCTCACATCATAACAGTCTGCAAGGGGGGGGGGTGGCTTTAACCCAAAATATTGTCATGCTGCATCAAGTAAAGTGTTGGATTTTGTGTTATTTTTAGAGCTTGACCCATGGTTGGCACCCTAAATCTTTTTCCACTCGTGCATAGAGAGATACGTATCAGGCTTGTATTTTCCCCTAGTATACATGGAAGGCTAAATCACTGGAATTAAATAAATAAGAACCTTTCTCAAATGGACTCTAGAGTATTAAACATATACTGTACAGATTTTTGATTAAGTACTTTGCTACCAAAAACATTTTTACTTTTATTATTTTCTTTGTCTTTCATGCATATGCTGACTCTGAACATGCACACACAAACACACTCACCAGTAAACTTCACATTGCATGCCTCCTGAGACAAACAGAATGCATTTGGGAAAGCAAATTGTGCTAAGCACCCTTCAAATGGACATTAGGTTAGGCATTAGCCATTAGCTGCACTGTAGCAGAGAGTGAGGAGACTACTACTGGGGACATTAGAGAGGAGGTGAGGGAGGACACAGGCAGCTGCGGTCAACTCACCCTTGGCACGGTGGTCCTCCTCTTTGGGACACTGTCCTCCCTCCCACCACCTCCTCTTCAGTATCTCAAGCCTGTTATTCTCCTGCAGCTGGAGGATGGCCAGTGTGATCTCATCTCTGAACGGAGATCCTGGCAGATGAGAGGAGCAAGATAATAGTCAGCGGTGGGCAAGGTGCAGCTTAGAGGGAGGCTTTTTGAGAAGACATGAAAGTGTTGGGAAAGAATTGCTGTTGCAGCTTTGAAGTGGATACAAGTGATGTTGCAGTGATGAGAAAGAGGATTGGTGAACAGTAAACAGTGAGATTACAACCAGAGACATCAGTACAGCTGCTGCTTGAACAGAAATCAGAATATCTTATGATCAAGACACACAATAGCAGACTGGAAGCATTTAATGGTTTGTTTGACCAGATATGCAAATATATTCCAAGGTATCATAATGATATTTGGCCACGAAGATTGAAACGCTCTTTCTAATAAACAGGTCTCTCCCTATGAAACACACCAACAGTTGTCCCATGGATTAAAGAGAATAATGGGGAAGCTGTACTGCAAAGAAGCTAAGCTTAGTATTGAAACTGAGTCAGCTGGCTCGATCATTTCCAATTAAAAATAAATAAATAAATGCTCTGCATTTCAAAACATTACTCAAATAGCCAATAGAGTTCAAGCTATGCGTCATTCCTGAAGTCTTCAGAAAGGCAAATCCTTCTTTACTTTAAAGATCACACTTGCTTTCTACTCTCATCTCCGGTTGGTGTCAGCCCCTCACATGCTAACCGTCTCCTGGCTGCAGCTTCACATGCAGAGCAGCAACTTCAAAGGAATCAATCATCAAACTTCCAATCAAGAAACTAAATCCATCTTCTCACTCTATCAATAACGTTTGGTTGAGTAAAGCGAAATATCCGCACCACCAGAGGAAAATGTAAAACGTTTTTTTTTTTGTACCCTTCTTTGGCAGCACTTTCTGAATAAATGTCTCATCCTTCTTTGGTCTTTCACTCCAGATCTGCCTCTCCTTCATCTCTGCTTCCCCTTCATCTCTGCCTTAGGTCCAAACCAGAAAGTCAAGTAATCACTGACCTCTTCATTCAAACAGATCCCTGACTTTGTGACATCTCCTCTGTGAGGAAAACAAAGGAATGAAACTGAGCCGAGCATGTGTGAAAAGCAATTTCCACACCTTCAAATACTTAATGAGTCCATGGATACAAAATAAACAAAAAGCTTTTAACAGATCTAATCTCACAAATCAGTTCCAAGTACATGTGTCTGCTTAGCATAATTGATTTTGTGTCAGTGTTCCTACTCCTCCTGCTTTAATGACTGTTAATCCTTTTTGTTCCTTTTGTTGATAAAAACTTACATTTCCAGCAGTACATTAATAGAGATAGGAGATAGCTCCCTGTCACTCAAACACTCTGCTCTCTGTCGGACATGTTCGGTCACACTGCGCTTGTTTTCCCCACAAGAAGTGTTGCTTCAACTGTTTCAGGGGACTTTGTACCCACTCAGTTTCTCAGAGTTCACTGGGGCTATAGGTAACCTACATCCTGCTGTAAATAGCTCCCAGACTAATGATTGTGTCCAAAGCTATTTCAAGATAAGAAGAGCTCACCTTCTCAGAAGAGCATCGACCTTGAAGTAACAGAGTACACATTATGTTTAAGATACAAGTCAGGGTGGAATATCTTAAAACCTTTAAAAGTAGGAAGCAACCCTGATTGTAATGCTGCCTTTATTGAACAAGCTTGTGCCATAAGATGGTGATTCATGGCAGAAATTTTGCTCGAAAGGAATTTTGTTTACTTTATGACAACCTAATAAAACATCCTGTTATCTTTCCCTAAAATACAGAAAAATGTACAATGTAGGACGTTTTATCTTGAATCTTATTATGACTGCATCTATTTTGATTTTCCATTATTACTTTCACAAATAATCTCAATCCTCTAACAGTCAGTGTGATCAAAGACACGACAGGTATGTTTGTGACATTCAAAGCCCTGATGAGACCACCTTCAGCCAAGCAGTGTGATGAAGGGCTTTGAATCCAAAGAAAAGCAGTCATTCATTACTGATAGATGAGTCTCATTTCACAGGCACACTCAAAAAGATATGAATTCAGTTTTAATAATAGTTACTTGATGAAGTTTATGAAGGATGTTTAGTTTTAAAGGGATGTTTTAGTATAATTACCAAGAGGCATGCCAATGCCGTAGCCCTTGGTGTCCAGCAGGCCTCCTATCTGTGTGAGATTGCAGTTGAGGCCGCGATGGTACTCGTTCATAGTGCTCTCCATAAGGAAGGCGTACTTGGAATTGAGTACACGGGCAATGCCTTCCTCTGTGCTTTTCACAAATACACTGGGCTGTTTAGAGTTCATGTAGTTCCACATCCGCTGATATGTTTGGTACCGTGAGTTCTGCAGAAAAATAGGAATAAGACAAGAAAAATTCAGCTGTTGCCAGTGTTTTTATGTGCTTCCCAAAATGTACAACATCTGTCTGTAAATGAGAATAAAAGAAGCGCGGGGTGGGGGGGTATTATGCCATAATAGCTGGGACAAACACAACAGCCTGTCCTTATTGGAGCTGAAATCCAGAATAAATGATGTGCAAAATAATAGAGCTTAGACTAGAGGATGCTTCATCTTTCATTAAGATCAGCACTTTGAAAACATGTAGCAAGTTGTGTGATTATACATTATCTGTGATGTGAAAGCGAAAGAGCTTCTTTGTGCGTTGTGAATGTTCGTTTGGATTAGGCACTGAGTGGTGATGTCCTGTAGCCATACACCGGCTTATGTCAACAAACACTGACCACTTTCTCCTATATCCTTGATATGGACAAACACTAGAGAAATACAAATAAACACCAACCGGCATATGGTCACTGCGCACAAATAAACAAATACACTGTTTTAAACATTCACCTACACACGCTCCCACAGGCAAACACACCTACACACACAGACAAAACACACTATGACAAACACAGATGTCGACTCAGATGCCAGAAGCAAATTCAAAAAGTAAACGCAGGCAATCCGCCACTTAAAACAATCAGCCATAAAGACGACTATAGACAAAGCCAGACACATTCTGGCAAATATGAGAAAAGAGGTTCAGTCCATTTACAGCAAGGACGACATACACAAACAAATACTTTACAAATTGCAACATGGTAAATCTGTAAATCCAAATGGCAACACAAAGAGCTATTTAAATTGTTCCACGGATTTAAACACAAACAAAGCTATTTACAAGCTGCTGTGGTGAGGCCGTACCATGAAGAAAGTCATGGTGCTCCCTCCATGAATGGTACCGTACTCTATATTGGTCTGGTCGGCCAAATCGTCAGGAGACTCGATGGGAACTTCCATCCTCTGGACAGTAAGGAAGGCTGCCAGATTGGCCGTGTAAGAGGAGATGATGATCAGAGTGAACGCCCACCTATGAGGTGAAGGAAAGCGGGAGAGATCAAGTACTGTTTGTATTGATAATTTATTAATAAGAGCAAGAACTGATTAAATAACCAATTAAATATCTCTGTGTGAAGCAATGGGAATAAATTTAAGAAGATTTAGAAATTATCTAAAATATTTTCTCATATAATGACCCATCATTGTCTAAAACAGACCTGTAAGACGTTTGATGCCTAAGCATGAACAGTTGTGCAACGTCTCAGACACTTTACAACAGTAACTTTGAAGACTTTTAATATCCTCACAGGCTTAAATCAAGAAGAACATCATTTACTAACTACACTTATTAATTCTCCCTATCTCACTCAACTCTGTAATTTGCTGTTCCTGTCCTTTTTTATCTTCTCAGCTCTCAACAATTATTATTCCTTTCTTAGCACATGTGTCGTTCAAAGTTGCTTTGTTGCCACAAGAAAAGCATCAAACATGCAGCCTTTAGCGAGATAGCATTTGCTCATCGTTAAAATAAAACGTTGGAACTCATAAAATGTTTTAGATGCAGAACATACTGGCACAACAGATGTCCTAAAATAATAAATAATTACAGAAAATGCAATTTAATGCTTGGAAAAAAAAGACTAGCTTGGATGATTCAGATTACATGCTGCGCATGTGAAGAAGTGTAATGGCTTTCATCATGTACGATCATTTTACTCTATTTAGGTGCTCGGTTTGAATTACTAATGTTTTAAATTGACTATTTCTGTTATTCTGAGTTTTTATTTTTCTAAAAAAATCTTTGTTTGTAACCTCCTTAACTTACAGAGTAACTCTTTATTATGGCAACATGTCAGTTGTGTTAGAACGTCATGTAGCATCACTTAAATCATTTGAGACAGTTTGAAAGTTTAAAGATCGCCTCCAGAGATGTTTTAAGACATAAAAAACACTGACTAAGAGTTAGTCTGACATATCTTTACTTAAGAATAAT
>JBAMIG010000006.1:8926747-8939569 GCA_037177335.1 Kiunga ballochi
CTGACATATCTTTACTTAAGAATAATATGTGTGTATATATATATATATATATATATATATATATATATATAAAAATAAACACATACACACGTGTCTGGATAGGTTGTCAGACATTCAGGTCATAGCCTGAGACATGTTTCTTTTAGATGAAGATGCTTACACTCTCATCCAATAAGCTTTTTCATTTCAAGCTTTTTAGTTTCTAGAGGGATAATTGGCATCTCGAGGGGTTTTAAAGTAACGCCTGTCAGAGTTTCACCAGCTCATTGTGTGAGAAATGAATAAAGATGTGAATTATCAGTGTTATTCTGTGTACAATTATCCATATTTAACAACACTTTTATGTGTTTTTGCAGATAGACTGCAATGTTTACAAGCTTCATTCCAGACACTGAAGATTTTTTCCCTCCAGTTTGCCAGCTTTATTTCCAACACATTAACATGAGAGACTGAGTGAATATATTGAGTGATGGTCACATTTGCTTGCTTGTCAACAATGCTGATAAATCTTAATACTCATAATTTTAATAATAATAAAATAATATCTTAATTACAGATGATTAGGGGACTTGTAGGTGACTCTGGGCTGTAATTGAAACACTGTCGTTTCAGCTGCATACCTTCTGAGACATATTTTAGTCCAGACTCCAGGGTATCTAAGAGAAAGCATCTCACACCAACAATTTTCTGATATTTGTATGAAAAGGGCTTCATCTGTGGCCTTTAGACACCAGGTCTTAACTCTATAAACTATTGTGTTGGGTGATGTGTGTGATCCTTCTTTTGCTTCCACCATATAACGCTCTATGGTAAACACTGTAAAACTTGTGCTTCTGATCAATTTTAAAAATTCTTCTTCTTTTTAAGAAACTGATCTATTTGAGTTCATGTGCAAACAGGATGGTTGGGTAGATTATAAGCTTTCAATGACTCATACGCCTGATATCAACTTTAATTTGTTTCCAAAAAGGTGATCTTTTAGGACAGATTAAATTAAACCCTATAAATAGAAACCCAGTTGCTTCTTATTCACACTCTTAGATACAAAATATTTATCTTCAAAAGCACACTGACTTTTCCCCTGATTAGCTTCCAGTCCCAGCAAAGCAGAAAACCTTCTTGTTTTTCTGTTTTCTTTTGTTTCAGATGATCACAGTGAAAACTTCCCCTTTGACAGATGAATGTGAATACAGCTCTATCTGAACATGCGTCTTATTACAAAGCAAAGATGAAACGTCCAGATAAAGAGACGACTGATGCAAAAGTAGATTTCTGAGTGGAAAGAGTATTAAACTAGAAACTTATCTGCATGATACTTACCACACGCCACTGACACATCTGGTGGATAAGGCTCTTGGCATTATCTCTGATCCCTGCTGCATGAAACCGCCAACTGGGAACCACAAGCTGTTTCCCAGAGTGTACTGGTTCTCCAACATGTCTCTGCGCTCTCGCAGACATGGGTGAGGGTTGTACCACTCATACGGGCTTAATCTGATGGGGAAACGACGATACAGTAAAGCAACCTTCAGGACAAACATTAATACAGTAATGCACCTCTGTCGTGTTATTCAAGCCGATCAGTCATGCAGGCTCTGTCAAACTGTCTGTGGAAGGCTGCACAGTGTAAAATATGTTAATAAAAGACAGGTGACTCATGTTTTAGGAAGATAAATGTGATTGAGCTGAGATGCGAGTTGCAGACCATCAGTACAGGTTGTGATGTGATGTACTGACCTTGCTGCCAGGAAGAGCACACAGCTGACTGCCAGGTAGGCAAGTAACATGAAGAGCCAGACAGCTGGAGAGAAGGGGTCGAGAAAGGAGAAGTAGCCTGGCTTACGACCCTGTTAAAAGAAAACAAATGTGGAAAGGTTGGAAAACAGAGACAGACGGTGACAGAGACACAGAAAAAGTGTCCCCTTTGCACCACAGGAGGGCAGTGTCCTTCTCTGCACTGTTAAATGTCTGCAGTGCTTTGATAGTCTAATGCCACAATCCATAAAAGCTGTTTCACAATGTTGGGGCGCGCTTGGCGTACACCCAAGACCTCATTAGCAATGTAAAGCTGCCACTGTTACCCAGCTACAGAGCTCTGACTTACTGAGCAAAATGAACCATAACTATAAACTTTACTGTGGACTTAATGGATGCAGAACGCAGCACACTAAACAAATACAATCATTTGCTTCAATGCAAGAGATCGACTCTAATGCAAAAATGCAGACTGCTTCATTTTAATAAGTGTAGGCTGCCTTTATCTGCATGAAACTGCTGGTTCATAAACAACCCAGAAAGAAGATAGCGATTCCAGTACAAGGTCTGAAGAGTATCGCCCCACAGGTTCCCCACAGCCTGAGATAACACCCTCACCAGTTGAACTCGGTACAAGATGCTGATCCCCAGGGTCATGAACGGCTTAGAGAAGTCAATAACTTTCTCTCTTTCCGATGTGATGGTGAAGCCTGCAACGGCCAGGTCTGCTTTCTGCAGATTGACAGAGATAGATAGGTGGGCAGATAACAGAGGGATGAGGAGGAGAGATATAGGTAGTGAAGGAGAGTGAGGCAGAAAAAAGGACAAGTGGTAAGGTATAAAAATAGAAAGGTAAGTGATGCTCTATGAAATGCTTATTTCAGGGAAAAAGAATTGAAAGTTTATGCACAACCTAGATACGTGAACTCTACCAAACACACACATACACACAATTAATACACTGTCTAAATGAGGCTAATTGAAAGTAAGCATTGGGTGGCTGATCTTTCCACCTGTATAAAACCTACAGTTCTCCGGTTGTTCTGCCTCCCCTCCATCTCATCCATTAAAAGCTAATTTATGAACATGGGCCACTAATTAGAGTCGAGTGATCCGGCAATGGGGAGGGCAGAGAGGGAGAAGAAGCATGGAGAATTGGGGGAGCGCCGGTGTGGCAGGCCCCACACAGGGACCACAGTCTGGTAATTGAAGTATACCGTATGGTAATTAAGCAGAGAGGGGCTCTCATTAGCCTGCTTCAACCAGAGTGCCTGCTAAAGGAACATAGAGGGCTGGACTGGGAGAGGAAGAGGGGGATAGTTGCGGGTTATAGTGAAGATGGCACGGGCAATTTTAAGCAATTCTACCACTCTCTTTTGGGGAATTAACAAGTCAGCTTTTGTCCTAGATAAGAGTCTTAGTCCCCTCTGAGGGCAATTTGAGACATGGGAAGTTACAGCAGAGTTGTGGTTTGGGGCTACAGCGCAAGTGTGTGTGTGTGTGAGAGTGTGTGAGTGGGTGGGTGTGTACATAGCTATGAGTTTCTCATAACTTCCTATTTGCAGAGAAGCTCTATGGAACATCCGTGCATGTTTTCTATGCATTCTGGAGAGTACTTACCCTGTTGATTAGCTCTCCAACCATGCCAGTCCATGAGCCGTTGGGCTCTGGGGCCCCATACAGCCCATCATCCACAAGCTTGATCTTGAAGGAAAATTTCAAGATGTCTGCAAGCTCTCTCAGCATGTCAACACAGAAGCCCTCATACTGGTCATTCCCTTGGAAATCCTGGTAGTTGTCTTTACGCATAACATATGGGTTCTCCTGTACACAGGAGACAGCAGACTGTCTCAAAACTACAAATACCAAGTGCAAAGATTATTCACTAGATTAAATAGATCATCCACATTTGAAAGGGTCAGAAAGGATGGTTATTTCCTTTCTGGTTAACAGTTTCTTATAAACAAAGCAAATTTGAATATTCAACATATCATCATAGTGCCATAAGACATCTAGGCTAGTTTTGATGTCTTATGGAAGTAGTAAGTCACCACATTTAAGTCACCACATGTACGGTATTTCCTGAATACGATCTAATGCACATTTTATGGGGAATGGGATCTTTTACATATTATTACAATCAGTACATTTTTAGACAATACCACTAAGGATAGGAGCTTCTAAACTGGTTGAAGTCCATTTTACATGGTATTTAGACTCTAATTAGTAGTACAGAAATGCTTTGTGGAGATTTAAGAGCACATTTTTATTGGAGCGTCATCAAACCTACTGACTGAAAGTCACAATTCCTCGGCCTCAGCTGTTTTAATTTACTGCAGACCATTTCTATCTGCCTCATGTAAGTCCCCTACAGTTTTATATTCAACACTAAATTGCTTTAAGAGACATAAATTGATAGTGGAGCATGGCTGCAGATGAAGGTGAGAGTGAGCCAAACAGACAGATTCAGAAACCACCGTGTGGTCATTGAAGTAAATCGATGCAGATAAAGCTGAGCACCATGAGATGACAGGCTGTGCTCACACTAAGGTTGGCTGATTCATCTTAGAAAAGGTGCAGGGAGGAAAATTAAATACACCAGACTTCACATGAAAAATGCCAATTTGCTACTCAGAAGAGCGCACACCAGGGATCGAATCACTAATCTTGTTGGATGTGAGACAAGTGTTTTTACCAGTAGAAGAGCAGTTCCCAGTCTGATGAGTCAGGTCATCATGAAAAATAACCAAATCGCATTTCTCTTGAATTTATTATTTTAACAGTGGTTTTTAAAATAATTGTTCAGTACTATCTCACTGCAATGAAATCTGAAAAAAAATTAATTAGGGTGAGAATTAAGATTAGACCTTCAGTGAGTGAAACCAAAGCACTAAAATGCCATAATCATACATTTCTAAATAAATTAATGGATAAATGGATGAATGGGTGAATGGATAAAAATAAAATTCTAGTCTTATGCATTTATTCATGTGTATATTTAATTAGTTGAATTTTACATTAATTTGTTTTTCAGAATTCTACATGTCAATTCTACACCCTATTTTCAATCTCTAAATTATTTTATTATATTTACTCAATTCCACAGTGATATATGTATATCTATATAAATCTATTGGTTTATTTATAACTCTATTTCCTCATTCTGTTATTTTTATTTTTCTGTATTGGAAGGCAGCAATTTAAGACAGTTCTGTAAGAAGCAGGAATCTGATAATAAATGTTAAAATACCTGTAAAAATTAAGAATAAATGCAGAATAAAAAGGTAAAATAATTGTAAATAATTGATAAAGTCATAAACATAAATATATATAATCAAACTGATAAATATATTGAATTAATTCATTTATTAATTTTCTGTTTGGCTATTCGGCTAAGTTGATGGGGAAGATAAAACCTTTTCTCAGCCATTAGCAGGCGAGATGTAGGATAAACCCTGGACAGGTCGCCAGTCTATCGCTGGACAAACTCAGTAACAAACCACTCACAATCAAGACTAGCCATATGACTGAGCATGCATGTCTTTGGGTGTGTGGAGGAAGATGAGGCATCCTGAGAAAACACATTTACATCGAGGAAGATGTAATGCTCAGAAAAACCACTGTTCAAACCTCAAACCTGCTGAAGCACAAACCAGCAACTTTCTGGCTGCGACACTGTAATACTATCCACCAATTCAACATGAACAAATACGAGTTATTTTCATTATTTTGCCTTTGTATCCTCTTATTTCTGAATATGTTTACTCTGTGTTTTAATTACTTGTGATTGTGGCATTTTCCACAGTAAAGTCATCTGATGTCATCTTGAACTATTATTAATTTACTAATATATTTTCAACAGTGGAGACCTTTTCAGATCAATACTGTTTCAAGATTACAGTTAGGGACTGACATTATGGAAGAGATTTGATGGCATCAAATGATAAACTAATGTTTAGAAGCCTGTTATTATTTTTTCCAGTCTTATCATAGGAACACATATATATCATCGTTTCTGTGACAGTTACAGGAACGCCTAAATTATTAGAAAAAACTCATAAAACCACAGGAGCTCCGGCACAGCCTGTGTACCAGCACAAAGACAAGCCTGCACTCGCTTGTGAGGACCCTTGCAGGATGACTGTGACCTTACCAGAATGGTGGTGACAATGAGAGTCTTGTTTGCCAGCGTTTCGGAGACATTTATATCCAGGCTAGTGGAGTTCATTGCCAAGGTGTTGTTAGAATACCAGATCCCAATCTAAACAAGAGGGAAAAGCAGGAGGAAATCATTGACTGGTGGGATGTATAATGCACTGTTGAGCTTCACTACAACTGTTTTTATGTTGTCGCAGGCTGCATGCCCAAGTATGTGACTATATCAATCCTGATGGTCTATTCCATAACAGCTTTACTTACTTTATGCAATATACTTTAGCATCAGGATCTATACTATTTCATATTATATGCATACCAATAGGCTCCCACTGGAGCAATAGATCTACTTGTAGTACTGTGACTGTGCTTCATTAAGAAAAACCCTGCTATGACAAGCAGAGCAAAGAGCTAAGGACAAGATGGGTAAACACAATACAGAAAAGCATTTGTGATCAGCAGTTTATTTTCAACACCTCATTCCTTCTCTAACACCTTTCTGAAATTACATAATACATTAATTTCCATTTTATGGAGACAGTAAAGACACTTGAGTACATAATGTGCGATAACCTAACCAACATGCAGAATGAATATTTCAGTAAAACAGAGGAGAGGTAAAGATTTTACACACAGAATAACAGCTTTTCCTTGACTTTCTTTGCCCTGCTCTGACATTTAAGAGTAGCCTTTTCTGTGAGCCACCACTGACTGCTTACAGTATGGATGTCGCTGTACAGAGAGGTGGCAAAGTTAAAATGTTAATTACTACAAGCAAAAGCTCCATTGAGCTCGAGTTTAGCTTTCAGTGGGAAGGTGGCATTTTGTGTTAGTATTAGAGACAGCTGGCAGTGCTTTAGAAGACATACTAAGAGAGGCAAATAGAAAGTCTTTCCTCCAGTTGATGAACATCACCTGCAGAGATGTGAGCATTTAATGCTTCATTTAAACTTAACTTTAAAATGCTAAATGCTCCCCCACCCAGTTTTTTTCATGCTTACCAGATACTGCTGCACTGACTGTTAAATTAAGTGGAAGATGTTTTCCCCATTATCATTATTTGGTATGTCATAACCAGTAAGTTAGAGCAGCTAATGAGCAAACTATTTTGTAAATCATATTGACATGTGTTTTATGATATGGAGCACGGAGTGGTTGCTGCATTAGGATGCAGGGTAGCTTATCTTTTCCTTTTCTCTTTTTTCTTATACGCTTCAACTAATCCTGTTCTGTTTCTTTGCTAAATCATCCACACATTTAAAAAGCCCAGTGTGAAGATATCTTGTTGCTGGTATGTGATGCAATGCCTGAAAGCAAAACCTTGCTGTTGCATGATGCCGTGGGCTGGAAAAAAAAAAGAGCTGTGCCATTGCTAAACCTCAAATGCTACAGGGCAATGATGATTCCAGGAATGTAGAAATAAGTGTAAAGTGCTGTGTTTTAGGTATTTTTGCTCTTATTCTTTTATTGAGCTCATTCCGAATAAGGATTGTAAGCGGGGCTAGAACCTATCCTAGGAATTAGTTGGCAAGAGCAAATGAATCAATTAACTTTACATGTATACCTTTGCATGACAACAGGAGGACAAAGAACCCAGAAGAAGAAGTATCCTGAGAAAACCCATACATGCAAACTCTAGTGTGCAGCCCTAGTCTTTAAACCTTACACATAAACAGGAAGAATAAACCTTCACCACCACTTGGTGGTCATCTTCCTTGGCCAACATCTTCACAACAACAATTCACTCTGACTGAATGTTATGAAATTACAGAAAATATTGTTATCTTTTGGGGATAATGCACTCTGACCAGACTCAGTTTGATCAAGTTGGAAGTCTTCAATGACTGATGAATAACCTGATGTTAATATCTAAGTTATATTCTGATCCATTAAAGTCGTTTATTTCAATGCAAGTCTCAATCAAGTACAGTCACAACACATATAAATACTTCAAGCAAATAAGAGATAGACTAAATTAATCTTATAAATACATACCAGAAATATTGTTTTACAAACAGAAAGAGCAGAGATGTCAAACACAAACAACAAATGTAAAGCTGTTTGTTATAAAGACAATAAATCCAAATATTTTCAAGTTTCAAGACAACACCGATAGTAGCAGGCAAGGTAAGCATTCAGATGCAAAAAGAAAAGATATCCAAGGCAGCATCTGTCACATACACACTGATTGGATTCAATACCTCCTCACAAGATTAGCAATTATAAACAAAGAAAAACCTAATAAGCTAGAAAAGCAGCTAATGTATTCAAGTAGCTTTCAGGTAAAGGGAATGTTAACTTATATTCAGATCTGACACATGACCCACATCTCCAGACAGGTTACACTAAAAGCCTGTCAGAGGAAACATACATCAACTTCAAAAAGTACAGATCTGGCTACCATAAGGGACTATGCGGTGAGGCTGACCTCAGAGTTAAAAGCCTCCCTCAGCTTTGTGAAATCAGATGGCTGACCTGTAACCAACCCAATGCCTAAGGACATTATGACCTGGCTGTTACATGATAACAGGTGACTCCTGACCTCTTTGTGCCCTCCTCTGTGCTTCTCCAGAATCCGCAGGGTGTAGTTGGTTCTCTGGCCTTTGCTGTTGAACTCCACTCGTCCAGTCAGGCCATCATACTCCACCTGGCAGGCAGATGGAGAGGGATTAGAGGAGGTATGACAGTGGAAATGCAGCAGAGGAGAAAGATGAGACAATGAGAGGAGAGTATAGAAACAATGAAAAGAGACAGGGACATAAACAAAAGTCATTGCTTTGCATGAAACCAAAAGTGCCTCTCACTATCCATCATCGTCATTAGACGGATCCAACCAAGTGATCAGGAAGAAAGAAGGAGTAAACACACTCGAATAAAAAGACAGGACAGGAATGATCTTGCCTGGATCAGCTGGAAGAAACTGACTAATCAAAGAGGCTCAGACAGATCAGCACAGAGTCAACAGCTCTCTAATAAGACTCAGACCTGCACCTCACAGCGCAGCTTGGCCTCTCCAAAACCAAGGTCCTGGCACAATTTGTGGGAAGTGTGATGAATGGCTGAGTGCTGAAGATGGAGCACACCATGATGTTGACTAACAAAGACAGATGTCAGGCAGATGGGCCGCAGGCAATGAAAGATGGGACGCAGGCTGCCTTGACAACAGGTCATCGATGAGAGAAGCGGACGACAAGAAATGGGAGATGACAAAGAACAACAAGAGGCAGAGGTTACATGCAACACGGGATCCAGATGCAGCATAATGTTGTTCATGTTTTTATTAATAAATAACTGAAAAAAAATAATTCAATAACAAATGTGATAAGCGACTAAAGACAGTTGTTCTGAAATTAACAGAAATCTGCTTTTGCTTTTGACAAGCTGTACAAGCACAGATTACTTTCATCATGATTATTCTCCAGGTTCCATCTCTCCCTTTTTTCTGAGCTGTTAAATCATAAGACCCATCAAACTTCCCAGGGATTACGTCCTGAAATGATGCTTTTTATCTAAATAAGAGTGAGGAATGCTTAGCTTGAATTTACACAAAGAAAATCTAAAAATCCTCTGAGAAACTTTGATCAGATCAGATGTGATTTATGCTTGAAATAAAATCCAATAACCTGACTGACAGAAAGTATAAACAGATTAATTTTCAACTACATAGTTGAGTTATAATTACAAACACATCATAATAAGCATAAAGAAACTGTGAATTAATCTTTTCTGACTATTTTTGATCACTTGCATTTCAGCAGCAGGCTGATCGTATAATAAAATAATTGTTAGTTATAGCATACTTGTAAACAGGAGTCTGTGTGTAATACGGCCAAATAACCTGTTAATCTGAACATTTATCCTTTATATCCATTTATAAAATAAAAATTTCAATTAAGTTTTGGGCACTGGACAAAAAGACATTTGATTATAGATGATACAAGCTTTTCAGCATCAAAGAAATATTTGTGCATCAGTTAACCTGAATGCAAGACTAAACTCTGCATGCAAACCTCTGCATGTGTCTCTTTGTGTGCATGATCCAGCAAATGAGCTTTTATACATTATACATCAGCACTTATTGCACACAGATACACTTATCAAGCATTTACCATGCGCAGATAATTCATGAGGCTCGTCCCATGTTGCCAGATCTGAGGTGAGGTGCAGCTGAGTGGCTTCACACCAATTTCCTGACTGCGGTTCAGCTCCCTCACCGCCCCCACCACCACATGCACGGCATCGAACATCAGCGCCGAGGAGAGCTGCGGAAGAGATGGATGTACAGAAGATATGGAGGATGGTAGATATGGGGGCGAGATGGATGGAAACAAAGTAAGACAGGGGGAAAAAACAGGGGAAAGATTAAATGAAGAGGGAGGTACAAGCAGAGGTGATTGAAGGTAGTCAGGGATGGGGGTGGGGGGTGGGGGGGGGGAGAAAAGAAGTTAGAAATGAGTAAACAAGCAGTAAGGAAACAGATGGATGCATCAATACTCATTACAGGGGCATCAGAGTGAATTAAATCTCTTTAAATGCTCTGTATATCAGTGTGAGGAATTAAGCAGCTCAAAATGTTGTATTCTTAACAACTTTGACAATTAGTCTAAATAATGGGCATCATGAGTGATCGTGGGTGCCAAGAGACTGACCGCAGGGCCGGGGTAGGTCAGATCACATCCCTCCCTCCAAGAGAGGTTCAGGCTTCGGATGAACTCCAAGTAGAAGGGATGGGTCGTATTAAACATGGAAAAACCCACAATGTTGGACTGCTCGTCCACTATGTCATCCAATTTCAACAGAGGAAAGTCCTGAAGAGGCAAAGGGGGATGGAGGAGGGTATTCACAAAGACAGAAAATTAATCTGAGTAGCAAGGCTGATAGTGGAGCAAATTTTAGCCATACAATTACTATACAAAGATGACAGCAATAAGGAAAGCAGACACTGATAGTAGTGACACAATCTCATATGTTTTGAAGAGTTAAAGAAGAAAACAGATAGGAGCAGATAGAGGGGGGTAAACTGTGATACAGGGACAGTAAAGGTTGATGGAAATGACTTGGAAAGCTTTTCATAGTGATATGCATGCAGTGCATCTGAAGCAGAAGATCATATCACGTACAGAGGGCAGACAGAGAAGGAAAAAAATAAAATCAGACATTAAATGACACATTAATTCAAACGCTAGCAGGGGATGGGAGTACTGTATATCAAGGAGGCAGATGAAAAGCCTGAAAGCACAGAGAAGGTGGCAGGTGGCAAAGGGAAAAGCGCACATCACATCTGTCATCACCTTCACCTCAGACCCCTTTTTCTTTCTTTTTTGCCATCCTCCTCTGCATATCCACATCTTTGAACAGCATGTTTTTTTGTCAGATCTCTCCCTCCGTCTTTCCATCTTTCATCTCCTCTTTCTTTCTCCTCTGCCATCCCTCCCACCTCCCTTATCGAACACTTTCTCCGCCTTAGCACCTTTTGCTTGCTTACACTGAGACAGAAGAGGAGGAGGAGCAGTATGGAGGGACAAGTGGAAATGAAAGCGCATGAGACAGAGGAGAGGAAGGAGAAGAATTGGTATTCTCTTACCATGGTGGTGAGAATATACTTATAAAATGCTGAAGTCATCCCCAGCTCCGACGCCTGTAAGACCAATAAAAAAAAATATTAAGAAATATAATAAAGAAACAGCAGGCAAGATATGAATGTGAAAAGAGAGAATAAGAGAGCATAGAGTAAGATTAATGGGAAGAAAGGGGGGAGTAAATGGAGAGGCAGGGAGCAAGGGGACAGTAAGGGGAGTAAACAGAAGAGAATGTGAAGAAGAGGAGAAAGAAGAAGCATATGTTAATCACAGTTTTATATCATCAGGTTAATGCTAGGACATTTCACTGAGGGCGGACAGCCACTCCAAGTGAAAACATCCCGTTAACACTGACTCACGGCCCTGGCGATCGGCCTTAGCATGAATCAGAACAAGCAAGGATAACATCTGCATCCCAGATAAAGATGTTACTTTGTCTGAAATATAAGCGGAGTAAAAGGGTTTGTTGCTTGCGACATATAACTTTTGCAAATGGAAGAGAATGTGATGTATAATTCCTGTGGATCTTTGCAAAGGCCTTTGCTAATTCATTATTTTTATGTACTTTACCCTCATTATGAAAATTACTGGTATTTTTTAACCAATTATATAACAGAGATAAGCAAATCTCTATGAGTCACAGTGATTATTTTGTGTACAAGAGTAATTCTAAATACAAATGCGTGGGCAGTTTTAAAGAGTGTCTGTTTTAGACTTGACCTTCTTGAGGATGAGATAAGAGACAGAGGAATTAGCATCAATGATGATGGTGGCAACTTTGTCATCACGGATCTCCTTCAGGAGAGGGGTAGGGTCCAGGTTGTCATCCAGCATCCTGACTGACAGCGTCTCCCGCGAGATGAGGAAGCGACGGACCAGTTCCTCCAATCTAAGCAGGCCTAAGGGAGAACCCAAGCACAGCCAAGTCACATATCAATGTCTACATGGGTACATATGACATATTTCTCCAAGCCTCTTTGGGCCAATAAACATCTTAATTTATCCTAAAAGGATAACAGATTTGTTTAATTTAGCAAGGTAAGACTTGACAGTTTTATGTGAAATACACAACAAAAAAAAATATTAAATCTGACTTTTGTCATTAATCTCATCCTTGAGTATGTTTGTGTGTGTTATGGTGTCCACCACATGTGCCCTTCTGCAGAGGCCATGATCCAGGAATCAGAGGTGGGACAAAGTCATTGTATAGCAAGTCACAAGTAAGTCCCAAGTCACGACTGGCAAGTCCCGAGTCGAGTCCCAAGTTAATACTAGCAAGTCCCGAGTCAAGTCCCAAGTCAAGACTAGCAAGTCCCGAGTCAAGTCCCAAGTC
>JBAMIG010000006.1:8957999-8973784 GCA_037177335.1 Kiunga ballochi
TGTAGGACTAGAGCAGGGGCGTCAAACTCCAGTCCTGGGCTGGGATTCAGCTGGTTTTTGTTGTCTCCATGCTCCAAGTAAACCTATGAATCTGTTGGACCTATTTGATTTGCATCAGGTGTGTTGTTAATGCAGGGAAACAGCTAAACCTGCTGAATACTGGCCCTCCAGGACTGGAGTTTGATACATGTGGACTAGAGAAACATGGAAAACCTGCCTGATTCTGGCCCTCGAGGACCAGGGTTCCCCACCCCTGGCCTAAACCTAACTCTAAGCTACTTGAGCTCATAATGTTGCCATCCATGATCTTGTACAGTAGACATGATGAGTAAAGGACAATGTCCACTGCTTTCCTTTCACCAGGGACACTATCCTTTGAATTTTAGACATTGTTTTTACTTTATACCTGACTGGTTAATTACTTATTGACAGGCAAACTTTGACAACAAGCTGGTGATGAGATCTCTTTATTCAGGCGTAACACAGAACCATCTGAAACCTGCAGGATAACGATCTTTGTTAACTAACATTGGACACCCCTGTCTTAAACCCTACAGGATAAATGTGGACTCATCAGATCATGTCTTCTTTTGCATTGCTCCTGAGGCTAGTCTTAATCTGTGTAGCAAATAGAAGCCTTGTTTTTGTTTAGTTTTATTGGCCTCAGTGATGTGTGGTGTTCTTGGGGCCATGCATCTATTTGAAACATTGCCAAGAGTTTTCTTGTTGCTATTTTTTTATTTGAATCCACTAAAACTGAAAGTGATCTCATTATAACAATTTTTTCTGACCTCCTTTCTTTCTTAAAGAGAATGCTCTACCACTACTCTTCCAAGTTTTATGAGATATTATAAACCCAGTTTTATTAGTTTAAGAAATCTCTTATGTTCTTTTGTTGTAGTTTTTTGTTTTCTTGATACAAACAAAATATATTTTTCTTTCCGACAGTATTAAGGCTTATTTATGGCTACCTTACATACCTTAATGTGGACATCTAAACCAAAGTCAAACTTCATCAGGACTCCTCCCTCAGTTTAACAGCATATTTTACTGCTGGTGTCCAACAATGGTTTCTGGGACTACGGCCACGACAGACAACCAACCACCTTAGAGCCACAGCTCCGGCGACCACCTCACCAACAGAGGTATGAAATGTAGTCTGCTCAGACAATATTTACTCCAGCCTCTCTGGGGACATTGTTGAAGCTCTGGATGTTTAGGCTTGCCAGGCCTTACTGGCATCCTCCACTACCATCTGAGCCAACTAACCACCAGGAGGTGATCAGTTGATAGCTCCGCCAATCACTTCACCATGCAGCCACAAGTCCGGTGATACATCTACAACAGCATTTTTAAATGGTGCTCAGGGAACATTGCCCTGCATGTTTTAGTTACTTCCAACTCCAGCACATCTGATTCAGGTTCATTAAACTTCTCATCAAGTTCTCTGCAAGTCTACTTCTGAGTCATTCATTGAGTCATGTGTGGTAAAATAGGGTTACCTCTAAAACACGCAGCGTGGTGGTTCCCGAGGACCAGGGTTAAGAAATGCTGATTTACAGCATGTCAGTTGTCACAGCCAACATGCTCGCATGCATGCTTTATTTACATTGGCATGGTTTTTGGGAATACATCAGATCAGGACCGAGTTCAGAGTTCACTTTCAAGTTCCATCAGATTCAACGGTAAATGTGTTGACATGGTGACATGTGGATGTAATAAGGCACATTCTCAGAGAGACAAGAGAGAAGGCTGTGCTGTAGGGACAGCTACAGTACCCTTCCCTGGTGTTGTATATGCTATGCTGGGTGGCATTGGATTTACAGTTGTACTGCTCTGTTGGCTTCATTAGGGTTCAAATTTGGGAGCTCTGAAAAAGTCCTTAAAGTGCGTGAAATAAACATATAATTTTAACTCTGTAAGGGTGTGTATATTGAAACTCTTAGTTCACCCCAACATGGAAGAAATTCCCATAGCAGTCAGGGAAAATCTAGTTCAGTATTCTCTATTTGCATAATGCAATGATTTCATGTGTAATCTGTAAGTAATACTACAAATGTTAAATGCAGATCAAATTCACATCATGTTAGGTGTTCATGTGCTTTTTTAGGATTATTGCTGTAAATAAGAACATGTCAAAGGACAACAGGTGGAAATAAGACAATGGTTAAAATTTACATATCAGTGTACTTAAATGGGTACGGTCTTCATTTTAATAAATACAACTTCACTTTTAGTTAGCTTCCTTTTTTGGCTATAGTGTAGATATTTGGACATTAATTTGTTATTTTCCATGTTTACAGGAAACTTGTGACGTAATAACAGAATGATTGTAAGATTAAAGTGTGGTCACGTCTTCATTAGAGGAAAAGTTTAGACATCACAGCAGATACCTAAAACTATGGTATATAGAGGTCTCACAGGTTTATATTTATATATTTAGATAAAATAATTATCTGAAATATTCTATTTCAGGTTATAAGTGGAGTAGAACCAAAGCACATAATGAAGACTGGCTTTCTTCCTTTATGGATGTAGACCAGGTATTTAATGCAGCTGTCTTATGTTATTTATCTTTTTTATATCGTTTTTTCCTTTAGCATATCCAAACTTTATCAGATATGTAGCAAAACTGAGTTATTCTGTCTGCTTCTACTATTTAAAAGGATGTTTGTATAAAAGTCACTGTGATACAAGCGGTTAGGCTTTTGAGTCTATCTTCTTTACCACAGAAGGTGCATTCGAGCATCGCTCACCAAAATGCTCTTTTTTTTCCTCAGTAAACACAAAACTGTGGATTTCTTTTCTGTTTTACGTTCATATTCCTCATGGATCTATTTGTTTGTTTTGTTTTTGCAGTCTAATGGAGGCCATTTGCTTGCACAGACGTTTGTTTGATCGCTTGTTGTGGCTTCACACACAACTGCCACACGAAGACTCATCTCCAGACGTTGTACCTGAAATGAAAGCATCAATCAAAGCGCACATAAGGTGTATCCTTTTTTTTTAATCTTCGAGTTCTGTATATTGAAATCAAACTTAGGAATGTGTTTATATAGAAAAAGAGCACAACATTCATGTTGCAGAGTATTTTCCTAATTTTTTAGGGAAGCACTTGTTTAACCTTGCTGCTCATTAAGCTTAGTAGTATTAAAAGGGAGAAATCAGTATAATAAATTCCTTATTTGTTGTATGACTTATGACTTTAGTTTACTTGAGAACATTTTGGATGTGAATAGCTACAGTTACATTAAAGCCAAAAACTTAAAGGCTTCAATAAGAAAAACTTTCATACGTCTGAATGTTTCCAGAAAGAAAACAAAGCGGCTGCAGAGCAAAGTACTTTCTACATCTACTTTCTACATGTTGGATGTTATGGATGTTACAACGTGTCTTTATTAACAACACAGATAATGTAAAATAAACTCAATGTTTTCTGTGAGTGTTAATATAAAAAACCATTTTGACTTGGATAAGGATGCATTATGGGAGAATTTAGGGATTTTTATCTGGTTGCTCTCTATGATAACTAGATGCCATTTATTCTGTTCTGTTATTATTACAGATTATCCATCAGACCTCTTACATTCATACTTTGAGAGCATTTCATTTGGCATAAAGGAGCCGACTCAATAGAAAATGATTATAAATAACTGCTGTGAAATTCTGGTACTGTGACAGCTCTGCTTTCAGCAAATGATGAACTATACCATTATAGATAATGTATGCCCAAAGAGACTGAAAAATATCAGCTGGCTACTCTAATGCTGATTTTCTCGTTTTATTTCTTATGAAAATTAGACATGTGAAGAGATCACCTTTGATTCAGCCACCTGCTGCTTACTTTTTATTTTGCTGTCATTTTTTTGAATAAACATTCACAAGTCAACTAGACATCTAAAACGTATTGTCTTGCTTTAACTTCCACTAAAATCTTAATGTCTTTACCTTGTCCTTCCTAAACTACAGACATTTAATCACTTTCTCTTAGCCCTTTGCAGCCGCTTTCGGCTTGTCTCTATCTCTTCTCCCTCAGCCTATATCTGTTTTGTGTCTCTTTTTCAGGAACACTATATACTCCTGTCTCTTTCCTGACCTCTCTCTTTTCCCTCAGCATCTTAGCTGCTGGCGCTCTCTTCTTCGATCTTGATACTGCACTCCCTGCAAAAGCATCCACTCCTCCTCTCTCTGTGTTCATTGAACATGGATAAATTCTTCTCAGTGCTCTCCTTGACGACTCAGTCAGTGACACAGGCTGCTTGGGAAACCACCATGCTCGTGTGACAGTGTCACATCGGAGTATGTCACGCGCAATCATTCACAAAAGGCTCTATGAACAACAAACTCACACTAATTCTAATAGAAGGTTCAAAGAACAATGTGTATGTGTCCTTTTTTCCTTTATGTGTGAATGCTGAAGCAGGCAGTTTGTTAATATGTTCCATCAGTGGGTTTGCATTTCCATCCCTGCTGCGTGCTATGTAACCCCCCCTTGCTCCTCAAATATGTGCAGAGGGGTAGGTGTACACATGTGTTTGGAGCAGGGAGGACCGATGTTCAGTGTGCTGCTCTCCGCAGGAACGGTTTAAAAAAGATACGCTGTTTGGTGTCTGTGGATGTCAAAGCGGCCCCCACTTGTTGCAGCTGCGGCTTACGTCAACACAGCAGTTTAATCACAATTAGGATGCTCTCCTTGAACTCACTCGCCCCCTGGGCTGTGTGAAGAGCTAAAATTTGCATTCAGAACAAAGCCTCTGTAATATAGGAGTGACATTATTACACATGGCACTGCAAAGAGAACAATGTCTGAGTGTAAGAATAGAGCACTGTCAGTTTAAATCAGTGCTAACTATTAGGTGAACGTCACAGTGAATACAGCAAGAAATGTTCACTTTCATCATAAATTGATGGTACATGTTTACTTCTAGGATTTAAACCAACTGGTTTCCCACTGAGCAATTTAACCGTGAAAGACAATGTCTGCTATGTTCAAGGTTATTATAGGAGTATTGTCTAATTCAAGCAGGAGTGTATCTATTCATGTTCATATTTGGCTCCCACTTTGCATGACAGAGCTTCAACCTGCATTTGTAGATGGCAAATGAGCTGTGTTTACATGATTTATGAGAATGATTTCTGATAGTGTTCATGAGCCCGTGCATCGATTTCCATGACAAAATCATGCCTGCTGCAGTGCATCCAGTAATGATTATCTCCCACACAGAGATGCTTCCAGATTCTTACAGGCTTTTTGCATTTCTCTTTATTACAAACTGTTGACAAAACATTTAGAGTCTCCACAGTGCAAAACCGAGGAACATTATTCTGCTCTTTGTGTGACCACTTATGCTGCTGATGTATTGACAATCAGCTGAATTAGCTGCAGCCTCACTGTGCAGTTGGTTGTTCACAACAATTATATTTCCACAGTCCCAACTTTCTCAACTGTGTTGCTTCCTTCATGGATGAGCTGATATTTTTTTATTAAATCATCATATGACTCATTTTCCAAACTTGATATCGTTGCTGAATTCTGTAGTTATTAAAATGTCAGTTTAAGAGACTTAAATTAGTGTATTCTTCATTTACACACAGCATCTCTTCTTGGTAATAAAGATTTTATAGCTTTGTTCTTTGGTGGGATACGATTTGTGATTTCTTTGAGAAACTATTAGGCAACTTGGCTGGCAATAAACACTAAAGTTCAACAGTTTTCAAATTAAACATCTGAACATGGTATGAAAAAAACACAAGGGTGATTGATCTTTAAAAAGCTGTTTTGTATGTTGGCACATTTTCCAAACTGATAAAGTGCACTTCATCACAACTACACGCAATATCTGACATTTGTGTAAAATAAACATGTTTAAAAATTAATTAAAATGGGGTTATAATCATTTAGATTGTTGAACCATCCTCCTGTCTGGATAAGGAGAGAGAAAAATCCACACAGAAAATTCCCACCAGAAGTTCAAACCAGGAATCTTCTTGCTAAGAGGGGACATGCTAACTCCACGACACTCACATGTACACGTGGTTTATAAATCACAGAGACACACACAGAACAAAAGTAGTACTGAGGCATATTATATAGCATCTCCTCTAAAACATGGATTAACAACTAATTCTAGTGTGTTGAAAAACTGATTAACTGCTAATCAGGATATGCTTCAGTTTTTGGTATTTTTTAATTTAAAACAAAATTTGTTATTTAAATTTTCAGTCAAACAATTGTTGTCCATTTTTTAAAGCAGTCTTCTTCATAACAATGTTGCAGTGTAAAGCCATCAGAGGAGCAGTGACGTCTTATAGAAATGCTTTCCTGGAGATTTATTTATATTGTTTAGTTAGTTTGTTTGCTTTTGTCGTTTAAGATATTTTTTGCTTCTTTTTTAGTGTGTTTTTGAGTCTTATGTCTTTTTTTTCCTAAGAGAGCTACTGTATGGACCATAACTGCTCTCCTGTAAAGCTAACAAAGTTAATAAAGTTTAAATCACAGATATGTGCAGCCATACAGTTTTACTGAAATATATCTGAGCTTGATTAGAACCGAAGCACCAGGATCTTTTAAAAGCATCTTAATACAGCAAAAGATATTATGCCACATGATGGAAGCCTGTCAGGTGCAAAAGTTGTGATCATTCAGACGTTTGTGAGGCTGCTGCGGGGATGTTGCTTTAAAACAAAAGCACAGTTGCAGCAATGGGGAAATAAAAAACGGAAACAGCTAGGCTATGTGTACTGACACCAACAAAGGTAGTGTGTTTGCCTTCGCGCTGCCACAGCTCTGTGATGAACTGACTCCACAAAACTCTCCCACTTGGACACCCACGCACCGCTCTCACACACACACAGCAAATAAAGAGATTCACACAAACATATCCAATATATTTGCCTTCATACACACAGAAACACACACGTATACACAGGTTGGAGATTAAATGACTCAGATGGCATTTGCTCTCTATGTCTCTTTCTCTCCCTCCCTCTCCCTCTCTCATTGTAAGGTTTTGCTGCCGTGGCAACAGAGTCGAGGATGAGAGGAAGAGAGAGTGGGAGTGGGGAGGAGTACGAGGGAGACAGAGAGATAGATGAGAGGAGATGGTGATGGAACAGGTGAATGAGAGATTGGAGAGTCGGAGCCTGCTAGTGGTGTGAAGCAGGGCTTCATCACGGCTGCAGTGTGTTCATTTCCATGTGTGTGTGTGTGTGTGGCAGTGTGTGTGAGACTAACTTTACTTTGGTAAAGACAAAAAGAATGTGCTTTTGCTGCGTGACTTGTATCAAATGTTTCATACATCCACTCAGATCAAGACATAATTCTGTCTCTAACAGCTAAAACTAAAATGTGATGTCAGGACAAGCCAGCATCCTATCGGTGCAAGGAGAGGCTGAGAGGTGAACAGTGAAAAGAGAAGCAGAGATATGATAACAAGAAAGCACAGCAGCAAATGAGTTCTGTAAATGTGCCCTTGTGACTCCAGTTAACATGTTGAGCTTTTAGTTTGTGCTTTTGTCTACTACTAATTTGCTCTGTAAAAAAAGCTGCTTGCTGAAATCTGGCTTGTTTTCAGCTGCCTGCAGGCAGGATACAAATTCCCACTGACTGCACTTCTCTGACTCAGTTCAACATCTGCAAAGGGTTCACTTTCATTTATGCAAAGTAACAAGCTGCTGCTTTAATTTAGAAGAGGAATACCTGGACTGTACTCTTACTGTTGAATTATCTGGTGGAGATGTATTTCACATATCTACCACTGAATCAAGCTTCACTGAAAATCCCATCTTAAAAATATAAAGGAAAATGACACCATACTATCAGAATATTTCTCCTGGCTGCTACTGAAGAGGTTCCACAAAGAAATAAAAAAAAGTATCTTCAGAAGAAAAAGAAAAGGAGGCCAGGATTTGTAATAAGTTAAGAGGACTTGAATCATCTCCCGCTTGTTCTTATCACCATGTAGACTCACTAAGGAAATAAAACTATGGGGTTTTTTGTAAATCTTGTTCAGCCGCATTAAAATTTAACAGACACTCACTGACAGTTTTAACAGCAACAACACCATGAGAACAATACTAAATGCCATTTGTAAATACTTCATGACCAGCTAAAGCTTTTTGCTTGCTTGTAAACTTGGCTTGTTTATCTATCACTCGAATGTATTTATAAGCAGGCGCCAGGCAATGCATGAAAAAATAATAGCATTTAATAAAAGACAAATGCTGTAATAATCATCTTGCCTTATCTTACTATGTCTTCTCATCTCACATTGTTTTCTGTTTGTGTTGAGGTTTGTGCCTTGGGATATAGGCATGAAAAATACATTTTTATTTTTGACTCTGCTTCTAAAATAGCTGAGAGCTTTTTTCATTTATGCCAGATGGTGGATGTGAGCAAAGAATACTATGCAACTCAAGATAGCACCGATCAGCATTGAGTCAGCGACAATCAGAAGTCTGCACATTAATAGATAACACAGACTTTGACCTTCGTGTTACCATGATGGGAAAATATGACTGTCACTAAAAACAAATTCATCCACCAAAATGAGAACATTTGAGGGTAAAATTTCATTTGCTTTACTTCTTAGTCTACGTGTGCACATGCACAAATAAAAGAGGATAAACTGTGAAGAACAACCTGGTGGCTCAACAGGATTACATAACTGCACAAGTTATTTTTCGCAGTTAATTAAAAAAAAAAAGCGAAGAAAAAAAAACACCTACACCTTGAATTTTAAAGAAAGGTCACAAGTGATAGGATAACACAATGGAGCCCTCTGGGATTTTTTCCCCATTTTTCTCATGTTGAAAACAACACGGCAATAAAATGGGCTCATGACCTTGGTTGATGTCACACTCCTGAGCTGTCTTTCAGTCTGCTGCGTGTCGTACTCAGTACACTGGAAATACCAGGAAATTAATCTTTTAATGTTCTTAGATTGCAGGCAAATTTATGGAAATGCTACAAGGCTGGAGGAGGCAATAAAGAAAAAAAATCACTTTGCAGCGTTTGTCTTGTGTTAAGTCATAAATTATCTGTTTAATTTAAAGATTTTATTAAAGTTTCGCCTTGCTTTTTAAAGTTTTACTGTACCAACCAATAAATAGATTCTTATTAGTGTCATTGACCATAAAATCGTATCTGTCGTACTTCATTATTTCCTTCCTAAGGCTCAACATATACTACATGGTTCCAATTGTATTGCAATTGTATTCTAATTAAAAGTTTCATTTATTGGTATTTATGTTATGCAAATTGCCTGAAGATTGCTTGTGCTATTCTGATTGATATTTGCCGTGCTTAGCTGTTCAACCAGCTTCAATTCATATTAATCACGTCAGATTAGTCATATAATTGCGTGCTTAGATTTGTAGTTTAACCAGAGGCTAATGATTGATATTCATCAGTTTCTTATTGCCCCCTAAAATTATTTAAAACTCAGTGTGTGTACGTGGCATCCCTTCTCAAAATGTTGTATAATGCTGACACCCATGACTGAGTCTAAAATTGGTCATCTCCACTCTGGATGACACATCACACTATCCAGCCTGATAAGGGATTGGCTGCAGAGGACAGAGGCAGGGGATCAGGATTCAGTAAATACTAAAACTCAATTAAAATATGGAATGGCTGAGATCTTCCTGAGAGTTGTGGTGGATCAGTTTTACATAAAGGGTTTTAATATTTGCGTATCCATCTGTGCTAAATGTATTGCCGGCAAGAAGACTCAAATTGTTTTCAGATCCCCAGAGTCAGACAGGTTCTCCTGCTCTGTGCCTCTCCAGACCGCAATGTTTGAAAAAATGACATTGGACTGAGTGTGACACAAAATGTGTACAGTACGTGTGGCAATGAAGGACTTTTTTTTTAAGGGTAAAAGATGTATTTAGTATAAACATGGACTGTATATAAAAGATGGACGGAGCCTCCCAGTGGGTCTCTAAGGAGCAAAAGTGAAACTCATTGGGCGGTTCCGACCCACAGAAAATAGCTGGAGATGTGAGTCCAAGCTGTAGGTAAGAGCTAAATGAACTAACTTGGATCTCTCAGAAGCTAGCAGGGGAAGGTGGGCTAAAGACGTTGTCCAGAACTGTGTTTGTGCTACACTCTGCCTTCTTGCCTCTAATATCGGATGCATGTCGGTCAAAAGGACATGCCCATAAGCATACGACAAAATTTAAAGAATCAAAAACATCTAAATGGAAAATCAATCATCCCTTCTCACAACTGTTATGAAGGTAAACATAATCTATTAAACCAGAAACCAGATTTTTTATTACTTTTTTCTATTAGGCTGTACACATGTTTATTTAGCTACATAGTTGGTCTTTTTTATCATGGGGGTTTTGGTGGATTTGCTCTATTTTGAAGTAGAGTGGATGAGGGGTGAGCTGCAAACATCGGGTTGTCACTCGAGTGTGTCACAACTCGTCATCCTTAGTTTTGTAAGTTTATATTTTAAAGCTGTATGTTAGGCACTTTGACCTTATCTATTTTAGTCTGTTTTAAGTTGGAGTCTGATATATGAGAATATAGTTTTAATGTCCCGATCTAATCTCTATGTTTAAATGTACCTGCTTAACATGTTTTTGGGGCATTTATGTAACCACACAATGTAACCACAATGCTTATTTGCCACTGTAGCTGAAAAAGCTTGCTCTGTTTGTTAAACAAGTGCCCCGGTTCCCAAAACAGGTCTGAGAACTCGGTCTCGATGTTGGGAAAAGATTTAGCCCCTCTTTCCCCACGTGATTCTGTAATATAAAAAGGGGGAACCCTGTTATTCCAGTGAGATCAATCGTCCTGGGTGTGTGAGAGGCAACCTTTTGCCGGAATCGCTGGGGCCTCCCGATTCATGAGTCAACGGTAAGAAAGCCTGATATTGCATATTGTTACCTGCTATGCTTCACCATCCTGTAGAGATGCTATGTTTTTGTGGGGAATTAAAGACCCTTTAATTCTAGCAATCACAGCCTGTGTATCTCTTTTGCTATGCTCCGTGGGGTTTCAGACCGACATATCTGATCCTAGCGTCATAGCTGGGCCGTGCTCCATGTTGGACCAGACCAACATATCTGGTGCTAGCGTCACAGCTTGAGTGAGTGTCTCTTGTGTGTGTGTGTGTGTGTGTGTGTGTGTGTGTGTGTGTGTGTATTTCCTGATTTCTGTGTGTCTACCTTCCGCGAACCTGCAAATTTTGCAGAACAGAGTCATATTATGAAAAATAGAATAGCCCAGCCCTCCTGTTACTTGTTTAAAACCAGTTAGGTTACCTGCCTCGACCTGTTGCTTCCATTGTCTGCCTCCCTGAAAACCTGAAGCTGGTTTGTTCCAGTCAAATTACCCAGAACATCCTTACTAACTCATAAATAAACCTCTTATTAAAACATTTCAATGTGAGTTTCCTACATTTGGTCTAGCTTGACTAAAAAATTTGGCACTATTTTAGTCAAAACTGATTAAATAAAAATAAAATAAAATTTTCATTTTTAATCACTGTCAATTAAGGTAACATTCAGTGTTTAGTTTTAATACCTTATATTTTCATTGTGTTGTCCTTCTTTATTATTATTTCCCAGGTTACAGTTCATAGAAATTAATGTCTTTAAAGGATAAATTGGGCCGGAGGTCTAAGGCAAAAAGAGAAAAAAAAACCCTCTTACTATCACAATCACTGTGAAATGATGAATGATGTCTTTTTATCTCGCTTTGTCCTATTTTTAGGTTAACACCTAATGTCTCTTACCTGCAGGAAAAAGGATGGTTCAACCATCTTTACAAATCCATTTTTAGCTGAACAGAAGGTCCATTCACTGTTGGAGCAGGAGTAACTACAAGGTTAAAATAAAGAGCATGGTGCTTATTTGTACGCAAAATACAGGTCAAACTCAGGCAGCATGTGCTCTTGATTGTGCACGTGTCATGTTGACCAGAGTGTAACCTTCACAAGGTGAATTAAATGATTCAGTTTGCCATTCAGTGGTCAAACACTGGTGCATTAGATTCTGCTCAGCTTTCTAATGCTAAACTGCTGGATAGGCTATTCTTCTGCCAGCTCTATGCTAATTGAGTGTGTTCGAATATTTATGCAACCTAACCATATTTAATTCAGAATTAGCATTTGTTTGCTCCATTGTTCAGTAAATCTGTAACAAGCACTGGTGAATAAATACATAATACACTTAGTTAGCACATAATACATTAGCCTATTAAGTTCCACAACTTACTATAGCATTATGAAGTCCACATTCTTTTTTTACACATCTTTCAGCTGACAACTCTAAACATAACATTGATTTAGGTCAGATTTAACTAAATTATAAATGAGAATTGGGTATTTTTTCAGCTGCTTGTTTAAACGAATCACTATTTTATGAATGCTGCTCTTGCAGAAAAGCAGAGTTGCTGTGAATTTGTTTGGTTTTGTCTTTTTCTCTGTTTTTTTAACACAAAATTAGTAACATTAATTTGTAAATTGTTTTTAAGTGAAATGCCATAAAAAGAATAAAAACATTGTTATTTCATATAAATGAGTGTGAAGTGGCCAGCGTGAGATAATATAGGGGTTATTAGTACAGATGCTTATTATAGACAGAAATAATATGGTCAGTACAGGCTCTTTGCATGCAGCCTGTACACCATTATAAGCTTTATGCACCTGCAGCACTTTTAAAAGAAGACTAAATGTTACAAGTTCTTCCCTTTAAATCAGCATCATGAAACAAATTTTTTTGCTTGATTGTCAAAGAAGCAGCTGCAAAAAACCCCACAGTCATTTTCAGGATGTCCAAACATGGCCTGAGAGGAAATAAATCTACTCTTTTCCCGTAATAATCCATAAAAGAGTGGACACATAACACAAAATGGCATTATGGGCAATGGAAAAGAGGATGTTTTAATTGAATCACCCATATTAGCATTTTAACTGCACTGGATGTCTTAGTTTGTGTTTGTACTGCTGTCTATGCAACAGCAGTACTCAAATCTATCATTGGTGCTCAAGATTTGGCAAAAGCAAATTGCTCTTGTGCTTTTCAAAAGAGCACTTTAGATATCCTGGCCGTCTGAGATAAATGCAAAACAATATAATAACGGCAGGGGAAACTAGTCACTGCAGCACATGAATTTACACCTATGGTTTTTCACATGTGCTTCCACGTGGTGCATCAGAAAACATAACTTTCCAGACAAGGTAATCGGACGGGATTTAAAAGCAGCCAAATATTTAGCTCTGTTCTTTTCAAATGCAGTCTGTCAAGTTGCACCACATGCCACAGCACCTCTTACTCCTCCTGCCTGCCCGTCTGTCTGGTGGACATTCGCTTGGACTGGTGAATTATTGCCGGAACACTGCTTAAGAGCCCACTCTTATATGTGCACGCATACGCACACACACGCAAAATCATCCATTACTGTGTCCGTCAGCCAAGCGTGCAATCAATACTCCCCCACCAACCACATGTGATGAGAGCAAAGATGGGGTGCTCAACAGACAAGAGGCAAGATGAGGTCGGTGGACGGTGGGGTAGTTTCAGGGCAGCAGGTGAGCAACTGAGGAAGACAAAAGACGAATACTACGGAGCAGTTACACATAACAAAATTCAGCTATGTAGTAAGTGTAGGTGGAAGAGATGGAGGACAGGAGTGGCAGAAAAGAGGAGAGATAGAAAGTTAAGTGTGTGCATGTGTGTGTTTGAGAGAGGGAGATAAATGGAGAGGGGTTGTGGGTGGATGAGAAAAATGCTATATATAATGGCAGAGCTTCAGGAATAGATCAGAATGATTGTGTTTTGTGATTACCTAATGCTGCAAACAGCAGCAGCAACCAGCTGACATCAAACACTACACACACCAACCAATACCCTAAATACATGCGCACACTCCCTGACACACAAACACGCAGAAATAAACAAGGCAAAGTAACACTGGCACACACGCGCCAAACCTCATCTTCATGCTAAACTGAACTAACTCTCCACTAAAGGGCTTCTGTCATCTGCTCTGCATTGATAACACAACGCACGCACAAACACAGACACTCGGACACAAACACACTCACACAGCGTTATGAGCATAACTCATATACATAAAGCGACTCATAATCGCGTATGAACACACAGGCATGTCTATATTCTGAACACTCCATCCAATAGCCATAGTCTCCCGCCACACATGCAGATACAAATAAGAAATGTAAGAAAAGAAAACCTTGGAGAAAATACTTGCATAATTTTCCTAAACGTGTAATGAAACATCAAACTTCATCAAAGCAGCTACGTCTTGACCTTGAGCTGGCATTAGTATGATGATAACAGCTGGATCAGTTACTCCTAAAATGGATTTTTACAGCTCAGTAGCATTGAAAAGAGTGTTTACAACCAAGAACAGAGAACTATCAATAGGTGGAGCATTGAGTGTGATGGCACTGGTATGGTATTAAAAGAGAGCAAAAGCTTTGGGATTTAAATACAACTTTCCTCTTATGCTATTAAAGCTACAGGTACACTACAGAAGAAATTCTCTGCTTGAGTTATTGTTCCCAAACTCCCAAAAAGAAGTCGTTTGGTCCAGATTTTTCTTATCTGCATCACTATAAAACTCATTTGCATGGTGTAAGTCAGGTACTTCACACAAAAAGGGATGTGCAATCTACTGTTTTCACTAATCAGATAAAAAGAATCAGAAGAGTTTGTCCTTCAGGTTGAAGACAGAAAATAAAACAGTTTGTGAAAGTGCTTAGCCGTAAGCTATTGAAGGCAAAAGAAAACCATCACACAGTTAATGTGTGCCTGCCATGTAGGAGTGTTTTTGGTCGACCAACAGCTTTCGTCTTCCTCAAAGCAACACCACTGACCTTTTGTGGATTTTCACACTTTAAAATACCCTAAGAAAAGTTTTTTTGGCATCTTTTTTTCTTTTTGCATCCTCTTTCTTCATTGAGCTCTTTGCAGCAAGTTAAACCCAGTCCTGGAAGGATGTCCATTTTGTCACTTTTTTAAAAATTTTCTGTAGAATTGCTTTGAGAGCAAAAACGATGTTCTCGCTTCTCGTGGCATGAGAAGCTTTAAGGCCTAATAATGCTCTCTTATATGTGGACACAGACAGGGGACGTCATACATCACCACCCAAATAGTTCCATTTTTATCTTGTCACAGTTATTAAGTTCATCAATGAGTGAGCAGTCTGAGTTCGCTTTCACGTTTTGACACTGGTTGGTTGCCGTAACAAATGCCTATAAAGATGTTTACAGCAATCCAAAACACAGGCAGAAGAAGAACAAAACTAGATTTTGTTGTTCACCTCAACTTCTTGTGCATCTTTTTATGGCTGTTACTGCATCCTCTTCTTCATATTCCTCCACTCCTTTCAGGTTTTGCTTTTCTTTGGTTGTCATACAACATTACACTGACGAGAGTATTTACATTGGTATTGTTTACTTTCTGTCCCATTGGATGGATGAATACACTTCTTAAAAACAAACCAAATTACATGATGAAAGAGTCTGTCTGCCTGCATATCCGTCTATTATATCTGTCTGTCTTTTGCATTGATTATAAATGGCATTTTAGTTAGAAGAAGCTTATTTTGATCATTGCAGTGATATGTGTGCTCAATGTAAAAGAACTGTTTTACAAATGCATTATGACAATCTCTGTGCCATTAAAACAAGACAGAAAAACAGAGTTTTACCCTGTAATTTCTGTTGTAAATGTGCAACAAATATCTATCTATCTATCTATCTATCTATCTATCTATCTATCTATCTATCTATCTATCTATC
>JBAMIG010000006.1:8973986-9009203 GCA_037177335.1 Kiunga ballochi
TCTATCTATCTATCTATCTATCTATCTATCTATCTATCTATCTATCTATCTATCTATCTATCTATCTATCTATTCATCCATCCACCCATATATATAAATAATGTAATGTAATCAGGTGACCATGGCAAAAAGCTGAGGACTCAAAGTGTCTTTCTTTCCACACATCAAATGAAAAACAAAAGTTAAATATCACTTTGTGTCTCCATAAAGAGAGCTCTGGAGACCAGGAATATCTAAGTTGAGAGAAAGAAATGGGAGAGATTCCAGTTTCATGCGTGCATGCAACAGTCGGTGAGCTGCACACAGCCAAGGTGATCCCTGCCAGCCATTTTGCCCTGCATTTAGTATTAATTTTCCAGGCGATCAAACCTGCTGCCAGGAGGTGGAGAGTGTGTGTGAATGTGGGGGCAATAACGTGATGCCTACAAATTGAGCGTGCAAACGTGCACAAACGCTTACAAACCTACAGCTGTGGATGTGCAGATGTAGATTCTAAGTAAACAAGTGTTTTATGCATAAGCTAAATGTGTGAACATTTGTGTGTTAATGAATTTACTAACATGTGCATCGTGCAGCGGGGCTGATTAAGAACAAGAAAAGCACCAGAATAGGCCAGAGGCCAGAAGTCCTGGCTCCCAGTGCGCAGCCAGTGGAGTAAACCTGGATGCAACCGCTTCCTGCTGGGAAAGGATAAGAGAGAAAGGGGAAACACAGGAAGTAATAAGAGAGGAAAGAACTAAGGAAGCAGTAAAGAGGGGTAAAGTGGGGAGAAGGTGGATGAGCGGAAGAAGAGGGTTTGGGGAAAGAACACAATACAGCACAGTTACAGCATAAGAGGGACAGAGGGGAGAAAGGAACTGATAAGGACAAGGCTCAAAAGAAAGAAAAGGGGATGAAAATGGTTCTGTGCTGCTGATAGAAGAGAAGGTGAAGAGGAAAATAGAGGACCGAGGGAAGAAACTGAGCAGCAGTGCCCTGGCAGCATGTGGCGGAGGCAGGCAAGATGGCTGCAGGGGACAGAGTACCCAGCCAAATATGGTCATCAGAACCCTGCTCTGTCCTACTTTCTGTAATGGGCTGAACCAGAGCCCTGATGATTCAGGAAGAACTATATATGGTCAGCAAGCTGCAACATTGATTCCTGTCTCTTTGATTTGTCCTGCTGGAATGAGTCATGTAGGACTTGAGCCCAATGTAAACAAACAAAGCCCTACAGCTTGCTTACAAGCAATAAACTCACGCATATACACCTCCAACCACACACACACACTTGCAATTTCCTCTTTTTCACAGAGCAATTTTTGACATCGTGACCTTATCTGAAAACGCAACGAGAGATGCCTCAGGAGAACGTGATGGTGACTGAACAGGTTGTGAACACATTGTACCTGCCTACATATGTTTATGTTTAAATGTGTGTCCCTTTTCATGCCACATAATGCCTGCTTGCCTGTATGCATCTGTGTCACCCCACCTATGTGTGTAAAAAACGTGTGTATTGTGTACATGTGTGATATGTGTAAATATGAACTCTCAGTCTATAAAGGCTGGCTTCAGGTTTAACTTAAGGCCGCAGCTTAACAGACTAAAGATGAGCATCATATTCACACCATGTGGCCGAGGCAGCAACCTTCAGTTGCAACATCTGTGCACATGGCCAGGAATCAGGACGTAGAAAGACATATCTACCAAGGGCATTTCTGCAAGCAGCTATCTTCCTGCTGTTGTTTGTGTCTTCTCGAGCACATATGCAGCTTTGGAGGCGAAGCAGTGCTCTCAGATAAAAGCAACACACTGCTATGGTGTACACAGAGTTTTTCTTTTGAATCATTTCAAGTCGTAATGAGATTTTTTGTCTGCAGTGTTTCTCTTGGCAATGTTATCCAGCCCCAAATGTGGGACACACTGAGAAACACTGGTATAGTCATGGCCAGCAGTTAAAGCAAACCAACACTACAGCAGTGCAACTGATTCATTTAATCTATTTCAGTTGTCCTACACAGGTCTTGTTGCTACGTGAGTTGCTATGATTGGCCAGCAGGTCTGACTTGCATATGCACAGCAAATTCCAGCCCAGCTGAATTCAGCCTTGGCATGAGGGTGTATTTCAAAATGAGGGGTTGTACTCTTATGACATCTGTGTAAGCAGCAGAATAAAAAAAAAATCAGTCTTGCAGCTGTGGAAACCATTTTAACAACCCATATAATGTACTATAAAGCCTGTTAGGTGGCACAAATTTTCTTCTTAAGAAACTGAAGTGACATCTCTTCAGATTCATTCATATGTGAACTTAAAATGAGAATCAGCCTTTCTCTGTCAGCGAAGCCAATAAGAGACTAAATATAAAAACACAAATTATATGTTCTGCTCCAGGCAGGTATAGCATCAGGCTGCTCCAATGTGGACCCTAAGGACCAGTTTTCTGCAGGTTTTAGAAGTTATCTTATTTCAACACACTTGATTTAAATTAGATGGATCCAACAACTTTTTGGCAGGGGTCATGTATGTTAAAAACCTGCAATATGGTGGCCCTCAAGGTCCAGAGGAACATATGGATTCACCATCTTTATTTTTGCAATTTGAAGCTGTGAACTTACATTTCATGGTGAAAGTGATATATACGCCCACAATATATGTGCCACCATAACAGGGATGTGTGTAGAATGTCTGAGCGTTAACACAATAATGTAAATCTGAAATATCATAACAGGAAACATGCACATTCATGGCACATGGTCAAATTCCTCTCATCTATTTCAATATTTATGGAAATGGCTCAAATGTCTCCTTCATCAGCCACTCATCTGCAGTGTTTGCAGCAGGTTTGAGTACACGACTGAGGTCATGTTCATTCTGATAGCAATGCTAACAACTAAGACTGAATACGTTACAGCATGGGTAACATTCAGCCTAAATGCAGCTTAACATCTACACAGCCGCTGCTAAACATCGGATTAAAGTAAAGACTGAGACAAAAATAGGGTTTGCATGCCACGTTAGACAAGCACACTTGCATTCATAGTCCTGCTGAGTGAGGAAAATTACAGACTTCCAGAAAATAAAGCAACAAAACAAGAACAGTTATAATGCGAGCAATTCCATGTATCCCAGCAGGGGGTCTATAACAAAAACACAAAATGTGTGGGGGATTATCTTTAAAAAAGGATTTAGCAGTGGTCAGAGAAATAACCAGAAGGAGGAAGAACAGAAACAAGAAGGTGTTTGTGTTATGCTTCCACTTTGGTAGAGTTTAAGTGCAAAAGCGAAAGTCAAGATGAACGAGGTTAGACTGTGTGAAAATGGGAAAGTATGGTAAGAAGACATCCTGTTGCTCTTGTCAGGTTATTTGACACATATTCACTGTTTTTGACAGTGTTTTGCTACTAATTTGCATGATGGACCGACACTCTCAAATGGCCAGAGGTAGAACTAAGACAGTATACAAGTGTGTGTGTGCTCCATATTTCTCCAAGCTTGAACCATGTCCAATAAAGAAAACATTAAATATGCAGCTGTATGTGCATATTTTGGAATTTGTGAAAGTGTGTCCATCTCTGTCAGTGTTATGAATGCAGCTAGCAGTGTGCTGATGGCTGAGCCGTGTGGTTGACACCTCCTGTTGACAGTGGGCTTGGAGCAAGGATGCTAGTCATAACATAACAGCAGGAAGGTGGGAGGACATCACCTCCAAGCACACACACACGCACACATACAGAGTGAAACACTATGACAGTGTTAAAGTCATATCAAGGTCCTTATTTAGATTGGCTATCATCTCTGACCTCTCTCTCCATCCTCATTAGTCGAACTAGACAGCCTCTGCAGGCCTGACGCTGCCGGAGGCCCACACACAGCATGTCACATTGCTTCATCAGTGCTACAGTAACTAACACACACACAGCCTGCAGGTTTCAATCCTGCTCATGGATGTCTTGTTGTGCCATTATTGACTGTTTCATTGACATTCAGTGAGGTTCCCTTTAAAGCCTTTGTTGCTTGTTCTCAAATAATCTCAGCAAAATCGGTCTCTGAGAATCAGCCTGCTAATTCAGCTGCACTTTTAGTTTGCATTTCAGTATGTAGATTAGGTGAAATGAGCAGGATGCTTTGGACGATTCAAAACAAAAAGTATACAATATATAATTATTGTAGACTTGTGTTGTGATTAGCTAGGAGGAAATACAGATATTACATGCAGGTCCACAATGCCATCGTTCAAACAATCTTTTTTTAAGAGCTAAATGTCACCATAAGAATATGCTAAAACTACAAAGATATGTAACTAAAGAATCTAAATTAAATTGTATTCACTCCATGTAAATGTCTCTATGTCAAAAAGGCTCCTCAAATATAACCTTGAACATGAAACTGAAGGTTGAAATCAAAGGATTTCATCTTATTTCCCGTCCTCTCTGCCGGGTTGTTAATTATTAACGCTAACAGGGATGACAGGAAATAAGTCTAATACTTGTATCCTTGCTGGTCCTTACCTGGCGGGTAAAACCTTTCGTTAGCACTTTCGTTTTCTCTCTTTTACTTTAAGCTGTTGCTCCTAATTCCATTTGTCTCTCTTTTTTTCTTCTCCACCCCCTTTTCTATGCATGTATCAAGTAAATTCAGTTCAGTTCAAAGGGTCTTTACTAGCATGACCAGGCCTGCAGTGAAGTGCCAGCACACTGCCAGGGAACAGTGGGATGGAGCATCAGCGAACCACAGGAATCTCAGCACATAAACGCTCCTTTTGACTGTAGGACAAAGAACAGAGAGAATAGATGTGCATTACAGAGTGTGTGTGTGTGTGTGTTTGTGTGCGTGTGGTTTGAGGTCTATACACGTTGTCTTGGATCACATCATAATCCAGGCTTGTCGGAGTGTTTCACAGATGAAATAATTAAACACACGGAAAAGGTGAATGCGAGAACACTCGCCCACCCATGATCTGGTTTTCTTTGACTGGCAGATATTGTGCTCTATGAATTAGTCACGTCTGGATGCAGGACACATTTAGGGGAAAGACAAGCAACTGCTGAATGGAGAGAAAGGGATTGACCGCACTCATTCATTCATTCGTTTTAGAAGAAATAAATGGAGGATTAGCATTTGTAGTATTATAAAAAGGTGTCTGCTGTGAGACTTTAAACCCTGCCTGCAGACACCAAAACCAACAATTCACTGCTTTGAGCTTATGCCATTAATTAGGGAATAATTACGGAGTAAGTAGAATTTCCCACCGTGACCCTAACTTGTGATGCAGGGACTTTCTAACAATTTCTGTAAAAGTTGATAATACCCAAGACAATTTCTGTCACACCAGCTTCATTAAGTCAATGCAAATCCATCTTCAAAAGAGGATAAATGAGCACAAAGATGTAAAAAAAATTTGTACAAGTGAAAAGATGGACATGGCCACCGCAGCACAGGCCCATGGTTTTTGATCAAGAGGTGTAAAGCCTTACATTTTAAGCAATGACCTTTTTTGTTTCCTTTTTGGACAAAGAACAAATGCATAAGCTAAAGATCTAACCAGCAACCTAAGAGGATTTTTTTTTCGATGTTTGTTTGTTTTTAATAAAATTTTTTTTTTTACATCTTTGAAAGAAGTACTCTCTAAAAAAGACACAGTCGAGACTGGATTCCATCATTTTATAATTATCTAGCATCTGTTTTGGATGACACATCAACAACTAGACAAATAGAGGGCAGAACTAAAAATAGATATTTTAATTATGATTGGGATTGAGCCTGTAATTCAAACAGCAATGCTAGTTTTAAAATAAGAGAGGTGATTGATCAAATTAACTAGATTCTGTTTACTCGACCCCAAAATGAACAACGTTTGTAACACAACGATGTGTCTGCATAACCACATACTGCTGTCATAAGTTATATTTTGTGCTGAAATAAATCAGTAAAGACACTGTTTAAAAACACTTTTTTTTACTTGTTTTTCTCTCAGCAACACAACAACATATGCTTGTTTATTTCCATTTGTAAAAAGAGCAATACCTGTGTTTGGCAGTGTGGTGCACATGCCACAACACATTACGACTCCCAATAACGCCGCTGCAGTTGCAGATTCTGCTGGAGAAATGCACTGATCCTGCTCAGTAACGGGCCAAATACTTGTACAATTGTTTTCTGGCTCAAACTTAAGTTCTGAAAAAAGCAGATTTGGGCATTTTGGCTTTTCCACCTTGGTTACAACACAACAATAAAGCCAAAGCCCCTCACTCAACCTGAATTTGTCAAGCTGTTAACCTTCAAAGGAACAGCAGGATGCTGTATGCCGTACACACACACACATGTTACACAGTAGTCTGCCCCTGAAAGTTTGGCTAGAGGAAGTCTTTTTTTTGTCTATTCATGCCTAAGATGAAGTAAACTCAAAACCCTAAAAAATTATAACCGTTAATTTTAAGCTGGGATTGAAAACGTGTCATTTAATGAGCTGTTCAGTTTACAAGTATAGATTAACACTTTTAATTATCATGGCCCTCATCTTTACTTCAAATATGTCTCCTGCTAGTTCAAACCATGTTAAGTAAGCTGTACAAAGAAAGATGGAAGTCAGAACTCTTTGTCCTGCTTTTTCTTCTCTCTTTACCACAAACACCAAATTATTATCAGCACTGCAGTTTGTTAAAAACTAAAGTAACTAGCCTCCAGCTTGACAAATGTCTTACATTACAGTTGTCTCAAAGAGAGATCCGTACCAGATCCGTGCCATGACAGAACTGTAGAAGAAAGGGTTGTTACTTATTTGATAATAAAACTGTCAGTGTTTCAGAATCAGCTTGATGCGTGGTGAGTGTGTGATCGTACAGGCTGGTAATATGTTCATGACATACTTAAAGGGTTATCGAGTGTAATTTATGCATTCAGATTCTGTATGAATAATCATGCAAAGCTATACAACCAATAATAAAACCCTATAAAAACAGAGTCAAGTTCATTATTCTGCCCCTAACTCTGGCCACTATGACTGAGACATGAAAGACATGGTGGAAAATAGGTTTGATTCTATATTTTTATTTAGTTTTAATCACAAATATTTCACTGAGACTTTATGAAAGTGTGTTTACATGCCAAACGGGCTGATTAATGTCTCGTTAAGGCTTTCTGATCCCTCATTGTTTTGTCTTTCTGATTAAATGTGGGAAACTACTATGGCTTTTGTGAATCTGTCGATAATGAGCACCTACCATTCTCAGGATGGCTTAATGAGCACAACCAAGGGTGACTGCAGCATGCACACACATTCAGGTGGTCCCACATCCACGATGCCTCTCAAGCCATCTTACTTATTAGGAAACCAATTATGTTCAGCACCTGGGCCTATCAGGGGAAGAAATTTGGAAACAATGCTGGAAATCTGACTTATTTTCCTACAATATTCTTCTTTCTTGTCCAACAAATGTTCCATTTGTCATAGGGGGGATTTATGTTTACTGCTGGAAATCTAGAGAAGCTGTGCAGCAGTAGGTAGATTGTTTATATATTAGAATAAATGGTTTGTGTCAGGTGGGTACCTGTATGTATGAGAGAGGAAAATAGATAGAGTAAGAACTATAGGAGAGGCAGAAAGAGCACATATTTTTGGAAAATATATACTGATCCAGAATCACTTTATGATCATTAATGACAAAAGGAAGAAACGGAGAGTCACAGTGGTCAACAATCTCTTACGGCTGTTTTTTTTTTATATAGGAAAGTGTCAAATGTCGCTTATTCAAACTTACATTGTGTTTAAATACAGGTTAAACACAACAACATATGTTATTGTACAGGATACCGAGATGCAACATAACATATCTGTGGCAGTTCTATCGTAGATTATGAACAAAAAGCATCCTACAAACTGTGAACTTTAACCTGCAGAGAAACTTTTCTCATACCATGTTCTTTCATCTGAGCACCAACATTACCACCAATACTACTAATACTATACAACATCTAACAAAAACCTCTTTTGGATGGTTCCCAGATTTTCAGGCATAGTTGTTTCAGCCTTTTTGTTGTTGTGTGCTGCCTTGAATCTAGCAAAAATAAAGTTCATAGGTTGCTGTTCTAAAGTCCACCTCAGCACCACTGCAGGGATGTTGCACCAGAAAACAGATGTTAAACCAGTGTGACATTCTCAGTGCTTAATCAAATTCTGGTACTGTGTTTAGCTAATGTCATAACAAACTAGTCATACATTTTAGCTAACAAAGAATACTTGCCAAGAAGTGTAATCTAATTTGTTATTGCAGAGCATTCAAGCTCATCCAGTTGTCACCATGTGCCAACAAGTTATGTTGGAATTCAGAAAACAACAACAAATCACTGAGGTTGTCCTTTTAAACGCAGTACTGAGCCTTACAAATGCAAAATGTTCATATTTAACACAGTAAAAGGTTTCCTCCTCATCTGTTTGGTGACTTTGTAATGTCTTGCCACATAGCAATGAAATTAATTTGGGGCCAGAAATAAGATATAGAAATGTTTAAATAAGTCAAATCCATTTAAATTCTTTCCAAATAAGAAGTAATGTGTTTGCACGCTGCGATGGAAACACCATGCACAAGCTGGATTTAAAAACATATATTAAAACAACAAAAGGAGCTCAAGACATGAGAAAGACAGTTATAGACAGCTCTTAGCCTGAGCTGTAATGTAATAACTCACATATTAAACCCACCAACTTGAGGTACCGTCAACTGTGGAAAAATATATTTTCACATATTTAACTATTCAATTTTTAGGGTCCGAATTCACCATTGCCATCCATTTAACCTCCTGTTATCTAAAAACTACAACTCCATATATCAGTGTACTAATATGGTGGTTGAACAATCAGCTCCATGATGGTAAATCTCTATGCTTTCTATTCCCTTCCTAGAAAAGCAGAAGAATTATGATGGATGGATGGACACACCAGTACCAACAAAATGGTATCAGAGAGTGAAGCTTGTTCCCCTCATAGAGATTCAAGTTTGTTTTTATAATCTTCATCAGGTGAATGTATTGTCTGCAGTCACTGGCAACTTTTTTCTGATTACAACCGAACAAATGTGCAGGTGCACCATTCTCTGGTGTTGCTAGAAATGTGCAGAAAATATGCAGAATGTTTTGCATCATTTTTATGAGATTCTACAATTATGAGGAAACAAGATTTCATTTCCTTTCAACAATCCTTATTTCATATGACACTAAACACTGTTTTCATTGGTTTTTAGACCACTGTAAAAAAAAAAAAAAAGTTTGTGTTTCAGTGAATTAGCAACACAATGCAGTTCAGTCTTATTTGTCTGTGTGTAAATAATAATCATTTCAGTTTGCTGCATAGATCATGTAGAAGAACTCCCAATCAAGAACTACATGCATTTTAACTCTTTTAACTTATCTTAAACCAACTCAGAAACGTTATGCTTTAACAATTTGTAAAAGCCTTTCTTTATTCTTCTTCTGTTGGTCAAAACCATATTAAACCCAACAGCCATTACAGTCGGACCAAATCCAAATATGTGACATGTCTTTAATAGAGCTCAGGTCCTCTTTGACACTGTGATGGCTGACAGCAGCCCTGTAATTATCCCGAGCTGTAAATATTGTTCAATTTTATATAGAGCCACAAATTACCAACGAGTAACATGACAAGCACTAAATACTGTTGATAAGAGAGGACACGGTGACGGCTCCATCTGCAGCCAAAGCCCCCTTCCTCACCTTTTGCCTATCTGTCAACATGCCATCATCATCCCTCCCATACACACACATACACACCACAAACCACATAATGCACCATAATCACTCACACACCAAAAGGGAAGCAGAGGAAAACAGTAGCAGAGTGATTAGGTTGACATCACACAAAATAAGGGTGTGATGGAGGAGAAGGGGTGGGAGGTAAGAGGAAAATGAAGAACAGGTGAGAGGCAGGGAATGAGAACACAGCTAATAAGACAGTGAGATGGAAACAGTCACAGACCAGAAGCGTAGAAATGAGAGAAGACAAAAAGAGATGGGCGGTCTGTGCTAAAACAGATAGGAGATGCTGCAACGATGAAAATCAACACCATAAAAAAAAGGTGAGAAAAGAATTCCTTCATGGCTGAAGAAAAGAGCGATAGATAAAACATGCCTAGGGGGGAAATCACTATATTTACACTCCACTGTGCCATTATTTATTTATTTCTCTCCCTACTACCTCTGATGGTCCTGGTTTTTAATAACATTCACATCTTTGTTCTTCTTCTTGATTAAGGAATGAGATTAAAACACAGTTGGTACTGCAGGGGCCAGCGAAAACCACAGTCCTCTGGGTGGAGGCTCTTTCCTCTAAGAACACCTCCATCTTAAAACCAAACCTGTGTATCTTCATGGGACCATCTCTCAGCTGCTTTCAGCATAAACTGCTCCTCCTCCTCATTGATTTGTGTTTTTTCCTCTTTTTTCTTAGCAACCATGTTGCATCCATGATTTCTAGGAGGTATGGTGTTCAACACATCTGTATATTCATTTAATGAGTAACAATATGACGATTATTTGATGTCAAAGCAAGAAAACCTGGATAAAAATAAAACATTCTTGGATATTTATATTATTGACATAAGTGAAAATCCCACTTGAAATACATTTTTTTGACTAGCCGACAATTTGTGAACTTTTTATACTTAAGCATTATTTTGTTGCTTATATTTTCTTATATATTTATTTATTTCCAAGCACACTTGCATTCATAGTCCATGAATAAAACTGTGCAGCACTATTAAATAAATGTTTAAAAAGTGCAACGTGTCAAAATGAAATATATTAAGTGTCACTATGATTTAGAATAAAAGCAGCACCATGGAGAGCAGTGTTTTTTTTTCAGAGACACGATGAGGAGGGGGTTTCAGCTGTCTCTGAGCAGATAGTGTTCCTCAGTATAAAATTCCAAGACTCAGAATTTCATCATCCAGAGAGCGTAATATCAAATGATTCAACAAATCATCACATATTTCTGTGTGCAAAGGGCTGGATGGAGAAAAAAAAAAACACACAAAGCTTGAGTGTTTTAGGCCTTCGGGAAGCATTACATCATTTCTGCGTTGGGAATAACTGGATCCAGGAACATATGATTGTGGTTGGTACATGTGCAACTTTTAGCACATACAAGATGCAGAAAGACAGCATTTCATCACAAAATTCGAGAGTACTTGTGGAAAGGGAGCTCTTTTCAAATGTTTCATGTCCGGGATCATTCAGTGCACTGGCGACCTGGTTGTACCCCACCTCTCACCCGTATAGCTGCTGGGATAGAGTCCAGCTTTAAGCAGTTAAGAAAATGGGTGGTTGGATCCATCAGTGTTTTACATTGTAAGCTGTCGTGAATAAAAAGGGGAACATAATTAACCTAAAGAAGAGTAAACCATGACAAAATAACAAATAATGAGGGAACAAAGATGAAAAGCTAAGGCTACATTTATTATTTATGACAGCTTTACTCCATCAAAGCAGCTCTTTGTCAAGTTTGACTGTCTTTCCATTGAGCACAGCTAAAAAAAAAACAAAAAACAAAAACAAGCGAGTAGCTTCTGAGGTTTATAGCAGGAATTTGCAGAGATCTATGAATGCATGGTGTTGTTGTTCTTAAACAAAATGAAGCTGTAAGATTCTGCAGCTATTTCAATCATAATCCCCACCTGAGCAAAGAAGCAGAAAATGATTGGATTTTAGATTTTCGATTTGAATCGTTAGCCTAACGGATAATTAATGTGATAAATGCTGTGCTATTGTGGGCATTATCTTTGACGGAGGTCCAAAATGCCGTGTTGGCGCAATCACCACAGGTACGGTTTCTGACACTTTAACACAGTTTACATAAACACACTGTTTTATTAAATTCACTGTGAATTTGAGTTTTCTTTGAAGGCCTGATGACTTCAAATAAGGATGTTTTGTAAAAATGAAAAAAAATGGATGAATTATTTAAGAATATCAACCCACCAGCCCCTCCCTCCCTCCTCCCTCTAGATTATCTTCATCTTCCTATTTTTCAACCCTTCCCAGTCATCCTTCTGGTAACAACCAAGTCCTGAGGCCTCTCTGGTGTGTTAACATGACAGCCATCTGCACCTCTGTGCAGCATGGCCTTTGCTCTGCGAGTCTGTAAGGATGCATGGATGGGCGTGTTTCTGTCAAGAACTGTCACAGTAAGTGTGGTTGGAGCTGTAAGTGCAAAATGCTCCATGTTTTACTAAGAGTGATTGAGAGAGGGTTCCACTCTTTCTTGGGTCTTGCTTTATACCTTTTGCTCCTTACATGAAACTGGCAGTTCTTTGATCTCTGGTGCTCAACCAGCAAAAAAATATGGATTTTGATTATAGAAAGACCAAATTTAAACACCTTGATAGGATGAGGGGCTTTAATACTCATTAATGTTTCTCTCTTAAATGCTTTGTGTTAATCCATTCTAACTTTTGGTTACTGGTTTATTAAATGTTTTATTATAAAGAACCATCACACCTCATTTTTCATTTACTGTCACATAAACTAATTTCATGCACAATTCAACGTGTCTGAAATGAATGTTTAGTCTCAACTCGCTTTACAGGCCAAAAATGCTTTTAAAAGAAGCTGTTTTTATTCACATATAAATTTATTTTATCATTTATTCAGAGAAAAATATATTATTTTGATTTCCAACTTAAAAAAGAATACTAAAATAGTCCTGACAGGGGTGTGCGTCCACTGTTCATCGCTGCAAATATGCGAGGCACTGGAACAGCGAGGAATTATCTGCTGACTTGATTTGTTGGGTGTACGCACGTCATAACTCATTTCTGTCCCTGCTGAATACCGTTGTGGGGGGGAGAAAAAAATGCTGTGTGACTTTTTTTATTGTTAGTGTCAAACTCTGACACAGGGAGCAGAGGACCCAAGAAGCATGCTTGCAAATGACAACACAGTGCAACAGATATTCTCTGCATAGATTTTGCTACACTTTTTGCTTTTTTGCTTGTTATTTTGCACCATGTTAACTTCTAGTGTGCACAAAGTTACCATATGCACTCATCACACTGAAGACATACTTACCAGACTGTGTATATACCTCTAGTATCTCCTCTGCAGAACTTTACCTTACAAATGAGGAACCACGTGTGCTCTGAAATATGCACCGACACAACAAAAAATTAGCAAATTGTACTTGGTTGAATATGTTTCCTCTTTAACTCCATCAGATGGTGTCAGACTTGTACAGTATATTTCTGGTTCACAAAGTAGGAATCCTGTCCGGCAGATCTTCCAATCCAATCCTTAAAGTAGCTGCATTCAATGAGCACAGTTTAATCTTAGTTTTTGTGCCTTAACCCATGTGTAGTAAAATACACACATACAGAGTTTAGACCCTTAACAGAGAAAGACCAGTGTGTGCTGACAAAAATATTCTTCCTGACATGAAGTCTAGTTTCAGCCTATAGCTTCAGGTCAGGCTAGCATCCATACCAGTAACAGCTTTAAGACTGGATCTCATTCTCTGGGATGAACAAATGCATACAGAGATTCACCCATCAGCCATTAAATTCAACATAGTCAGCAACAGCGTTCCTTTTGCTATGATGCAATTTTCTGCAGGGAAAACCACCGTCCCGGTGTTTACTCATTCATTTCATTTATATTCATCACCAAGAACATTGAAAAATCACTGACAATTAACGCGAACAACGTTTGCCTTGTCAATGTTCTGCAGAAAAAAACCTGCATCCTATTCTGCTTTGGACAGATTCAAGGGCACATATCATTATGATGGGATCTGAAGGCAACTGTAGGAAGCAAGGCTGATCCTCAAAGACCCCACATTACTTTCAAAGGGGTCAAAGGATCTGTTGCTAACATCCTGTAAAGGATACCACGCGGGTAAAATGCATAAAGCTGTTTGAACAAAGAAGAAAAGTTCCTTTCTTTCCCAGATTTATAAAGCTTTGCATGTATACAGTGAAAATCTTACTTATCTAAAATTATGGAGGAAATGATAACAAGAAATGTTTATAAAAAATAAATAATTGAAACATTTTTCGTTTTTTATTCACCATTGAATTCTGTCATTTCATGCGGGTGTGTGAACAGAGTAGATTTGCACATTCTCGCCACATTCATAAGAGGCTAAGGCTCTTTCACAGCAGCAGCCCTTCAGGCTGTTTCTTTGACCTCATTTTTTAACTCGCCAGCATGTTCATCAGAGGGCAAAGGTTGGGTTCACCCAACCACCAGACTCGCTCCTGTTATGTATGTCGGTAAAAGTGAAGCTGGATGCGGCATTTCATGTCCATCTTTGAAGCTGCTCGGCAGCCAAATAAGTGTTCAACTTGCATCAACTTTTCAGATTTTGACCTTTGTGCTGGATGGTTTGAATCAGCTTGGGAAATCATAATAGTGTGCATCTGAAAGCACTGCAAGATGTCCCACTGGTCAGAAAGTTTGCTGTCATGATTGAGAACTATTCAATATTAGGGAAGAACTATAAACCCTATAAACCTAAATGTATCATTTATATATATATGTATGGTTTTTGAGAGCTTTTTCATCTTTTTATGGTAAAAACTTTGCTCAATACATTCTGTTCACAATGTGGTACTTATCTCCTAGCCTCAAAACCAGGAAGCAGAGGACTGCACTGCAATAAATTTGACCTATTACATGATAATGAACAGTAAAATGCCTTCCAAAAAGTTCTCTATTTTTAAATAAATTGCCAAAGAAGGGTTTGCCTTCCCTCCCAATATTTTAGGTGAGGCTTTAAAGGTATAATACTATGGCTGACTGATATAAATGTGCAAATGTCCACAATAATGGATGTGTTGTATTTATGTATCATTATCCTTTACTCGCTCTCGGTCACTCTCAACCTCTGTTTTTGCAAATGGTCATTTTTCCCTGCCTCCTGAAACAAGGGTGAGGAGCGCATAAAAGAGTAAATAAGGAAGCGGAAATAGATGGAGATCATAATAATATTGTTTTCAGTTAGGTTGATTTACAATTAGCTGTTTATATTAATTAAAGCTGACTACATTAGACTGGAGGAACCCGACTGGACAACTTCAGCCAGAAGTGACATCGCAGTGAGAGAGGAGAGACCTGACAAACACAAGAACTGATAAGGAATAAGTAGTAAGAAGGAAACTAGGCTAAAGGAAATGTTACCTGGCTTTTTGGATGAAGACAAGCAGAGTGGAGGAAGATAGGAAGAAATGAAGGGATAAAAGAGTGAGAGGAAAGGAGATAAAGTGAGGCAGAAAAAAATGACCAGAGGGGCCCTTAATGAATGTAAAGGCTACAACAATGAGGTGAGGTAAATTGTCCATTAAGTCAAGAGTTTCTCATGCGTGTGTGTTGCTTCACCATAACGTTCCAATTTAGCAGGTTACACTCCAATGCGTCCAAGCCAGAGACATGCAAAACCCCTTTAGGATACAAAGTTTGCCTAAAGTGAGACAGAAGAGAGTGACTAAGGTGAACAGATAAGAGACGAATGAGGATTGTGACGAGTAAGGTAGTGGTAGCAGCATGGAGGAAATGTGGTAGTGAAGGAAGATAAGGAGGGAAGATAGAAATCCCGGGGAGAAAATATTAGAGGTTGAAAAACAGCAATAGAGGGAGAATAATTCAGTTGGAAAGGTGGAAATCCACAAGGGTGGGAGGGAGATACCATCGCTTTCTCAGATACTAAGGGAGATAGCCACTGCAGAGGAACGTAATCCAGATTTCAAGACAGACCCGAAGGAACGGAGTGCACAGAATTATCTCCCAGTTAGAAACACAATTATTACTTTCAACAGCCCCAAAGACTGGAGCGAAGAACAAAGACTGAGCGTGCACCACCATTATGCTCCATAAATGACACAACAATTCAGTGGAAAAAGGGTAAACTGAACGAGAGGTTAATTTGTTTTAATTGGTCCATGCGATCACAGGGTGTGATGGGGAAGATAATGACTGAAGGCACAAATTACTTTTTACTATCATGTAACTGGCCAAATTGAGTTTGTAACATCGATGTCACTGAAGTGATTTAACAAAAGACTAGAAATGTCAGATATCAATTAATTAATTATGATTTGAATGCGGACTCAGTGATAGCTAAAGCATATCATCTTACAGAATATATTCGCAATGCAATATTGTCCCCATGTGATGGCAGGCCTTTAGCAGCATTTTAATATCATAAACCGAACACAAACAGACACCTGTCATTAGCATTTATAATGAGTCAATTAGTAGTCTAAGTGGCAGTGTAATGCCAGGAGACACCCTACGCTTTGCTTTTGCACTTACGTGGTGTATTGCTCCCTGGCTGGGGTCTCTGAAAAAGGATAATATTTATTTAACCACAGTGGGCTGACCGCTTGTGACACATGTCAAGTCGCACTGATGAGACAAATCAAGAAATGATCACAGTCAAAAGCCATTTATCAGTTAGCCAAGAATGTAAAGATGAGTGTTTATTCATTGTTCGTGTGTGCATGAGCCCAGGTTGTGTGATAAAACGCTGCGATGTGTGCAGGAAAGAAGACAGACACTGCATGAAACGGATTAGCTCACTATTATAGAAGAGCTGTCAGATGCCTATAAGACTAAAACACATTTGCACTCCCGTCTCTCTTTAACCAATGATGCTTAATCTTCACCCCAATCCGCCTCAGAAAGACTTAAGGGCTGTTACTGATTCCTCTAATGCGTTCAGATAAACTATATACTTTGACATGTATTCAGTTAACTTGGAAAAGAAGAAAAAACTTACCGAGTGGCACAGTCTCAGACCCTGATGAAGTGGCAGTGTATCTCACCCTCAGACATATGGGGGAGGGTTGGTTATGCACAGGGTTATTCATAACCAGCAGCCTGCCATACTGGAGGCTATCAAACTCCAGCAAGTGTATTAGCGGTTCACCGGGCAGACTTTCTTATCACACCACCGCTGCACCATGCTGCATGGACTTGTAAGGTGTTGGTTCATATTGTCAGCCTTGGGGAAGCACTGACTTAATATTCCAAGTGCCTATAGATGAGTTATGAACTGGAGTGAAGCGCTGTGAGGGTTGTGTAATTTGCAATAACATTATAAGCAGTAATAGACATTACCATCAGCTTGTTTCCAGCCCTTGAAAAAATTACATTCCCCACAAATGCCTTTAAAGTCAAACAATTAAAATGATTGTGCTGTGGTTATCAATTAAATCTGCAGAGACATGTGTCATTGGGTGGTTGGCAGTTTAAAATATTGAACATTGAATAGTACACCTGATGATCTGATGTGTCCATGCTAATATTTCCTTTTTAATTACAGAATTCATTCCCTCATAGGTGCTGAACGATGAGCAGTACATGAGGGTTAAAATGATAAATATCAGAGTATAATCACGACCTTAGCTCTTTTATCAGCATGGCCTCTTGCTTTCTAATGAGCATCACACCTTCAGCCTTGCTTTGCTCGAAAGCAGACATGGCTCATATTTATTCATGTTATGCCAATATGGGCCACTTCAAAAGATTGTCCGATTGGCACTTTCAAGAGAGTCTCTGCCTCTCAGTCTCTCTTCCTGACTTACAGTGCCTCTCCTTTGGCCCAGCCTGCTGCACCTGTCTCCCTGCCAGCACTCCAGCTTTATTTACTCTAAAGCTTCCACTATGATAAACACAGCAAATAAGCAGCTGTTGTGCACGCACAAACACACACACATACGTTCTCTGATCACAAGCCAAAACCTGGGAGTATACGTGTGCCGGTTTGTTTGATTCCTGTCAATTGTTCTTTTTAAAACACACCATCCTGGATTTAACTACGCTTCACTTTTAACTGCTTTCTGAACAACCACGGCGCAAGTCTGTGAGGCTCTGAGGAGGTGGAGGGTGTGGTTAAAGGAGCTGGAGGCAAAAGGAAAGGCTAGGCAGATAATTAGAACCGTGACCCCACTGCTCAAACGCCTCATGACGGCCAATCGATGTGTTTGGGTTTCCCCTCTGTGGCTTTGGCCGAGGCAGTTTGAAAGATGAGCCTGACGTACCTTCCACTATCCTTCATAAGAGCATAATGAAAACCAGACACCCGAAGCCTGGTGGACCTTTCTGCTGAGGTACCGCTGCCTCCATCTTCTCCTGCACACCTCCTCCTCCAACACCCTCTCACTAGAGAGGACTCAGAACAAATGCACTTCCCCTTATTAGCATATGTTCGAATTTGGGTTTTCTTTGAAAGGGAATGAGTGTAAAACAGTGTGTTAATATCAAAGTAACTGTTGGGGTGAAATCAGGTTGCAGCAGTAAGCTGTTCTCTTTCTCACAAGGAGCCATATCTTTTCTCTGCTTTACAGTAACAGACTGAGTGAGATGAATACATGGAGGGAGCAAAGATGATGGCCCACAGGTAAGCACTTAGATGAATTACACGCACACACACACTTATTACAATCATCCAAATGGTACATTGATCTCTGAAGCAGCATGGTCCAACAGCTCTGATTGCCAAATGAAAACAAAGGCTGCATGTACAGTGCTGACACACACCATCAGTCATGGACAGCCTGCGGTCTCAACGATTACCTGCTGCATGTAAATCCATTGAGCAATAAGGCAGGTTATCCCCCTATGAGACACTGTTATTATTATGGTAGATACAATATCATCAGGAAGTGCCACTGGGCAACTGCTAGTAACTAATTATGCCCAACTATGTCAAGATGGCAAAATTGGAAAATAGTGATATCTGGAAGTTAGCTTATATACTTCATCCAGAAGCCCAAAAGGTATCTTTTTCTGATTAGTTTCAAGTGTGATATCATCAAGTAAACAATGAATCTTCACCAGTTAAACTATATCTTAATAGTATTTTGACATCTAATAGATGTTTAAAGGAGATATAGCAGGCTTTAAAATCCTTTCTTTTAACATGTAAATCCTGAATTTATTGTCTGTATAAAGTAGAACTGCAATCCGCAATGCTTTGGTCTGAATTCCTGCTTATCCACACACACCTTATAACCCTGTTCTGAGTCTGCGTCTTCCGAGCGACTCATTTTGGTATGGTCTCTTTAAATGTAAATGAGGCATTTTATGCCCCGCCCCCTCCAGGTCACAGGAAGTTCAACTCTACCCTGTTCCACCATGTTTGTAGCTTGATAGCAGCGATACACTAAATCTTCCAGATGAGAAACATTTTATTGGTAGGTTTACTATAAATGTCAACGAGTAAGGTTCACAAACTTGATTACCTGGAAGTCCATGACCTTATTTGGCAGACCCATGGCAAATACTGTGATGTAATAGATAGAAAAAAAGAAAACTTAAAGAATATAGAAATTTAAACAGACTGAAAAATATGACCACAAAGACTAAAAAGGTATATGGAAGGAATAAAATTACATTTTCTGCATTCCTAAACACACAATAGTGCACAAAAACATGTATTTAAGGGCTAAAAACCTGGATTTTCATTATATGTCCCCTTTAAATCTTAACTAGGTGACAATCAAGTGATTTTCTTACCCTAAAATGTTTCAGATTTTTACATGAACAACAAATGTAACACAAAAAAAGGAAAAAAGAAGAAGTAAAGGGTCACCAAGACGGGCATAGCCATTACTCATCTCTGCCCTGAGGATCATTTTAACATTTCTCTGCCCATGATTTTTATCCCAACTGGTAATGTCTGTGGATACAGATGGCAGTTGTTTTCCAAGATGCCCCCCACTCGCAACTGAGAAACTTATGATGCATTGTTCGTGACTAACTGTTGGGCGCAATGGATCATTTAGCAGCTCAAACCAGAAATCTCCCTCAAGAGTTTATGGAGGCCAGAAACATAAGGAGACAAAGAACAATATTTGACTTAACATTTATCAAGTGGCAAGAAAAAAAAAGCCCTCCACGGTTTTGATGGCTCTTCACATTTTCTACTGTGACTCAACATGAATGTGACACATATTTTGCTTCAAGGTTATTTTAACTGCTCCCAAGAGCCCATAACCACCAGTTACATGAAATGTAAATGTCACTAAATATATTAAAAATAAGCATGGCACCTGGTGTTTAAGTCTTGTGCTCTATTACTAATCCCTTGTTTCCAGACTAATTTCCAAAGCTTGAAAGATGAACCATGCAGCTTTTAGGTGAAACATACAATATGCTGCGTTCCCGGTTATCCTGCACACCTACTTCCACTCTTTTCCACTGCAGATTAGCCAACAGCGGATCAGAAGCTGAGTGAAGGTGCCAATAAGCTGGTATTGCCTGTGTGGATCGGTTGAGTATGTGCTCTTTCAGCCCGTTTCACTGTGGATCAAAGACTGTCTCATGAGCAGACTGGAATACTGTGTGCCTCTCAGCATGAGTACAGCGCTTCTTCTATGAAATGCATTGATTCTGGCATCGACCACACACAAATGCCAACCATGACATTGGTAGAAGCGCCACCCCCCCTCTTTCCACACACACACACACACACACGTCTTTCATCTTGCTTTGAAAGAAATTATAAACACATGCAGCAAAACATGGTGCATATTTGCACACACACAAAAGCCTAAGTCACATGTTACATGAGAAAAACGAGGTGCATCCATACACACATTTTGCATATCTTAACCAAAGGAAGAAGGCTGAAGATTCTCTTTAAGAGTTTCTTTTCAATCACAATCTTTGTCTCCTAATTTAAAACACACCTTTTGATGAGCTAAATTAGAGTCAAAACTCTCTTCTCTTTGGGTATCAATGTACATTATTCACAGGCTACCATTTAACATGCAAGCCGATGAGACAGCCATGCCTCAGGAAGGTGATGGTGCTGATAGCATTCAGCCTTTTAATGCAACTTGTGTGTATGCGTTTCAATGGGGAGGGGGGTCAACAACTTTTCAAGTTTCTGACTCGGCGGAAAAAACGCTGCCATATTTTCATCAGCTGCTGCACATTTGTCCAAATATAAAACCCATAAAATTACAGAGCTGGGGGTAATTAATCACATCTGTTGTACTATTTTAAACTCTACTATGATGACATGATACGAGTCCATTTGGAGCATTGTGTTTCATTGAGTCAATTAAATATGCAGCCGTTTAAAATCAGGCAGTGGTCCATATGCTGGCACATCAACACTTGGACAGAGGCAGCTGCAGCTGGAACTGACTTGCATGTTAATACTTCTGATTGGTAGAGATGATCACGAGCGCTTGATTCACAAAGCAGAAATACCCTCATCTCTGACAGAATGAGAATTTATAGAAGCAAAGATCAGTCATGTTTACTATAATTCTTTCTTTTTTTTTTAATCGCCAGCTTGAGAAAACAGGTTAATTTTCCTCCCTATCTCAAGATGAGGAGGACATTTTCGAAAGATAACGGGATAATTTATCTCATTTTCTCAAGAAAAACAAATAAGACGATTAAGATGAGATTGGTTAGGAATTATTTTGTTATACCTGATTTCATTGATCAAACCTGATCTGTGACAGCTTTGGGAGGGTCTACGGTTATTGTACATGTGTAATTTTGTGATTCAGTGATTAGTAAAACCTAATAGCAAGAGACAATGCAATTTCAGCCCACGTCAGACCTGATAGAAATGATCACTTACGCCTGAATTAAGAAGAACTGGGCAGAAACATCCCATTTTTAAAACTTTATTTGACCCTTTATTAAACATGTAATAAGGTCAAAATTATTATAGTGTCATCTTCTGCTTTCTGGTAAGGAGACCAGTATCATACGGTGCCATACAGTGATGCAAAATGTCTCAGAAACAGTGTATATCAAATATGAGACATTAGGTCATAAGGGGTTAGAAAATCAGATGTATTGATCCATCATGGATGCTACTCTACCTGACATTAGCTTTTGTCTGGCTTGGCTGTACTGAGTCATGTCTGGCAAATGTTTCTAGGATGTACTGGTACAAGCTGACATCAGACCCACCAGCTGAGGTGTTCTTACAGAAAAAGACACTGACTGAAGGACGGTACACAAACATCACTGGAATTAATTGATGAGCACATAAAAATTTCTGATCTTATTATTCATTTTAAAACTAAAGGTTTCCATTTTTCTGTTCTTTCCAGGCTTCTTCCCAGTCCAAACACATCTGTGACTGAAATACAAAGGAGTGAGTGAGAGTCTGAAACGATGTTTTTCTCTCTGTGTTGGTTCTGGTGGGCTTTGAACAGCTCCTTTGTGACCTTGCGATTGAATATTCAAAAACTAAGTTTGTTTTCTCGTGATAAGAAATGATCCCGTTATCATGAGAAAACAGTGTTAAAACCAACATGCGAGCACAACTACTGTCAGCTTCCAGAGGAAACCAAAGAGCATTAAGATAAAATTTATTCTTAAGTTACATTTAAGGTTGATAAAGAGGAGTCTATGTTTTCAATTGAATCCTAAACACATCAATAGGCCACAGCTCCAGCCTGGTGTCACATTTATGAGGAAAACCTTGTTCAAATAAAATAAACTCAAATCACTAAATGATACAAACAAGTGACAGTTTGTGTGTTTGTTTGATTTTTATTTTAAGGATTTCTATTTGAGGCTCCAGTCCTCCCACGACCCCGTTAGGGAATAAGCAGTAGATAGTGGATGGATGGATTTCTGTTTGGTGTTTCTGTTTCTATTTTTCCAAGGACAACATTTGTACAATAAACATGCAGATCTACAGATGAGTGGTAGTGTGATATTAGACAGGAGAGATTGAAATGATTTACAATCTGGTATCGGTCATTCTATTCTTGAATAGAAGGAAAGGATGTAGTTCAGAGATCTCTAAATCTGTTCCTCGAGAGCGGGTTTCCTGCAGGTATTGAAAGTTTCCCAACAGAAACATCTGATTCAAATTAAAATGATCCCTAAAGCTTGTTGTCCAGTTCTGCACAAGTCTCTTAATTAGCCAGTCATTTAAATCACGAGTGTTGCTGCAGAGAAGCAGGGAATACCTGCAGGATACCCGGATCAAAGACTGGATTAGGAGATCCTTGATCTAGTTGATTTAAACTAATAAAAACAAGTGTCTAAAGTTTAATCATTTAATAGGTACAAATCATTTAAGGTCTGCATTTCATACCATTAATGCACTATTTTTAAAGTAGAACAGTCTTTTTTTAAACTTATTTATAGTGATAAAAAAAAAGTTAATGCTGCTGTTAATATATTTTGTTAAAAGTTTATGTATTAATACTAGATTATATCTGCTTTGTATAATTAGCAAACACTGCTTTATGGCATTCATGTATACAAGTTTTATATAGTTTTTTGTTCGTTTATTTCAAAACATGAACTAATAAATGTAAAAACACAAAGCAGACAAATACAATAAATATGACTAAAGATATGTCGAGAGTGAGATACCACAGCATACTGAAAAGCAGGTTATTCTGCAGTCTGGAGGCTGCCTCAGTGAAAGCTCAATCTGTACTTTAAACAGGACTTACTAAGAACATCTGGCTCTATCATGTCAGTGATCTTCTGGGTTATAAAAGCGGAGCAGCTTGGTTCAATAGCAGACTGCCGTACAATTTAAAAATGTCAAACTAAATACAAAATCTTACCCACAAAAACTGACAGAAAATCTGTATAAACCTACTAAAAACTGAAGCGATTGGGTCTATTTAGACAGTTTTAAAGATAAGCAGCAGTTTTCTGGACAATGAAGAGAGACATGCACAGGACCAAGGTGTAAAAAACTAGTTCAATCCAGACATGACAAGCTCAAAAACCTTTTATAATGACGGTCACTCAGCACAAAGCAGCCGTGCACATTACGCTGCACTGCCATGTAAAATTCTCTGGACCAATCAGACAGATGCTATTGCATGGATGACTTTTCAACTGTTTTCACACAACAGTAGCTCAGGAGAATTGCACCTGAGTGAATGAATAGTTCAGGCCAAGCTCTTCATAAGAGACAGTGTCTCAAATCGCAGCCAGGTTTTAGATAAAGCTATCCAGGCCACCATCGTGGTATTTATTTACACAGCTGTTTATATAGGGATAATAATTACTGTGTGTAACTGGTCTCTCTAAAAGATACTACTGTTATTTTGTGTATGTGTGTGGCTCACGGTTCAGCAGAGACCCTAAAAAAGGGATTTTTATTAAAGATTCATTCTCATTTTTCACTGTTTTCAGAGATTTGGACACTTGCGACGTCATGTGACATATATAAACCCACAACTGTGTCACAGTGCGCTCTACAAATATGACTACTTTTAGTATCTTTTTCATCATTTTATTATATTTCATATAATTTTATCACATTTTATATCATTATTAACAATGACTTTTTTTTATAAAAGTTCCCAACTCCACAAAACACACCAAGAAAAAAATTCTTTTTTTGTAAGGTCATGTTTGTGAGTCACTGTTTTGTGTTTGCCTAATTAGAAAAAGTGAAGTAAGGTTAATTCCCAACCCAACTTTCCCGGGCAACATTTCATTAAATATTACAAACCCGACCAGCTGGACCGAGCAAAGCTTAAAACATGATGGGTACGGTGGCACAAGCAAAGCCTCTAGTGAGAATCAAGAAACTTGTAATAAGCAGTCATGCCACCGCGAAAATAACACACAAGGATGCCCATGATGCCTTTACCCATCTTTTCCTCGTTCTCTTGGGGACAGATCCTGAAATGACCCCAGATCAAGCCGTTCAGCTTTGGTCACTCAGTAATCTCACAGTGAAGCATTAATGCACTCTCTGAGCCTCGGCAAGCTTGCTGATTAGAGGAGGCCAGGTGATCAAGACTGATCACCTGAGTTTTAGACCATGCTACAATTACGCTGGCAGAAAACTGACCTTTTCTACTAATGCTAATGCAGGAAGGTGTCGATGTCAGCTTTAGAGTTGTCATGTGTGCTAGTACTATACAACTACACAATACTGTTACAGTAGCAGCACATATAGACAAATGATTGCACTTATAGCCCACATTGTGCACATTACACACATTGCTTTTATCTTCTTGCAACCTAGTCTTAATGACTCCATTAACTGAAAGGCCATTAGCAGCATTCACTTTATGGCCAGCCAAACAGCCCAGCTGGGAGCACATTATGGAAAGGGCATGTGTGTCCTAATGTCCACTTCCTGTCACTGTCTGCACGTACACTCTCAGTGTTTCCCCTAAGGCCAGTTGGCCTGAAGCAAGCAGGACTGGACAAACGAATAAGCAAACAGACTCATTTTTTGTGCTCCATTAGGCAATACAGTGCAAAGGTTTAGTGAAGGCTGCAGTGCCTCGTATCGGTGGTCAAGAGCCAGAGAATTGACAGCAGAGAAAACTAAAGTGCTGCTCAATGTTTGAAGAGATCTCATATAGCAAATTAGCCCTGCACACTTTGGAGCAGGGGATGTCTAAGACACTTCAAGGTTGAACTGCAGTGCAAGAGCCATCACATAGCACAATAGCAGAAGCCAATCACATTCCCGAGTTGATTCGAAAATGATAGATTTAGAGCTGGTAACATAATAATTATCTACTCCTGCTTTAAGCACTCCGATGTTTTACAGCACAGGTGAAGAAAGAACAGCTGCTTTCACCAAAGAACTGTTAAATGATTAATGATGCAAAAAATATGGAAATAAGCTTTTGCATAAGATTAACAAGAGTAAAATAATCAAGCAGAAATGCCCTCAAGCCAAATCAAAACAGTAGTAAGAGGATATAAAAAATGGACCAGCAATTAGGAAAGTAACCCAAAGGGGTGACTGATCTAAACCAGTCTGACCAGCACAAACCACAGCTTAAACAGCTTAAAGTGGAGTGAAATAATGGAGGCATGCCGTCTATAGCATCTATACTGCCTTGCTGCTTCGGCATGTCTGGACTCGATTATTCGAGTGCATGTGATCCAGCATGAATGCACTTTGACTGGAGCTGTACTGGTTCCATTGAGTGAATCACAATTATTCTGTGACCACGAGGCACAGCCAGGCAGGGGACAGGGGTCAAAGTTCGTTTAATGTCATAGGCAAACTCGCATGACGCATGCATGAAACCTCCAGAAGATGACAAAGTTTAACGTTTTTAAGCTGCATGATTGTGTGTGTGAGTGTGAGTGTGAGTGTGTGTGTGTGTGTGTGTGTGTGTGTGTCATCAGTCCTGATTTCCATTTGTGCCCTCAGATCTTGCTTGATATTTGTTGCTCCTATGATACAACATCACATGATGAATTTGTCTTTCCAGTTTGCTACTCGAGCTAATCTTTAGCTCTGCAGGCAAATGGTTGCTCCTGCTGAGAGGCGAGTGGAAATACTTCATATCTTATCGGAGGGGGATTGAGCCCAGTACAACCTTGATATTAGCTCACCATTCTGGAAGCCGTGAGTTTCAGACAGATGTACTTTACCTCCACTGAGACGGGACTGGACAGGGCTTTCTGCTGCCTGCTTGTTTTTACCCTCTCCCAAGGGATGGGCGACCATTTATCAGTCACTAGAAGAACACGTATTGATGTGCGACATAGCCTGGGAATTCAGGCCTTTATTACACCTCAAACTGCAAGGTCAACTTGGCAGAGATCCATGTCAAAGCTGTCAAGCTGAGAAACATAAAACAAATAGCCCACGCAGAAGATGCAGTGTAAAACATCAAGATAAGGGACAGATGTCTCACTGTAAGAGCGGTGCTTTACCTTTAAACGTGTACAATCAGGTAATATATTGCAGTTTATCCGTTTTATTTGCTTTAAACGCTCTTTTATCTGACAGTACGAGATTATTAAAAGGAGAAAAAGATTAGATTAAATTTATGTCACAAGGCTGCACGTAAGGGAAACATCTACTTAGCGTTGTTTATGGTCATTTGTCCTGAGAAAAGTCACATCTGCTCTCCCCTCTTCCTCTGTGGCAGGCAGAGAAGCCATGTTGTGAAGCTCAGGCCCTTGTGATAGTGTAATGTAGTCAGTACTGTCATGCCTTTGATGCCATCATATGCCACTCCTCCTTTCTTCTCCGGGCTTTCTGACAGTGACAAAGGGGATCGGCAGCAGCGTGTTATCAGTGTGCAGCTGCAGTAATCGTATTATTTAGTAATCTTAATTCTGAGAGGCTGACCAACAGCGTGAACAAAGCGAGGCCTTGCTAAGCCCATCAGGGTGCTCCCATGGAGCAGAGGTCTTTTCCAGCCTTGCATCCCCTTCAGACTCATGCGCTCCCATTTTCCTCACCGTTTCTCACCCTCCCTCCTCTGTGTCCTCCTCTCTGTTGCTTTCCGTCTCACACTCTGCCTCGTCTCCCTCTCTCCTCTTGTTCGTTCATTTCCAGAATGCTTTTCATTCTCCCTCATTTTTCCACCCTTCAAATTTTTCTGTCTCTAAACGCTCTGAGCTGGGAGTTTGTGTAATGGCGTTATTCACAGTTCATTGGTCTGTTTGAAGGTACTATCTTGATTGAGCGTCTCCTGATGCAAGGCCTGGTGACTGTGTGAGTGTATAAAGATGTGGATGTGTCCATGGAGATAGATGGGCTTAGTAATATGCAGGACATTGCAGGGGCTGGTGCTCAATATAGAGTTTCATTCATGCAGCTCATTTGGGGATAAAAGGGGGTTGAAATTATATGCAGCCAGAGTGTGATGCTCAGGGCATTAGATGTGAAATGGAGGCAACAAAGAGCTAGTCAGGGAATCAGAATCATTCACAGTATCTGAGACACTCACTTTCAGTTTTAGCCATCGTGCTCTTAATAAATGTAAATAAACTAACACAGAACCAAAATAAAAAGTGCTCAGAGATACAAAAATACTAGTAATTAGTTCAGATTAACCTCAGAGCCAGTACGTGGCAGTGCATGGCACACACACACACACAGGGAAAGACACCACGTTCGCCCCATTCTGATACTCTGATGCTGTTATAAGCTTGGCTGTAAGATCAAAATCTCTGTCTTTGGCTAGCTTACACACACACACACACACATATTGCCTAAAGCATAGGAAGCACAGGAAGGCAAATCTGCTTTGAAGGAACCATAAAACCAACACTGCACCAAGACAGACCACTGTGTCTCTGAATACATGAGCTTAATACATGCTAATGACACGCAATGTACTTGTGAAGACATACATGCACACATAGATTAATGGAGTTTTACTTACAGAATAAATCAGACGTATCAGAAGGGCTGTGCCATATTCTTGCCGTAGTAGCGAGTCAACACAGGCGCTGAGATCTGAGACCACAGAGTTCTTGCACCTCAACAAGGGGGTAAGCCGAGGGGGCAGTCAGAGGAGTTTGCACTGTCTCATGGGAGTGAGGACATATAGAGGAATTATCAAAGAATCCAATGTTTGTAACTGAGTGGGAAATAATCCATGTGGAATAAGAAATGATGAAGGTTCAGTTCTGTGCACAGAGTGATTAGGTTAATGTTTGTCTTCTTCCTTTTGCTTCCTTCTAAATAAGTCAAAGAAAGAACGATTAGTCATTCTCTTCTTGCTGTCTTTTTTTTTTAGTTCTTCCCCCCTTCCTTCTGTCTGCTCACTTCTTTTTTTTCTAGGTGCTGCAAAGGGCCTGTAGGAGGGAAAATGCCGGCATCAGAAAACCAATCACTGAGCCACACGATGAGAAAGCCTAGAGGAGTAAATGGCAGGTAGATGAGGGGGAGGATTCCCAACACCTGCTCTATCCCTTCTTCCCACTCTCTCTAACCTGTATGTCCTTTCTAGTACCAGATCCCTATTTCTAGCTTATTTTTCAGTGCATGAACTTGTAACCGTTCTGACTGAGGCGTTTACAGATTATGCGAGATTCTCCCGTAGCCATAAAACAGGGATGCTCTCTTTCTGTCTGCTGTCTTGACTCCTTCTTACCTTCTCAGCACTATATAGAAAAAGTTGCACAATGCCTACCGTGCCAGCTTTGGATGTCTGCCTGGCTTTTTGCCTGACAGTCAGACTGTGTAACCGTTTTTCTTCCTGTCTAACTTCCTGCCTTGGAGCCTTTCTGTCATTACAGCTGTCTGTTTACCGTGCCATCTTTAGACCAACTATGCCCCAAATGCTAAAATGCAGAGCAGGCAGGTGCAGACAGGACATAACCCTCACCTCCTGCTCAAGTCCCCCCTTTGGCTGAAATCCTGAGCCATCCCCTGCCCATTGCCTTAACTATCCTGCAACACAGCACAGACGAATTACAGAATCTAGGTCTACAAAAGAATTGTGGATAATTCTAGTTAATTCTCTATTCTTTTCTCCGCTTGCCTTCTTTGTCTCTCTGTTTCTTTCTCTTTATGCTTTTGTCTGTCACTTTCTATACCTGTTCCTCTGTTTTCTGCCTTTTTTCTAGCCCTCCCCTCCTCAGTGCCAGTCTCCTCACTCGTTATCTATTCTGGACAGTCTGTCCCTCTTTTCTCTCCGTCACTGAGGGAGGATGAAGAAGAATGGTTCTGCTTCATAATGTATTTCCCCGCATTGTGGAAAAGAAATTGTGAAAAAGAAAAGCAGCAGAGCTTGGGCTAAACTGAAGGTTTTGATATTGTTCCCTTAAATAAAAACGTATCCGTTTTTTCTCACAACAAATCGGAGCTGCAAGATTCCCAGGGGGGTGGATTTTCAATTACTCGCTTTTGCCCACAAACCTATCTGGAAAAAGAGACCCAGCTCTAAGGTGAGCACCCACATGTTGTAAATCGACGGGATATCCGGTCGATAAATCCGTTCTTGTCCAAAAGCTCCATACCATTGCTCAAGCATCACCGCAGCCCATTTTATTGTAGATGGAGTCCGAGAAGCTTAATTGTATGCTCAACACGCTGGCTGTTTTGTTGTATGCAGTCTCCTCTGAGACCTGCCGCTCTCTGCTTATCTTTACTTCCTGTGAGCGACGCCTGGCTCGACCAGCTTCAATGCAGCAGGTTCAGCCTTGGAGTGGTTCAAGCTGATGGCTGGAGATGGTGGAGGCAGTTAAGTGTGGAAAAGCTCGTCACTTGAGGGTAAATGTTGACTTCCATGCAGCCCATTTGGTGTCCATCTCTGAATGGCCTCAGATCTGAAAGCAAAAGCAGAGAGGTAAAGTATGAGAGAGGAAAGTGAGCACATCAAAGGTTAGCGTGGTGACATTTGTGTCTCTCTGCCTTATCGCGTATGTCATTCTCTTCTTCATCACACTCCACCCTGCCTTTCGTCCTGCTGTCTGCTCCATCCTTGTCACCTTTCCACAGACTTTGCTGCTTGTTTGCACCTTCGTCCTCTCATCTCTCTCAAGATTTGACCCTTTCAGTTTCCTAACAAGTTCATCTTCAGACACTCTCCCTGTGAAATCTCTCTTCTATTCCCTCTGTACATTTTAATACCTTCAACTCATTTCTCCTTCCTCATTTCTTCAAATTCTAGTTAGCTGTCAATCACAACATGCATCAGGTGGGAAGATGGAGCCCAGGCTCATAGCTCTGATCCACTATATGCAAACATCAACTTGTGTTGTCACGTTTATCCCCAATTCAAATTTCTGTTTGAATACCAGAGAAAATCCAATATTTAATTTTTGCAGTGTACCAAACAAAGTGACTGTCTAAACCAATGCATGCCCTGCTGCCTTCAGCAAGCTACACAGCTTTTGTTCCAGTTTCATGGTGAATTGGGAAGCCAAACCATCAGAGAATTAATAAAAGCATTTGTTAATTAATATCACAGATTCAAACATATGTGGGTGAATGAAAGTGCTAGCTGAGTTAAATGTAGCTAGTTATTCAGGTTAAACAGTGGGGATAAAATAGCTGAACATCACAAAGTTGGTATTGTTTCTAATTACAAATGATGAGCTGCTAAATTTATTTTTGAAAAAGCTCAATATTATCTGCAAATTCCTATTTATTCATCTGCATGGTTTTAAATACTTGTTATCTTCCAGAAAAATCTGTTTTAGTGTACAACACTTTCCAAAGAATGCCACAAACGCCCTTGTCTATGCTCAGCAAATACAAAAAGGCAGGTTTATTTGTATAGCACCTTTCATGTACAGGACAATTCAAAGTGCTTTACATGGAAACATTAAAATCATTATACATGTACAGAAGAATAAAAATAGCAAAAATCAAAATAAAATAAATTCATTTTCCATTTTCGGAAAGAAAGTTTTAATATCATCACAACTTCCTCAAAACGTTGTATATCGTAACATTATCATAGGAACATACATGCATTAAAACCCTTCACAGGAAATTAAATGTGTGCAGATGACAAACTGCATCAGGGAAGCTGCATTGAACCAAATGATACCTGTGAAGTTCCTTTCCTTCCTCATTCTCTTACAAATTATGCCAGCTTCTGTCAAATTACAATGATCTGACAACAGCAGCAGAGTCAAATCTTACACATGAGCTGCCTCCGTCTCTGTTACTATGCAACAGTTTGCACTTGTTGATAACAACAAAGTGATTTCTGATCCTGATGAATTGCTCGCAGCTGAATTACATGTCCCTTCTTAACCCAGATGAGTACACAAAACCAGTGCAGTGGTAATATAATCTCTTTTAAGAAAAATCATTAAATAGGTTGAGCAGTTTCTTCCCATTTCTGGGGTACAATGAGGTAATGCTCCATTTACAAGGCAGCATTAGAGTCTATTCAATTTTTCAGCTGCAATCAATACTTCTGCATGAACAGATATGACTCCCCTTTGACACCATATTCTCCAAGGATCATTTAGGATGAGACTGAGTCTCACCCAGTGCTCATTGTTAGCTTTTGTGCATGCATGTGTGTGAGTCTGTTGGTGTGCGAGTGTGTGATCCATGCCCAGCCTTTGCTGCCACCATTAGCATGGTGTGTTGTAGCAGGTGTGAAAAGATGTGGGTGGGTGTGAATTGGCGTGCAGAAGGTATGTCAGCAAGAGGTATAAAGACTTAGGTGATTGCAAAACAAGTAGAGGAGTGTGTGTGTGTGTGTGTGTGTGTGTGTATTTCTGTGAATCCTAAATGTGTGACATCTGTCATGCCTGAAGCGATTTAATACACTCATCTACTTTGCAACCTTTTGTTCTTGGAGCGCCACACACTGAGGGTGAACACAACTCTGACCCTCTGTGCTGTGTCACAGCTGCACACACACACACACACACACACACACACACACACACACACACACACCAAAAAACTATTTTAAAAAATGACTGGCACATGCACAGAAATAGTCCTTTGACGTACACACACACACACACATCCATCTCCATTCATTGCCTGAGTCAGGATGGAGACTCCACGTCTTCAGTGTGTCTGAATTCAAACAGAATGTAGAGAGAAGCTTGAGGAGAACGAGAGAGGGAGGGAGGGAGGCGAGAAGGGGGAGGGGTAACATAGTCGAAAAGGGAAAGAGAGGGAGAGGAGAAAGAGGGAATGCAGGGAGAAGATGGGGGGACAAGCAACAAAATGAAGTGAGCCTTTCAGATTTTATCCAAATCCATCAAAGTGGACAGCCGTGATGATGTCTGGACTGAGGAGCAGTAAGGGTGATGAACAGCAGATGAAGAAAGGATGAAGGGAAACAGGTGGGGTAGAGGCAGAAAGGTGGGCTGGATGGGTTGAGCGGGTGAAATGCAAGGAAAGGATGGGAGCCCATCAGAAATGAAAATGCTGTGTACATGGTTAAAGTCTGAAGAAGACAAGACAGCAGACATGTGAGACATAAAAACTAGTTAAAAGAGAATAGAGGAGAGAAAATAAAAGAGGAAGAGACAAAAAGACACTCACCCATTTCAACGGGCTCTCCACAGGCAAGCACAATCCCTGCTCTGTGATCCCATCCTGGGGAAAGGCGCAGCGAGATCCTGGAGCTCCCTCCGCTGAATACCAATGGAGCTGCTATTATCAGCTTATTCACACTGACTCACTCACACCGGCACTGAGGAGGAGAAGACAGAGTCAAGTCTAAACTACTTGTTTAAACAGTAAAAACATATAAATAATGTGAATATAAATCAGAAAATTACTGCAGCACAACTCTAATCTTCCCTTTCTTCCCTAAAAAAAAAAGGATCACAGGCTGTTTACAAGCCAGAGACATAAACCCAAGCACCACACAGCCCATGAAAATACTTACAGAGCTTATATTCAAAATCCCAGCGAGTCCCACAGCTCACTCTGTTCTGGCTCATATCTTTTCTGCTTCCAAGAGAGAGAAATGAGTTGTCTACTTTTATCCTTGCCTCCCTGTGGGTTCCTCACAGCAGTATTTGATGCAGAGATAAAGGAACATTAAGGCAGACTCTTCATTCTCTTGTTTTTTTTTCCCCTCATATGCAACATATATCCAGTTTTTCTGCCTTTGTCTGTTGATTCAGATCCAATCCATTCGCTTGCCTGTGGACTTAGCTGTGATTCGGCAACATGCGACGGCAAACTGCATTCACTTAGTCACCCTCCTTTCTGCCTCTCCCCATGCTCAGTAGTGTAGCCGTACCTCCTTGGCTCTCACCAATCTAATCAGCTCTCCCTCACTCACTCACTCACTCTCACCGCACCCTCCCACTCTCTCTCCTCCCTCCCTCCATCCTCCAACACCCACTCCTCTACTCTCCATCTCTCCCTCTAAGGTATTTTTTCTCAAAGATGGATATCAGCTCCCCCCTTCCTCTCTTTTCTCTGTCAGTTTTTCTGCGTGCGTCTGAAATGAGGAGAAAGGGGGGGGGAAACTGGCCGGGAAGACACATCTGAAACCGACACAGATTCGCGCGTAAACACACACCAGCAGAGAGGAAGGGGGTGGGAGTGATGGAGAGAAGGAAAAACACATGAGGATGTGTTGCATCCCGATCTAGTGTAAACCGACCTGACAGAGTTTGACAAGGCTACATTCTCACGGTGACAAACGCTATCACACCAACACACAAGTCATCTCACACACTAAACACACACAAACATATACTTATCTGCAAGTGTGTGTACACCAAACACACCAAAGGTCTGATGCTTTCTCACATACATCAAAGCACATATTGATATCATGTCAGCTATGTAAACTTAGACAAGAAGGGAAGCACACAGCAGCATTAATCCAACCAGAGCATGAATAAAGGATGTCATCCAGAAAGCTCCTGGTTTTGGGCCATCCTCTTGAAGTATCCGTGTGGAAAAATAAAGATCTTTCAAAGGGTGAAAAATGCAAACTATGCTTCATTTACAACCCAATCACTTTGCTAAAAAAATTGATCATTTTATTACCTTGAAATGAGTCATTTATATATATATTTGCGCAGCAGATTGTTCAACACAAAAGAACAGAGGAGTGCTGCTCAGTCACTGTGGGCAGTGTTTTATGAAGGTTTTTTTTCAAAGGTTAATAGCTAAAAAATATATTAAATAAAAAGGAGGGGAATAATACTCAATAGACATCATAAAACAAAAAAATCAACCGTGCCAATGTCAGCCTCACTGAGGAAGCACATACCTGAAACAGGCAGGAGGGGAACGGAGGTATTTTTCTCCTCACGAGGAGGTTTACCAGACTAATACAGGTACAGTTTGTTGCTTGGTAATGAGTTAAGGACACATTGTTGTTGTCATTTCCAGCTTTTTAGACTGAGATAGCTACGCGTTTTTCCTTTAACGAATAAGTTCTTAGCCTATAGTTTAATATACAAGTGTTGTTCCTGTTAAACATACAAATGCCTGGAGCGGACCGGGTCTGACTGTCGCTGCTCTGTGTGTGTGTGTGTGTGTGTGTGTGTGTGTGTGCCTGAAGAGTTTAGTTTCAACAAATGCACAATCTTTGCTCTCTAAAATGAGAACAGCTGTAAGGGTGTGTGTACAAAGATGACAATGATGCTGGTGTGACATGATGCATGTTTACTGGAGGCCATAATAATAGGGGTATTTCTTTAATGAAACAAGGTCTGAGCAAAAAGAAGCAAAGTGCTTTTATATAGTATCATAGTCTGCAAACGTGGATTGCCCAAAGTTACAATCTGTCATTTGGGGGAAATAAAAGCTTTGTTATTGTCTTTTAATATAAATATAATCGACATTTCACAGCTGGTTCAGGAAACAATGATACTCCAGATGTGATGAAAAAACTCATGTGCACCAAGCTAACATAAGGACAAAATAACATAAGCTTAATATAATAAACGGTTTGATTATAAGGCACAATATTCACATAAAACAGCAATCATCTTCAAAATGTGTTTTCAATAGATGAGTTTCAATATTGTGAAAAAAGATACCTGTCTACTTCAACTTGCTGTACCATAAAAAGTCTGTTTGCAGATTATTTTAACAG
>JBAMIG010000006.1:9020006-9084938 GCA_037177335.1 Kiunga ballochi
CTGCGATGGACTGGCGTCCCGTCCAGGGTGTACCCCGCCTCTCGCCCGTTGATTGCTGGGATAGGCTCCAGCCCCCCTGCGACCCCATTAGGGACAAGCGGTAGATAATGGATGGATGGACACCTCCCTGATGAGGATATTGTCTGTCTGAGTGTCTGTCTGTCTGTCTGTCTGCAACAGTAAACAAAAGCTATTGGACATATTTTTTATTTTCTGAAATTAAACTTACCTTTTTTGCAGTGATCAAATGTTTCACAGACTTTTCTATATAATGGCATGACAAGCCTATTTTCAGTATTCTAACTCCACAAATAATTTGGCTCGGCCTAAAAACACATCACATCAAGTTTTTTACAAGATAAAGCTAGATCTGGAACCCATCTAAATGCTGGATACTACGATCCAGAACAGGGAAAAATAAGAGAAGTGTGAACATTTATAAAACAAAACAGATGCAATATAAGCAAGACACTGTGGATTCATCAGGACTCTAACAGTGTACACAAATAAAATGAATGTAGGACTAAAGGGTGGAGATCTCAGTATGGGTTTGCATGAGCTGCTTGGCGGAGGTCTTTGTGCTCTGAGCATTTAAGTTGTGCATTTATTCATGTTGTCCATGTTTTATACATGCATCATTTTAAAGGGTTAACATGTAGACCTTACACACGTGTTTGCAAATGTTGACATCTGATTCTCTAAATCAAGACAGATCTCTCATGTTTCAGAGCTCATGCAGCAACAGCAGGGTTTTGGTGGAATTTTCTTTCTATTTTTAATATGTTACATCATCTTTTTCTTTTTCTTTACCTCTGTATCTCTGATACTTGCTGTTGTAGAGCTTTTCTTGTCTATTGTTTTACTATTAAACCTTTTTAATTTATCTCATTAGCATCATGAGTCTTGTTTGCTAATTAATCATGTCTGTATTTATAAATTTGACTTTTTTCTTTCAGCACATCTCTGATCTTCGCTTGCTCCACTGTTCTTTTTTATTTGTTTTCAAGACTTTATTTATTTATTTATTTATTTATTCATCACTGTCATGATTTTTTCTCCTCGATTGCTTCCAGAGTTCAGTTCTTTTAATCATTTTTTCTTTCTTCTTACTGTCTGCATGTTTATCTTCCTTTGTTCTGTGATTAGGTCCCCTTTAACAATTAAACCTCATGATTTCTCCGGAAGTACATATTTCTCTGCTGGGACCATAAACAACAACAAACGGGAAACAGATTCTAGAGGAACAAAGTATGTGAAGTCAGTTGAGTCTGCAGCGTTAGAGCTCTGCTTAAAGTGATCTGACGTGATCGTTTTCACTCCATTCATAACCATATAGACTCAGGAAGTCAACTCGAATCCTCGAGAACCGTAGTCCTGTAAGTTTCAGGACTTTACCTGCTGAAACACACCTGATTCAAATCAATGGGTAACTAGCAAACTTTGTGTTGAGTGTTGTGTTAAGCTCTGCACATATCTAACAAAGTCTGGTGTGTTTCAGGTGTGTTGCAGCAGGGAAAGTCTTAACACTTGCAGGACTGCAGTCCTCAAGGACTGGAGTTGCCCATTTCTGATGATGACCTACTACAGGTATTCCAGCTCTACCTGCTGGAGCCTGAATCCATCTAGATAGTGTGCATTTAGACCGGCCCTTGAATCAGAGTTTGTTTGCTCAGAAAGCGTGAATGTGCTAATCAAATCTAATGAACATCAACAAAGCAAAGCCCAGTCTGTCCACAACGTCAACTTCAAGTGACCCAAATATAGGCAATGGACTACAAAGGCAGGAGCAATGCATCACAGTGAGAAGAAGGATAAAACAAAGGCCTTAATAGAAATGGTCCATTAGATGCAGCTTTATGTTTTAGTCTTATGGGGTGCAAACAGAAGTTGTCCTGCATAAACCAGTTAGATGAGGGAGTAATGGTCTCATTCTCTCCTTCAGTCGTGGCAAGAAAAGTAATGTAATGCAGGCCAAGTTCACAGAGCAACAGAGAAAAACTGGGGAGATGGATTTCAATCCAAGTAGGTCAGAAAAGGTCAAGAGATGATCAAAGAATGATGTGGGAATTGTGGTGAAGTGTAATGGCGTCATTTCAACACAACGCTTTCACACATGATAACAAGATGAGCTGCTGCTGGAGTCTGTGCCTATATTCATCTGGGAAATGGTTTGTTTCCCACTGTGAGCCTAAACAAATTTTAGCCACACAAATACTGTCATTTTCATCCATTGTAGCTACATTTACACTGCTAAAACTGCTCAGAAGCAACATGGGGGCTTGTTCAGGCTATGGGGAGATGTTTATGGACTCCTGTAACTGAGTGCATGGGTAGAGGCATTCATGTGGGTTAGTGGTTGCTCGTTCAACTCGGCTCTGCCTGGATGAATGGTAGCTGACAGGTCTAAATGTCACTGGCTTTTTTGCTTCTGCAGATGGATGATGGTCAGGACCTGGTCAGAGGGACCCTGTCCCGGTGGATAACTTATAACCCCGGCTTGTTTTACGTACGAGTCGTACCCCACCATTGATTTTCCATAGCTGACTTCTGCATTTTGCTTTTACTGACTTCTTATTTTATTCATTTCTCACATGCTAAATTGTAGCACAGTGCTTAATTACAATATTTAGAAGGTTAGAAGGTTTTCCATCCACTTTTACAATGGTTTTTCAGCTGGAGCGCACTGCATGCAGAATTCCATCACACAAGGAAATCCATGAATTTGCCCCAGGAATATTCAGTTCCTTCTGCATAAAAATACCATGGTGTGATAAGATCTTTTTCTGTGCTTTAGGGGACATAACAGATGATATTTTGGATTCGGGACTCCCCTTTATTCTCACATCTTATTCATTATTATGTTATTCATCCCATAGCCATGTTTTTCCTATTATAACTGTTAGGGTAGGACTGGAGACGCAGCAGAGAGAAAAGGTGGGAAAAGAAGAAATGGATAGAAAAGAAAATATGAAAGTTGGACAAAACAAAGCACAGTGACTACAATAAATCCTATAAACAGGAAATCTAAACATACATAGGCAACTGGAAAGAAAAAATAAATATTTGAAAGCATCTAAAAAAAAAAACTATCATCATCCTCAGGCGAGGAAGAATAACTGGAAAAAAACACAAAAAACTACAGACACAACACTTGTGTCTGTGGGTGCAGGGGTGTGTGTCTCCATGTGTGTACGTGTGAAGGGATGTGTGGGTTAGGAGTGAGAACAATAAAGCTACATGCCAGCCCTTCCTCGTCGTTCAAACCAGACGCATGTACCTTTTAGCTGTGTCACACAGGGGACAACACCAGCAGACCCCCTTAAATCTGGCTAACACCAGTACCACCACACTCTGTCCCAGTTCAGCAGACTGGGCCCATTGCAGAGCCGGCTGCTCCTGTCAGAGTAACTAATGAATGCATTCTCCTTCTCATATATGTAAGATCACCCATGCACCCACACCTGCTCTGTAAAGGAATTTCTCATTTATTACAGACTTCAGTTGTTAGTTTTGAAGCTAAACTTTTTAAAGGGTTTTTAAAATATCTAACTCGCATAAAGAATATGTAAATGAGCTAAATGTAATCTGAATCAACCGCAGGGGAAGATATTAAAGTCTGTAAAAAGTTCAGACATAAATGCCAAATGAGTGGATACCCTTCTCACATCTCATCTTATATGTTGAAGTTCTCCATACGCTACTTTAAACTTGCAGCAACGTTTTACAAAGCACAACTTTCGCTTCATGCTGCATCTTTCCTGGTGGTAAAAGCCAAACTGAGCTCCTGGTGTCATCCACCTGCTCAGGACTCTGTGATGTCAGCGAGTTTGGAGTTCACTGCTGTGAGAGCTGAAAGCTGAATATGCACATCCTCTTCAGAGGGTCATTTGGATATTTTTAGTGTTTAAAGGGTTTAAAGGAAGCAAGAATCAAAGGGATGACAAATCTGATAAAAAAAAAAACCGCTTACTTTGTACCAAGTTTCTCAATTTTTTTGCATCAAATAATCTAATAGTTATTTTAGGGTGTACATATGTGCATAATTGTCCACTTCATTTGATTTTATTGCAAGGTAATAAAAAAATCATTGTATCTCTTTACCAGTCTGTACATTTTATTAATAAAATAAGGATGCAACTGAAAAAAAAACAAAAAAAAAAAAAAAGCACATGCATGAGAGTTCACGGCTTTAGGTAATTTAATGTAAAATCAGGTTCTAGTTGTATTCATACTGTGAGACATTTCCACCTTTCTGCCCTTTATTCTCAGAAAATAAGTAATAAATTTAGACCTGGGAATATTTTAACACCAACACATTTTGCAATTTTAGCATTTTGCCAAGTTTCAGTTATTTAATGAATCAGGGCTTAGAGTGCTGTGCTGTAAATTGAGTGCATTCATGTCCAATTTAGTGGAAAAAATAGGAATTACAGCTATTTAATTTGTAAAATCCAGTTTATGGGCTAAAATGTACGGAGGCGTAGAGCTGTCATCCTAATTAAAAAGGAAAATTATAACTTGTTTTATTGTCAAAGTGAGAAATGTATTATGCCTAAATAATAAAATGAAACGTTTTGCTGTCAAAAGGTGAAATTAAAACCACATTTAGAAATATCTAAATATTACTGGTAAATTGTGCTACACAGGACACACTGTGATGATGCAGGATTATTTACAGATTTTCCTAAGTGATAACTAATCAATAAAACATTGCTTCTATCAGAAAATCACATGCAATCATATCAAACATGCATTTTCCTGAAACCGAGCTGTTCTACACGCTGTGGCTCTCTGCAGATCTGCCTGAAAGTGACAAAACAGAGACTGTCTGCAAATTGCAACACCAAGAAATGATGAAAGAAATAGTTCATATCCTCATCTTATGTGTAGTGTCGACTTGCAGTAAAGTCTATTTTATACACAATATTTTATATACAAATGAATCTGTGCAGCTTTGAAGTCTTTTAAAGTCAATGCCTTCAGCTGGTTTATGTTTGTAAGTCTTTGTCTTGTGCTTATCCACCAGTAAAATGCAGCTCAATTCAGGTCTGTGTTTGCAGGAATTGCTGCATCTTGACACTCGTAAATCTCCTGGCTTGCTTTTGCAGCGTGTACCGGATCACAGAGCGTCTGCAACTGTGAAGTGCCGCCCAAGTAACTTTTGGGATTTGGATCATTTTAAGGGTTCAGGGAACCATTAATACTGCAGGTTCATCCAGCTGCTCATTTCCTGTCACATAATCAGCAAATACGAGTGAACCGGTGTCACTGGAAGACCTGCATTTCCATGCTGTATCACACTGCGTCCACGTGATTTACTTAGTGTTCAAAGGTTTTCTCCATATTTTTGCTTCATATTTATGTACATGCTTCTGATAAACTCTTCTTCATTTAACTAATTATCTGATCATATTTGTGTGAATGCTTGCATTGAGTGAATTCACTCATTCAGATCTTAACCATTCAGCTCCTTCAGGAGATCGCTGCTATGACGTTTGATATTTTAAACATTTGTAGTTTTTGAGATATTTTGTATTTTGTAAAAAATAAATGCAAGCTTGTGATTGGGTGAAAGCCCTTCAAACACAAAGTGGTTTGGACAATGAATAAAGTCCGCTTAATGTTTGGTCAGTTTGTGCAGAATGAGCTGCAAACGTCTGGTTTCAAAGGTCTGCACCAGTATAAAAGTGTCTGGTACAAGGCCATATGTTCAGGTCCAGCCTAAATAAGTAACCCAAGACTGATGCATCAATCATTGCTGCTTTGCCCACAGTGAGTGCTGCAATTTGCTTAATTTAACTCATTACTTTCAGCAGTGAACTGCCTAAACAGTGTCTGCAGTCTGCACAATTAAAACAAACTGTATGATTAAAAAAATCAATATGAATGAAACTTAAAATTAAAATAAGTGTTGCAATTGTTTTTTATGTAGCTTTATTTGTTTACTGCTGGTTGCTAGATATTCACAAACTGTTGACCTCAACTTTATATTTACCTTAACTTAGACATGAACAAGTAGATTTCACCCATTTTCAAATCTTAAGCTTTTTGTTCACCTTTCAGTCTGTCAGTCATTTTCCTGATCGCTTGATCCAGTTTAGGGTCACGGGGTAGCTGGAGCCTGTCCCAGCAATCAGATACACTCTGGACATATCACCAGTCCATCACAGCAACCTTTATTCATATAAATAATATTTAAACACAACGTTTTATGTGGCTGTAGCTCAGGAGAAAGAATTGGGGGACGAATACAGGTTTTGCCTGACTACAAGTTGAAGTGTCCTTTGGCAAAAACTGACCCCCAAAGATGCCCCCCGCTGTGTGTGAATGGTTACATCCATTATGTAAGGTCACATATCTACCTCTTTTATACTTAAACTTTCCATTTTCATGACCTTTATACAGTAAAATTGTGTTTTCATCACTTCAGATATTAAATTTTATTATCATTACGTTAAACCGTATCAGCATGCAGCATTCATACCGCTGTTCTGGAAAAGAGCCAAGATAAACTATAGTAAGTCTAACTTGTTAGTGTTATCCTTTATAACTTATTTTACCATTATAATAAGCACATTTAGTTGTAATGAGAAGGAATGGTCTGCTCAGCTATCGCTTTGTGCTCTCAGTTTACAGATAAATCGAATAACATTTAATCTTTATTCAGTCTGAGCTACGGCTTATATACATATGACATTATGTCTTCTGTGCTTCAAAAAGACATCAATATTGCAGGTAAACTGCTTCACCAGAGCATGAAAGTCTCCTGATTTCCCTGCCAGCCTAAACTATGTCATTACATGTGTGTGCATCTTTTTCCACTTCAGTGTGAGGCAGCAGATATGAGGAAAAACACTCAACCAGAATATCATTTAGCATGTTTTGCTTGAAAGAGGGAAAAACGCATATTGACTGGTTGCTTCTTGACTCTTTTTCTGAAGAGCAATGAAGGGAAGATGAATTCTTGGCACAAGCTCCTTTTTGCTCCTCTGGAGCCCTTCATTTCCCGAAATGCTCCTCACTCTGCAGAAATGCTGCCATTTCCTCATTTCAGGTACCCGCACAATCATCAGCATTTTTGCCGCCATGACATGAAAACAAACTAAGACGAAGTGCGCCGCATGAGTGTGTGTGTGGTTTCAAACCCCCCTGTCAGCAATCACTGGGTGGGAGACAGTCATAAACCAAGTTTTAGAAGCCTATAATGGGCTACTGCAGCGCTAGCAAAGCGTAGATCACATTATGCCTTTTCACATTCAGTCACAAACGGGGTCATTATTTTTGATAACTATACAGGAAGTGATGGATAATTTCATTAAATTACCTTTCACAGCATAATGCTGTATTGAAGTTGCTGTAAATCCCATCCTAACGCTGTTATTATTGTATTTAATTACAGTCCAAACCCAAATAATAACCAAATGTGGCAAATTATCAGAACATTAAACTGATCTAAACACCCGTCTGCTAACGTCCCTCAGATAAAAACACAGTGGTTTGAGCAGCTGTATAACCGTTACTGAGATCTTCGTATTGTTTGTTAAATGACAAAAGGTGGAAATTTATAGCAGGAGCTCTAAAGTCCATCCTGTTTGATGGGATGAGGGCATTGCCCTTGTGTCAACAAGCTAATAAAATGATGGATGCTCACATGAATAAAATGCTGAAGCATTTTATTATTAAGAAAGCAAATAATATTTCATTAGTGCTCAAGTGTTCCCCTAAAGCGGAGCTGTACATTTACGCTAGCACACAACCAAAGTCTAATTTCATAACTTCTCTTTAAATGACTGATCTAAGATAATCTCCAAAACACATAAATGCTTAAATCATTAAGAGTGCTTTAAAAGCCTTTATTTTCCCACTTAGGCTGTAAAATTATTACTCAAGTTGGAACATTTGTTTAAACAATCTATTAAACTATGTACACAGTATTAGGTAGTCATTTCAGTTGTGAAACTTTTTGATCCATCAGTATTTTCTGCTCTCAGTGTCTCTTCTTTTCCACTTTGCTCTTGTTCTATCTGTAATGTTTCAGACGGTTTCCTCCACAATGAACTCAATGGCATGTTGTGGTGACTGGCTCGTCTCCACCATGGTGATTTCACTCTCATCCATGGTGATGGTAGGAACGGAGATGGCTTGAGTTGCCAGAACCGAGGAAGGCAGGATGACGACCTGGGATGCTCCGTCTATGCCACTGAGCTGATCTGATGGGATCATGACCGTCTCGGTGGTCCCTTCGGCTCCCTGCAGCACGTAGATGGTCTGTACAGTTCCAGACTCAACTTCTGTTGTGTGTGCCAGAGATGACAGTACTTTAGCTCCCTCCAGCACCTTCTGGACCTGGGCGACATCAGCAGCCTGTATCACCTGCTCAGTGGTTTCCTGGGGCAAGTCTCCATGCAGCCGGATGTGCTTGTCCAGGTTGGGGCGCGAGCGAAAGGCAGCGGAGCAGTGAGGACATGGGTACGGTTTCTCCCCGCTGTGTGTGCGAGCATGCTCTGTGAGACGGGCTGCGACACTGAAACTCTTCCCACAGATCCAGCAGCAGAAAGGTCGCAGGCCAGAGTGGATTCGCTCATGGTCCTGCAGATGTGGCAGCTGGCGGAAGCGCTTTCCACATGTAGCGCACTGTGGAAAGGACAAAGTGGAAAAGGGGAAAATAGAGCTCAACACTTTTTTCAGTAAAGCTCGGCATATTCAGCAACACGGTCTGATCAGTGATACAAAAAAAACAGCAGAAGTCAAATATTTGGCAGATGCACCCTTTCTGTCACACAATCTCTGCTTGCTCACCTCAGTTCAGACAATCAGCCACAGTCAGATACCTGATAACACCCAGCGCCCAACAAAAGGATGACACTAAGCTTTGAATCACACTGGGGAGAGTCAAATTGAAACTAATATCTGCGGACACATTTGCAGCATCTTTGCAATATGTTCTGATAGAATTACTTCTCCTTTGAGGCTGCTCTTCATTTGCAAGGCAAACACATGTGTTCCACCAGGAGTACATGGATTACGTGACGGGAATTAAAATTCATCCACAAAACTGAATATATGCTCCATGAGTCTCTGTCCTTAGTCTGCCTGAGAGATGTAGCCCGAGGCAAAGCCACAAAGATCAAATCATTTCCTATAAGCTCGCTGTGCTGAGAAGGGCTCTGGAGGGTCTGTAGTTGATGTCCTGCCCCGTCAAAAGAGCAGCGGAGAGAGAAGGAAAGAGTCTCAGAATAGTAACAGGCACAGGGGGACGCTGACAGGCCCTAAGTCAGCCCTGTCATTAATCACAGGTACACGGGAGGGAGGAATCACCCCTAGGACACAAACAGAACAAATGGCCATGGTCTGGAACCTGAAAGATGGTCACACTTATGCTTTTCTTTAAACAGCACTGGTTTTAAAAGCCCTGATAAAGACGCTAAGACTGACTTTTAATGCAAGCACATCAACACGGTCACGCTTCTTACCTCAAAGGGCCTCTCATCGGTGTGTGTCCTCATGTGAACACTGAAGGTGGAGTTGTAGGCAAATTCTTTGAGGCAAATCTCGCAGCGGAAGCGAGGTCGATTTTTGGACTTGTTGAGCGTCCCTTGGAAATGCGCCAGCACATGCTCCTCCAGGGATGAGTTGGAGGTAAATCGGCGGCGGCAGGGTCTCACCGGACATTTCAGAGGTGTCTGGCCCGTGTGGGATAATCGATGGAGGTCCAGGCCCTCTTGAGTCATGCAACGGTGGCCACAAAGGTCACACTCAATCTGCAGGGGGGAAAAAGACAAGACAGTAAAAGGAAGACGCAGTGAAGAAACACTGGACTGTAATGAGATGGAGATCACAAATGGGTGTCCTTGTTGCCAAACCATGACGCTGCCACGTCTTTACTGGAGTCCTTTGTCTAATGTCACCACTCTATCACTAACCCTACATTCCCTTTCTTTCCAGACTGCCAGCATTACAGCATAAGCATATAAATCATATCCTGATTAGTTCCCATTTAAAGAGGAAAGTCCTGCAAAATATAAAGTGATTTTCTGTCCTCCAACCTGTCCAGTGCAGCGTCCACGGCCCTGGCCACGTCCACGACCTGCGTTCTTCTCCTCATTTGTAGTAGGACAACGCTGAAGGTGGATTTCCAGCACGGACTGGTTGATAAACTGAGATGAACAGTGGGGGCATGTCGCTGGATGCTTATCTGTAATGGTCAAAAGAGCCCAGTTTTAAACAGGTGCTTAGTCTCTCCTCATAATAAAAGCTGCTGTGCCGTGTTAATGCCTAATGGCTCGTTTAAGTTCAGTGAATGTTAGATGTTGCGGCAGTAATCACGTAGGGACAAATGGTAAATAGAAAAATGGTTGGTGAAGGGGAGCACATGGTCATGCAATTAAACTGTCGGCTTGTGTGTGATGGATACTTTTTAAAAGCTGAATGTATAGTAAAAATATACATGTAGAGCACAAACGGAGTGCTGAAACATCTGACTTTTCCATTTACCAATAAAAAATAAAGCCGTATATTTTTATAATAGACTCATAATGAAAAACACTGCACAACAGTTACTGAAACTAGCCATACTGAGCCATACTGAGCCATACCATTACTCAGTCACTGTCATCACTTAACTGTGTGATTTAACATATAGTTCTGGTTTGCTTCACACATCCAGATTATTAAACTAAAAACATCAAAGTAATCCATTCACATGCCTGAAATTTGTCATTTATGACTGGCAACCATTCCTGGGTTGGCTGCCACCTCCTAAGTTTCAGAGTGTTTATTGTTTCAGCCCATCCCACATTAGTGCTGAAACAATAAACTTTGCCAAAATGCACACTGTATTAATCCCTCTCTTTGTACCTCTGGTATAAAAACTGTACGAAAAAACCATCAGGGTTATAATCTGAAAAATCATGTAACATTTGGTTTTTAAGGTGTAAATACACCCACTGCTTCTCTGTAACTTCATTTCCTGCCACACATTGAAAAAGCCACAAACTGCAGATGTGACACATTACTCCAATGCAATACTTGAAACCATTTTTGATTCCAAAAAATCCCAAAAGATCCAAGTCAGAACAGCACAAAAATAACATCTTGCACAATTAAAAATATTTTTTTTAATGTAAAAGCCATTATGAGCCATTATTTTGATAAACTCTCTCATGCAGCTTTAGTTTTTCTCTACATGCTGGCGGTGACGTAAAGAACTAAATGAAACCACTACCTGGTGTACACGATAACAAAAAGTCCTTTTCTTAACAGTACATAAAGATCTACTGTTACAGATCTAGTAAACAGGAAACTCTACCTAAGATGACCAGCATCATTTTAAAACAGTGTTATAAATCCACGTAATATTCCCGATCTGTTGATCTGGTTCATAACTCTGCAACGGTTCTGTAGAGCTTCTGTGTATGGGTTGATGCATCTGTATTTCCATGGCTGCTGGCAGAAGGGCTGGAGTTTATTATTGTTTATGTCAGGCACAAAGACAGGTGTGAAGTCAGAACCACGCACAGTTAGCTTATGCTGACAATTATGCAGGACAAAATGCTTGACCTCACTCCTGATGCTCTGCATACAACCCGAAGTGCCGGTTTGACCATGGTCCACTTCCATCGATAATACAGTTACATTTGGAGTCGTGTAAATGTGCAACATCTTGAACCCTTCGAAGTCTGAAGAACAATCTTACTTTTTAGTATTTCTACTATCACAAGCTGCTTTTGATCGCCATAGTGAAAGTGTGTGTGTGTCTGTGCCTGTGTGTGTGTGTCCCATGTAAACAAAGGGTCTACCACAGGGGTAGGGAACCTTGGTCCTGCAGAGCCGTATTTCCTGCAGATTTCCCATTTATCCCTAGCGGAGCATAACTGATTCAAATCAGATGGATGAAGCAGCTTATCAATCTTTGACTCGTTCATTTGAATCCGGTGTGTTGGGCCAGAAATATGTAGAAAACCTGCAGGAAATACGGCTCTTGAAGACCAGGGTTCCCTACTCCTGGTCTACCAGGTAGCTGCTATAAGGGGAGGGCTGCCTGCTGCTGTGCCTGTTGGAAATGGTTAGAGGTGCTCGGTCCTGTCCATGAACCGGCAAATGCAAAAGTGGCATTTAATACCTGTGATAATATCTAACAAAATACTACATACCAGTATCGATTAGTATCTGAATATTGATTTCTTCTGATAAAACTTGCTTGCAGCTTGTTCTCAACACATCGGCTAAGCAGAACCATACACCCACCACTTTGATATTTTGTGCAGGGAGAGAAATTTTGCCAGGTTCTGCTCTTTTAGTTACCGTTGCAAATGCATGATTGGTCAGTGGCGGTTTTAGGGCGAATTTACCAAACAGATTTATATCCATACAGCAGCTGCTCTTGTCTGATTTTGGCAATGCAACCCAAACACAGTCAAGAGAACCTGAATTAGAAACTGTCAACACTTGAGATGCAGATGAATTATTGTAGACCATAACAGCAATATCTCCCAATGTGCTAACCATTTCTAAATCATATTCCATTGGGATAATGCCCCTTCTTTCCTACCGGAACCCTTTAATTAATGTTTTAATAAGGGTAGAGCTTATAGCAATGGACTAATCAATAATTCAATCTCTTCTATCATCTTTTTCAGCAGACACATGCACACCTCTAACCTCTGCTGCACGCTGACTTTTCAAGCCTTACTAATGAGGTTACCATGTCAACAACTGCCTGATAAAGATGAAGTGTCAACAAGTTGACCCAGTTAATTTACCTCCACCTTCCCTCTCTATTCCACACGCCGCATAAATCAATCTAAAGTCAGTGACCCTAATGCATCAGAGGAAAAATGTACATACATTAATTAACATAAACCACCCAGGAAAGCCAAAATACGGCCATTTATCCCAAACTGTACATTGATCTATAGCAATTCAGTGTATACTGTGCCGATAAGAGCAGCATCACCAATTAGTTTCCTTCAGCTCGAACTGGTTTCCTGTTTTAATTACAAAGTCACCTTTTCACATCTGCATAAAAACATATGAAAGAAAAGAAAAACAAAGTTCCATAGAGGAATAAACACAAAGCTTTCCCTCAGATCACTTACATAAACTCTGCTAAAAGAAAAATTGATTCAAGTCATGCTGAGGACTGAACTCCCACCTTGATGTGTAAGGGAGTGCAGATCCAGGTCTTTCCTGCGTTTGAAGGCTTCTCCACACTCCGGGCATGGAAACGGGTGGCTGGTGTGAAGCAATCTGTTCAAATACAGACATTTCACAGTGAGTCACAGATTATTATGAATTACATTAATCCAAATATCAAAACTAGCAAGTCAAAGTGTATACTTGCCATGTAGATACAGGCGAGAAATATGTGTACATCTTTTAGCAGTAAACACTGCTTATTCACTGCTTGTAATAAACGTCTCGTTTTGGTTTTTACTACCACTAAAGTTGTAGGAGAATTACCGGCGAGTATGTACTTAGCTGCACTGCATCTGAAATAAGGGGTATTAACAGCATGTAGTGGCCGAACAGAAAAGAACAGCGGTAAAATGGGAGGAGTCAGAGTTAGTACATGTAAGACTATATTTATCTATTGCGTAACATTGTACTATGTATTGCCTTAGGGGAGGAGAAAAGTGTTGGCTTGTATTCACCTAATGCTGCATCAAACCTGCATTCACAGCATGGAGGATAAGAAAAATGTGTAGCTACTCCAGCAGTTTCTCATAAAACCAGAGCAAACATGGATGCTGGACATATAAAAACCAGTATTAGATCATAGTGTATACTGTCATATCACTGGAGCTAATTTCAGCATCAACCTATTCAACAAGAAAAGTAACTTAAAGTAAAATGCAAGAGGTGACGTACAAGGAAGCCTGAAGATAAGCAGCCATATTGAATCTGTCGCTCATTAAAAAGACGACAGAAATCAAAAGCAGGGATGTTCTGAGCTGCAGCTGGTGGAGTAAAATTGCTGTCGGGGTCAATTTTGCTCCATGGCAGATGTTCTTTCACAAGTATGGAATAAAGTAGGCTTTACATTATCTAGAGCTTAAGTGGTTTTCTTATGATCCGATGCATCATTTATCATGTATTAATCATTTAAGTAATTTTAAATGCAAATAAAAATCATTTGCAACCAATGTGAAGATATCATTCCATCTTTAAATAACTGCATTCAACATAATTTATACAGGTTTGGGGGCTTTACACAGTCAGCAATAAAAACACACAAGAAGCAAAATTTCTGCACAGCATCTTTTTTTTACAATGTTGTTTAAAATGCAAATCCAGTCCATTCATTTATTATACCTGTACAATTCTGCCCCTTAACCTCTGGGAATTTGTCACTGCAAAGCATCTGAGGAGCAAGGACGTAATTATTACGCAGGGGATTGGATTAACCCTCCATCTATTACTGCTTATCACGTAATTTCTTCAACAAATCAAATCAACAGAGAATCCAGTTGGTAAAATCTGATACCTGTGAGAGCAGAAGAAGGCATCAGATCTCTAGTGGACTATAAAAAAAAAACTTTTACAATGAGAATATCCTTCAAAGTTCTTAAACTGTACCAGAAAGTAGAAATTTCTATGCTAACCATATTAGAAGCCATCTTGTTGATTAGATCCAGACTATAGCTGCAGTTAAAGGAGACAAATTAGCCCAAAGCAACTCTCTCTCTGCCACACACAGAATTAAACAAAGTTAGTGGTCAGTAAAAATCAATTCTCTTATATTCTTGGCCAATCGTTGCTACCTTCTGAGGAACTCTGACACTTCCTAAGAAGGTCAACCAAATCTTTTTTAGTTGATGCCAAGATAAACAAAAGAGAGCCTGTGATTAACTAAATCAACAACATCATCATGAGAATTTCCCAAAAGAAAAGGCTGAGGCATCGTAAACACACTGCTCTTTGGATTGTAGCTTGTATTGGGAGTCAATATCTTGTTTTGATCATCTGTTCTGATTCAGCTTACATTTGCTCAGATGCTGTTTTATCATTTCATTCAGGTCTAGTTTCCCAGGGATCCTGAAGGTCTTTTAAGGTTTTTCTTGCTGCTGTTTTCACTCATTTCCAGTTTGGACCTTTTGATAAGAGCAAATCCTTCTTGGTTGTAAAACACTGAATGATGAACTCATCAACTATAGCTCTCCAGCACAGTTCATTCAGGATAACCTCTTTCAGCATTCACATTGTCAGGAATATTATTTTGCTACTATAAAACGATAAACAGTTTGTAAAGGGTTAAACCTTATTTCACGTATATAGTTTAGATTTTCTTCCCCTTGCTCAGTCAGGAAAGAGCGGACCAGACTCGTCCACCTTTCAAGTTATCATCCTCATCTTAATTTGCTCGGTCTCTGTCTGTCAATCATATGTAGTCGAGTCCCAAGGGCACCCAGACATCTCTACATCTGCTTCACAGCTTAAAGGTCTTGCTCAGTAGTAGGATACAGCTCTGCCCCTACAGCTGCTGGCAGGAGGGAGGGAGGTTATCTAAATCCTCGCCTGGTCCTGTAATCCTAATGCGTTAGTGGTAACCGGGGTTAGAAAATGATTGAATACTGTCAACCACCCGACATCTTATGGTCATTTCCATCGATATCTAGAAATATTAAATGCAAAATTTAGAATAACAGTAGTAGAGTCATATTACTTATGATGGTTCAGCTGATCCTCAGTGTTGAACCGTGAAGGACAGTTAGGACAAGCGAAGAGATGAGCCGCCCCCTCGCTGTCCAAAGAACACACCTGCATTGAAGGACACACAAGTTAGGATAAAAAAGCCTTTTACACCACATTTCCTACAACAAAACATGAGGAACAAATCCTTAAAGTTCAAAACCTACTGAGAAAAATCTCTGTGAAATAAATAAATCATTTTATGTACTTTAATCACAGTTTTTTTTTTTATTAAATCTTCAGCTGAGATTTTGTAGTTTCAGTATTTTATCCACAAATTACATTGCAGAGAAAACGGCAGACCCTTTACCGGTTTTCGTCCTCGTTTGCGCCGAGGATGCACGGATGAGTGAATGAGTTGGTGTCTCTTCAGCGTCGCTGCCTGGGAGAAGTTTTTGCCACAAACATCGCAGCAAAAGGGCTTGTTGCCTGTATGGCTCATGCTGTGACGCAGCAGGCTCTGCGAATTGGTGAACGACTTTGTGCACACCTTTAAAAAACAATAAGGATTAGTGACACGAATTACAGCGGTTTGTATTAACAAGAGAGAAACGTTGCATTATAAAGAACTGATGTAAATTAAAGGTTTCTCAGGAAAATGAGACATTTTGCTGGGATTTTTACAAATATTTTTATATTTACATGGTTGACACAAAGGAGATGAAAATTCACATTTCAACTTCATTGTTTCCTTCAAATAACTACATTATCTGGTTAAAGTTAGCTGTGGGACATGAGGAATCTCAAAGCAACGTATTCAATTTCAGGTGAGCACCTTGCATGTGAAGAGCTTTTCTCCGGTGTGGCTGTAGACATGGGTGCGGAGGAAAACGCGTCGCGTGAAGGTTTTGCCACAGTAAGGGCAAACATGGGGCAGTGGTGTTCGGGCCCAGTCCTGTAACAGCTTGGCAGGTGGAGGGTGATTGGTGTAGTCCGATTCTGATGCAGTGCTCCCCTCAAAATCTTCTTTAGTGCCTGAACTTTTATTTCCTGATGTAAAAAAAGCAAAATAAAAAAAAAAACTATGAGACAGCACCCTAATAGACCAGCCACCATGTTTTTGTTTACTATTGATTTCTGCTTACCTTTAAGTGCATTAGCACTCAGGACTCTAAAAGAAGGCCTGCTTTTCTTATGAGGGGGAGAACCAGATTCACCAGTAGAAGGGGATTGCTGTCGCTTTGCAGCATCTTCACAATTAGAGATGTCCACTTCATCGCCAATCTCAGCTTCATCTTTCAGCTCTGTGACTGTCATAAAGCGGTGCAGACGCCAGTGATAAAGGTACTGGGTTGTGTTCATGAAACTCTCCTCACAGTAGGAACAACTGTGCAGGGGCTCGCTAAGGCCATGGTTCTCCTTCCGGTGTGTGATCAACCCTTCCTCCTGGCTGAAGCTCTGCCCACACTGGGCACAGAAGAACAAATCGGGCTGGGTGAAGGTGGGGGTGAGACTGGTAGTGGAAGCTATGGCATCACATTCACTGGTTCCATTGTTTTGGTAATAAACTTCCTCTGGTATCACTTCAGGAATAACTACAACCTTTTCCTCGCCCTTCTGTCTGTGTTGCTTGCGATGATAAAGGAAGAGGGTAGTATTAAGAAAGCTTTCTCCACACACAGAGCAGCGGTGCAGAGCTTCTTCAAAGCCATGTTGGGTCTTGCGATGGCCCACCAGCTCTGACACCAGGCCGAAACATGAGCCACAGTCCACGCACAGCAGCACTGGCTCAGGCTTTGGCTTTTTGTTTGCCCCCCTCCTCCGGGGGGATGAATCATCTTGATTAGAAGCGGAAGCGGCCACCTCAGCAACAAGAGCATCAGGGCTTTCAGACAAAGAGGTCTGTTCAGACTCCAGCGCTTCTGCATCTTCTGGAGGTTTATCGTCTGGCTCTGGTCTCAGATGTATGCTACTTTCCGTCTGAGAAAAAGAAGGCTCGTCTGTGTTTAAAGGCACAGCGTAACTCTCAGCTGAGGAGATCTCTGGCTCAACCTGTGAATCTGGGTTTGACCTGCTTTCAGAGGCAGCCTGCTGGCATATCCCTTCCTTACGGTGTTGTTGCCACAGGTCGAGGCTCTTGAACAGTTCATCACAATCCCCGCACTGGTAGAGGATTCTGGGCTGATCTGATGGTTGCTTTTCACTTTCTTCAGTCTGCTTGATCTGCTCCTCCGAGGAATGTACTGCAAGGACTTCTGTTTGTGGGATTTCAATGTGAGAGGCTTCAATCTGTGGGACTGAAACCGTCCTGCATATATTCAGCGCTTGTTGCTGTAATGAAAAAAAAAAAGAAAAACATTTAGATTATAAATAATAATAATTATTAGATTATACATCTGCATTTGCTTTTTATATGAAAATAAATGTAATCCTTGCCTGTAAATTCAATTCTAACATCACAGTTTCAAATCAAATGGACCTTTAGTGCTTTTTTATTATTATAATTCCATGTTTTTCCTGGCAGATGAGGGATGGGAGTTCAGTGATGGGAAACTCAGGTCAATTAGAGCAGCATGAGTTAAGAGCCAAGGTTCCTCTGAGAGCTCCAGCCAGCTAAGATAAAGCCTCAGCCTGGCTGATAACTATCAAAAGGCCCATCAGGGTTAAATAGGTCACTCCACTGGGTTTTGACTGTGCCATCCATTCAGATGATAAATACAAAACATCAAGGTCAAGGTTGAAGGAATCCAGCTCAATTGCGGCTGTTCAACATGACTCACATACAGTAGGTGTGTGTGGTCTGGCTGCTTCTGAAGCCTGATTGTAATTACATTTAGCAACAACATGAATTTTGTTCCCAAACTGCTCACCAAAAATAGCACCAACAAAGTGATAAATGATTTGTTTACTCGCATTGTGCAGCTCAGTTCCACAAAGCTGTTGTTACTGATGCAAAGTGAACATTGTTGCTATCAGAGTCCTGTTTAATTAATGCCAAACAAATAATTAAAGGGCAAGTCATGTGAGCAAAAAAACTCAAATGTAAATGCAAACCGCCTGCTGAGCCATGTGACAGCCCCAACATGCCTTCCTACACGGCTCATTTGTTCTCTTTATGTGTATATCACCAAGCTGGGAAAAGAAGTAAATAAGACGAGGAGAGATATTATTTCTAAATATATTACAATAATAACTAAAGATTCAATGTTTTTGCAGGCTTTTCCTTATTTTCTGCTGCAAACATCTCTGATTTCTTAATAATCACAACGTTCTTGGTTTGTTCCACATCTCACTTATTTCAACATGAATGTAGACATTATTATAGTATGTAAGGCTTACATGATGACACCAGACATTGCACTCATTAAGGTTTTTCACACAGAGCATGAAAGATCCAGAGGTTATGTTACTCTACAGGTTTAAGCTGTAGAGCCCATAATTATCTCTAGCTTCCTCAGAAATGATTTTAAATGACTGGACAGAGTGACAAGATCTCCTTTTACCCATTTTAGAAAAATATCTTTACAGTTTATTTAAGTCTTTTACAAATTACAGTTCTGTTTTTGTGCCATCAAAAGGTTTTTCTGTCATTATTAAAGGGACATATTAGAAAAGCAAGAGGTACAAATGCATTAAAATGTGTTGGAAGTAAATAAACTGGTCTGTTTTTACCATCATTTTAGTCATTGTACAACTAAATAAGAACCTAAACATGCAGTGTCATGATAATGTGTTTTGTAATGCTAAAGCTTTAATAAAATTAATTCTAGAAACAATAAAGGCCATTTACCTAAGATTAACTAAATGTATGAGCGGGTCTAAAGAGGCACAAGCTCAATAAAACAAGATCAAACTGCCACAGAGCAAACAAGCAAATAGCCTCACTAAACATTTTCACTTGTTAATTTAATGCAAAATAAACACACCATGAAATGATTTACTGGCACATCAGACGATGCTAAGAGTTTATTTGTTAGGGAAAAGGTTATGAAGCTCTTTTACTGTTTATAGCTCAACCACTGAGAAATGGCCCTTACTTATCACGGGCCAGAAACAGGACGGTGCGTCCTACTATGAGCCACATATAACAATGCAGGAGGACAAAGTACAACCATTGCAAGCATGTATGCAATGATCATTTGTCCTAACACTAACTGAACGGTTTTCAACCCAGCTGGCTTTAACCAGTAAAAAAAAAAAAATCATCTACACTCACAGAAATAATTATTAGATCTTTCTTGTGCCAGGTTCATTTTAATGACTCGTACAACAGAAGGCAGATTTGTTTAGGGGGGGAAAAAAGGTTTAAGGGTGGTCTAATATTTCTTCTGCAAAAATAAATCTGAATTTAAATAAGCTACAGGATGGTTCGCCTCATTCTCACACAAAAACCACACACTCAGGATGTCATACTGATTTAAAATGATAACTCTGTTTGTGTATACTGGCTGCAGCAAACAACATGTTCATGAAATCAAATTAGACTTTCTTACTATTTGCTGCCGACGCTCTACCATCACTGACTGTCACTGTTAAAATAGAAACAACTGGAGGTTGATTGCAACAATGTAATTCACTGATGGTTCTTCCTGTCAAAACGGAAATGAGTGCTCTTTAGACAAATAACGCCATAACGGCTGATAACACATATTTGTAGCCGATACATTTTCTAAGCTAATCTGCCAACAAACTAATGAGGCAAAAAGTTCGTTCTAATTTAGGCCCAGATACAATTTCTGTGCGTGACAGAACATTTACAGCAGAAGAAACCCAGCTGGGAAAATATTTGTTTACCATTAAAGTTCAAATCTAACATTTTGAAAAGATATCAATGCTTTGAGAAGTTAAAAGCTCCTGTTTTTCATCACTATGATAATATTTAAACAGAAGCGATGATTCTAATGCAGTGCAATAATCCCACTTATGGCAAAGCATGAGCCAAAAAGCCATAAGCTACGCAGGTTTGATAGTGTTTGTTCAGCTGATTCATCTATGAAAAGGCCAATGAGTGATCCATCAGCGGAAAGAGTGGCACTGACTGAAGCATTTCTCATGCACCCCTTCCCGCTGGCAACTCAGGACGCAATCTGTCTGTCAGGAGTGTCAGAGTGCTTTATAGACGTGTGTTGAAGACTGTAAAGGATGGAAGTCCAGGCACAAGCTCAGACAGCCATGCCCTGGTGCTAAATGAGGGCCAATGACTGCTTTTAACCCAGAGGGCTTTCTGGAGCTGTCATGGGAAAGAAAGAGAGTAAAGTTCTCCAGAGATCATAAGACACACCTCAATATGTTAACGTTTAATAAAACACACTCATTTAGCAACTTTCAGAGCATTAAACAGTGTTTCTGTGCTCCTGACTGCAATCTGCATGATGAAGCACATCAGACAAAATGCTAAAAATATGAATTATGTTCATATCTGCAGGACACTTAAATGCAAATTCAGTAAAACAGAGCATTTCCATACCTGAAGAAACAAGATGCTGGGAGAAAACAATACCATCACATTCAAAGTACAATCTCCCCCACAGAAGCAAAAGAATATGATCGACCCAAAATGACAAAACAACAGATTGTTTATTATAACTGAGGCATGAGGAACATGCCGGTGATTCATCTGACCTCGACGGATATCATGTAAATGTGGCATCGTAGACCTCCATCTGGCCTGGACTCCTGTCACATCCTTTACTGCTCCTAATCTTTTATTGCCTTTTCTTTCTGTAACAACCAATAAAAACCCCAAAGCAGGACGCAGTACTCTCATATACATCATTATCCCATGTTTCTGTGAAAATATATCTTGCAGTTTTGCCTTTAAAAGGCCTTTTATTACTTAGAAAGCAATCCACAACCTTTTCCCTAACAAATAAACTCTTAGCATCATCTGATGTGTGTAAACATTTTAAAGCTCATTTAAAATATCACCATGTTGTTGCAGAACATTTCCCAATTCAAACATAAAGAAAATTCACTTTTAACTTAGAAACGCATGTTGTTCCCAGTTGCCTCATTTGTCACTCATTACTCAGACAAATAATGATTAATGTGATAATCTGTCATCAATTAAGACTGGGAGATAGCTAGCTGCATCATATAACCAACCCATCTGACCCAACCCGTATTACCCGCCCTCCAACAAGCAGAACTTTTTTGTTTGGCAACAGAACACAAGACCATGAGACAAAAACAATCATCATAATCACAATAATGATCCAGAGTGTACCCGGCCTCTCACCCACTAATGGATGGGATAGGTTTAAGCATCCCTGCAACACTAAATCTGACTAAGCTTAATTTAAAATAAATTATTTAATTAATTAATTAATTGTTAATAATAAGTTAATGAAACTGGGTAGCAGCTTTTCTGTTACCAACAAGCTCATAAAATTAAAAGTCATTTAAATGTATGTAAATCTATCATCTTCCTCTAAAAGCTCTGGTTCCCCCAGAAGCCATGACGTTATTTACGCCTTCCTCTTTGCCAGGCTTTTCTTTAAAACATATTTTAATTCCAGCAATGTTTAAGTGGTTGAATAAATGACAAATAAACTATCATGTGAGGAAAAACTACACAGGACTGAATCCTTGTTAGGATTCCCAGTAATCACTGGTAACTCCCTGTTTAAATGGTGTGAAAGGAACATATAATATAAACACTGACACACTAAATATTTAAATGGAAAGTGTTTAAGTGATCAAAGTATCAAGGTCATTATGAGTAGCAGAACCTGTCACTGTATGGCTAAAGAGGAAATTGTGACCTCAATGTCACGCTCCAGAAATGATTCAGTGTTTCTGCAGTCATAAAGTCGGTCGTTTATGTCCTTTATGTTTCAGACCTAAAATCCACATAAAAAAAAGGGGGGATAGTTTTATGTGCCTGTGTTTACCTGTGTCTGCAGCACGGGAACACTCACAGGGGCGGTTCCAGATGTGCCCGATTGTTCCTCCTCAGCAGTGCATGTCAACTGGTGCTTGAGGACTTCCTCCAGCGTATCAAACTCCTGGTAGCAGGGGAAGCACATGTACACCGACGAAGTCTCCATGACTGCCAAGAGATTAGACGTTAGAAACATTTCATAAGAACAGCAGCAATGCAAACCTGGATTTCATAAAGGTGGAACGGTTCACAAAATGATTACATGCTTGGAATATGAGACTAAGATCACGACGTGAGCCTTATACAAATGTCACTAATGCAATACATATAAAGTTAAGTTGTGAACATTGCCCTCTCCTGATGAAAAGAAGGGTCTGCATATATTATGGAGGCAACTTGGACACAAGCACCAGGATTCTCTGAGGCTGCCAAGATGACTCATCATGTGCTGAGCCTGAGTTAATTGTTATTTTCATCATGCAGGTTGTTGCTGAGGTGGAGACCTCAGTCTATCTCTGTCTCTTTGCCATTTCAAGATCTGAGCTGATATTTAGCTCCAGCGTCAATTAGGTATGTATAATAATTACACATGCTGGAGATGCAGGTCTGGCACATACTGCTGCTAAGTGCTAAGTTATCTTTCCTATTCACTGGACATCAGTCAGACATGTTTCTCACAGCAAAAAACACATAAAAGCCACGGATGAGACTCACCTTCTAGCATATTATTTCAATGGATTAACAAAACCTAAACGCACATCAAAACTGGAAATATTCCCCCATTAACAGTCACTATCCAGTTTAGCCTAGCTGGAGCTGAACCAGAACACTTTAAAATAAAAAATGTATTGTTTTTAGAGTCACTTGTCAAAAGTTGTTTATTGATAAAATATTTGCAAAGTTTTAAAAATATTAGTAAAAGTTTAAAGGTTGAAAGACTCTGTAGGTGCAATTTGGCAAGTATTTGCAGAGAGCTGTGAAGTCAGCCTATGAAGATTAGAGTCCCTGCATCTGTAGCAGCCAGGACGGCCACACTTTTTTTTGGGTTTTACTTTTAGATTAGTGGAGTTTTTTTTACTTTATCCTGCAAATTGGAAAAAAAAAGACATAAATAAATGACTTAAATCTTTTTATTTGTATTAAAAACTAAATGCTACTCCACTAAATCAGTGTGACTTTACTTTGGAACTGAACTAATGACCAAAATGCCAGTATGTGCCATGGATGGGTGTATTGGTACTCCGGAGTTGTTACTTCAATACCTGCTGGTCCAAATATCAGATTTGACACCCACTCTGCTGATTAAAAAGATCAAGGTCAATATTTTTAAAATAAAAAAAGTTTTCACTTTTCAGTTTTATCCAGTAAAATTGCATAGTTTGTAATGGTGTTATAGTAATGCAGCTACTCTACCTGATGAGGTTTTAGTTTCCTTTTCTTTGTTTGATTTATTCATCAGTGTCATTAATTATTGCTTAAAAAGCTTTCCTTTCAAACATGATTTTTTCAGTTGTTCTTAAGGTAAAAATATTAATACTTGTTCTTTAAAAAGACATTAAACTCTAAAATGTGGTTTCTAGTTGTAAACATAAAAAAAACACTAATACTGGTGATTTTTTTTCTTTAAAAATAAAACATTCTAGGTGAAAAGGACTCAAAGCATCCCGTACAGCTAAAGCCAGGTTTTGTTTTCCTGTGATGTAGAGAAAAATCTATTCTCTTCAATGTTAAAAGAAAATTGTGAGGAAAAGAGACCCTTTCCTCCAGACAGGTCCAAACCGCACATGTAAAGATGTGAACTTGTTATCCAGCATCGATTCACTTGTTTTAAAGAGCTTTTGAGAAAATATTGCTTACATGGGACAGATTTGTGCTTTTGACCGGACTTTATTCTTTACTTGCTAATCCTCATATGGCGACCAACAGCAATGCTCAAAACGTAACAGCAGCAACTTGCAGCATCATTTCTGAAAGGTGTATCAGCGTGCCATGAGACACCGCAACCTGCAAAGGCATGTCAAAGCTATTGCTACCAACCAGCGTAACAGCACTCAACACTCAAACCCATGCGAATCAGGACCGCCTGGTTCTTCACACACTGTCCTGCATAGATAAGAAAATTACACCTGAAAGACTGCTCTTAGGTGTAGCTGCTTTGTGAATCTGTATTGCTTTCCACCAGCTGAGTGGCCACTAGGCTGCAGTCTGTCATGCAGTAATGTTCTGACACACCAGCAGTTTCTGTTAGTTTTCCAAATTTGTGGTGGTAGAGTTGTGCAAAAAGTAGGGGGTGTAATGCATTTGAAGGGGCAAGAAGTACTAATGCTTACCACACATAATTCAGCAGTTGAACATTAAATTCAGTGTTAGGTGTAAAGGGGTTTAAGGATAAAAGCATTTGTTTTTTGGTAATGGAGTACTCTAATTAATTACTTTTATCATTGCTGCATTGTGGCTACTGGTACTGAATGTTAAAAGCAGTGCATTGCTGTTAAATGATTCAATAAACTGCAGCAGAAAGCATCATTTGCTCCACACAAACTTCTCAAGGAGTGGGTTAATGAGATAACCTTCATGGTTAGCAGTTATGTTACAAGGTAGCCAATGAGAGCCAGTGTTTTATTTATACACGGGCCAGGACCCGCACGCCACACAAAACCGATTTGATGAAGCAGCCATGGCGGGTCTGGAGAAATCCAATGAAAACCATCATTTTCAAGGTGGAGATATAAGCGCTTCTTCAAAAAGGCAAAAACATTCAATCTTTTGCTTTTTAAATGAAGAAAACACTTAAATCCAGCAGCTGATCTCATCCAGACTATTTATCTCAGTTTGTGAGTTTTTTTTTAATTAATTTTCTGAAATTACTGCAAACAGACGTTATATGGTATAATTGTTTACTGATTTAAAAAATACTTAAAGTACAGAACAACTGCCAGATCAATCGTCTACGAGTTTAATTTCAATTTAGACTAGAATTAAACATGTTTGATGGTTCAATATTTATTTTTGTTGTGAAAGAAATACTTGGGAGTAGTCAACTGATCAAGTAAACAACTGGACCAGTTGTCTCAGGCTGTGGGAGTTCATTTAGAGAAGTAATATCTGAAATACAGGATAAACATGTTGCTGTCTGTTGGTGTGGAATAAAAATGGAAAGCTATGTACTGTTCTCTTGAATGATGACTTCACTTGTATGATGAAAGTTACCAGCTACTTCTCATCAGTCATTTAGTTACGTAATTACTTTCAGTAAGGAATTAGTAGTAAGTAACTATACCAAATTACTTTTTTAAAGTAACATTCCCAACATTGGTTAAATTTGCCTTTAAGTAAACTACTGCACAGAAAACCATAGCACTAGCAGGTAAATGTAAAGGCCAACATTGCAACTGGAAAAAGAAAATAGTAAATAATAAATATAATACATATATTATAAATAATGATAATTTATTTCTATCAGGCTGTGGTTTTATTACTTTCTGGCCTGTGGACCTGTCAGTACTGCAGATATTAAGCTGATGAATGTATCTTTGTATTCCTTTTTAACTCTACATCTAATAGGTCTTGTGTGTGAACTGCGATACCATTTAACACTCGATTAGTTTTTGTAATAAATGAGTCATTATAATTGTAGCATGCAGGAGATTTTAGGAAATAAAAATAAAACTGTAAAGATTTTTATGCATTAATAGTAATGACTCAATATGCAAAGTTATTTGTAAAGAAATGGTACCCCTTGAGTAGTTATCAAAGGGGGGAAAATTACGTGATCTTTATATTGTTTACTAGACACAAAACAAGAAAATATTTAGCAACGTTGGTCTTGACGCAACGTTATCAATGTTTTATGTATTATGTTATGATCCAAAGCTAGCCAAGTGTTTCCAGTAGCGTCAATGTTAATCAGTTGTTGCGTAGCGAGTAAAAAATAAGAATATACAGGTCTAAACAAATGCATTTAAGCTCTTTTGTGTTGTAGTAAAGGTAAACCATAAGCTTATATGAATTCTTTAGGTTATGTTCGACAGCTAGCTAGTACGAAAGCTAAAATATAAGCTAGCTTAAACTAGCGGTTAACCGCTAGCTAGACCACGGCTATGTCTCTGAGTACTGTTGCTAACATGCAATCATGGCCATCTTTTTAAAATGGCTAACGTATACTCGGCGTGGTAGCCAGTTTCTTTGCTAGCTCGGGTGCTGGTAAGGCTAAATATATTTAACTCGCTTTTTGCAAGAGTCCAAGCAACATCAGCTCGTGACTACACTCATTTAACCACTTGGACCAGTGGTGCTTACTTTCTGATACCAAGGAGAAGAAGAAGAAAAGACTCAAGAAGGAGGGCGGGATGCGCTTCTTCGGTGGTATAATGGCGGCGATAGAGTAAAAGTTAACATTAGCTGTCTCCCCCCGCTGAAATCCTCCATACGTAAATGTCCGTGATTAATATTTAACATAAATAATATGACTTATGCAGAACTAGTTAAATCAATTCAACAAAACTCACCGTAATCATTCGTTACTGGTCGAAGGGGGAATAGGACAACTTGGTTTTTTTCTGGATGTTAGAAGGCTCGATCTGATTGGCTGAATCGGCCACTTCGTCCACCAATAGAGTTCGACTGCACAAAACACTGGGAATTTGTAATCCAAAGGCGCGACAGTATGGCAAATTAACTATCTAATTGCTAACATTTTGTTAAATGATAGTAGATAACGACCCATGATATTCTTTTATTGTATATATTATATGCACTAGGCAAACTATGAGTGAGCATCTGATTATCCAAAATTTATTCAAATTCATTAAACACAAAGACATAATCATAGTCAAGAGGAACAGTAAGGTTGTATGAATGACAGCAGATGACTGGGCTTTAACTGATCTTGCTTTGATTTATTCTAATTTTATCAATATTTTTTGTGATATTTGCTATTTTCACTGAATTTCCTTTACAACGCCTGTAATACTTTTCATAATTTTATGTAAAGCTTTAGTTAATAAATGGTTCCGCCTGTATAAAACTAAAAGCATATCTTGTAGTAACAGTGCAAGGTGAAAGAAAAAAATGCAATCAATCGCTGACTAAATTGACTAAAACTCAAACTTGACTAACATGAGTAAAACTACACTTGACTTGTATTGAAGGCTTATTAAATCTTCAATATATACCTGAGCACTTATGACAATATCTTTCTTTAGAGGGATGACAACCAGCTCTGTGGGGTATTTCTATTCTGCTGCATCAACTGTGATATAAGGTCAGTGCAAATATAGACTAGTCCACATTACTAATTTCTCAGAATTACACAGGCCCCCTGTATGCCCCTCTGGCAGATTGAGAAGATGAGCCACTCCTTCAGGCTGCTTAACCTGACTTCAAATGGTATTAAAGAGCCTGCCGGGCGCCCGGCCAGAGGAGCCTCTCCTGGTCCACAGAAACTGTCCAATCTGCGCAATGTACTGCTGAATAATATTATTCAACCTTGACATATCATATCACCATGATGACAGCTTAGCAGACATGCTTTTCATTGAAGGTTACGGTTCAGCGACTGCAGGTCTCGGGAGAAGGAGATGTGTTGTCACACAGCATCGATCCTTCTCTTCTCCGCTTGTATTATTCTCTCAGCATCCGCTTCTTTAACTAGAAACGTCAGATGTGATCAACTAAAAATATTGCAATAATCATCTAGGGAAAAAGTTTTATATAGAAGCTGTTTCTGAGTTTTTATTTGTCTGGATTTTCCTTCATAAGATCAGAGACACATTTTCATAATTTAGCAGTGACTCAGAATGAAGACATGACTGTTTGAGGCTGAATTTCTGGCTTTGCGTCATTAATAAAATAAACCAAATTGTGGCAATTGTTTAGATGTTTGTGACTACGGTAACTACAGCTGACCAGTAGATGTCACTGGTGTGGTCTGGCTTTAATGGTTTGAAGCTTCAAATCTTTTTCAAAACAGAAAAATAATTCTTAGAAGCTTCACTTCATCTGCATCTACCCACTGCTGCAAATAATTTATTTATTTTAAGAGGATGCAGGGTGAAGAAGCAAATGCTAGCAGATGCTAATACAAATGCTACCCCCCTAATTCATTCTCATCCATCATTCAATTATCTTGATTAGATAACCAATCACATTTATCATAACTGCACTTTAAAAGGATGATAGAAAAATAATGAGATGATATAGAAATTACGCATTTTTCTTTACATTAAGTTTCGTCTCACAGTAGACAACATAATCACCATTTTATCATGCTTTTTTAATTAGTTTAATTTAATACTTATATGTAGAAGTGGGGTTTCCTAAGTTGCTTCTCAAGGGTCACTGTCTCATTGCTTTTTATGTATACCTATTAGAACACACCACACACACTTATATCAAATTGAGCTAAAAGGCTAAGTTCTTTACAGTGACTGCTTACATTGAGTCAGATGTGTTGGAGCAGGGAAAACCTGCATAATGGTGACTCTGGAGGCATAGCTGGACAACCCTGAAACAGAACAATTCCTGCATTTCAGGCTGGTAAAATATTGTGAAAGAGAAACAATGAAAAAAAGCTTTTAGCACCTTGTAACATTGCCATTCCTTTTAACAAGACCAATAAGGGTTTTTGACAGGTGATGAAGTTTCAGGTGTTATTTTGTCCCACGTTTCCTGCAAACAAGCTTTCATGTGCACAACAATACGAGGTTATTACTGCACTACTGCGCTTACACACTCTATTTTTTTGCAGACATATTTTGCACAGTTTGAAAGATTGTGTAAATGTATGAAGAAAAAAAGGAAAAAGCTGAAGAGACAAACATGAAGTAATGGGGTTAATACTGTTTGCAGAGATTAAATACTTGAAGTAAATGTTGAATTTACTGCTGTTTTATTGTTCTAGTTATTTGTATATTTTTTTATTTTGGGTCCTAAATTGCACATACTACAAATATGTATGCATTCTGATATAAATATAAAAACAAATTCAACAAAAATAAAAAGCAAAACCAATAATATTCATTTAATTGTAATTAATGCACCGTTATTAACACAGGTAGCACTAAGATATTTTAGAAACAGGTTGATTTACAACACTTCCTTTGCAGGTTTGACTCCCCTTGAAGATATAATAACTTTAAAACAGCAATGAGTAAATTCACATTCAGCACTGGGCCAGGACATACAAGGACAAAGTATTAATTTATCTGAGCTGAACCTGAGGGCCGGGCTTAAAGTTAAGCAAGAAATTTTAGTCCAGCTCTGGGCAGCAAAGGTTTCACCAGAGCCTATAAATATTTTCTTCCGAACAGGAAACGAGACGAAAGAAGAAAGTTCAGGGACACCAAGAGACTTCATTAAATCCTGCCCCTCTTTTACAGCACATTCCTGACTGAATAAGAAATCTAAGTTGCTCTGTGATTGAAGTGTGAGAGAGACTTGAAGAAATTCAGCCATGTTTGAGAGGCGTGCTGCCATAGTGCCAAATAATCTCCTGGATGCGCCGTGATAACTGGTTATCCTAATAAGAGATGTGTGAGCGTGTCCTAATGAAGGAATGAGCTAAAATAAAAAGTTGTTTAAAAGGAAAAGGTGAAAAAACGTTAGTAATTCATGAACCATCCCAAAAATCCTGCTGTGCTCATATGTTAAATCAAATCCAAGTGTGGAAGCACAACATTTCATCTGTCAAATTCAAAAATATTTCAATGTTTGCTGCAGACTGGTTCCCATAACAACCCTCTGGTTTCATCTTTGCCCAGTTGATGCTTTCAGTGAGCCTCTCTGCTGCAGAGCATGAGGGACGGTTTTCATTATTACTTCATTAAAAGGTTTCACACAAAGCTAAAAGAAATTATGTGACTCATAGCTGATGCATTATCATGTTTACTAAATATCCCCCCTTTGTCCACCATCATTCACTCATCTTTACAGCCTTTCCTGTTGGAGTTGTTAACTAGTTTCAGTTTTTAGGATCACCAACTTAAATCCTGACAGAAAAATCCCAGCAGGAACCGGTAGGACTTCCCTTACTGTCTTATAAGGATATTATTCTGCAATACTTGTTAAAAATCACCTGGAGAAATACTAACCGGCCTGTTTGTCACCACAAGGTTTTTAATTGCTACATAATAAAATCACAATCCTGTGAGCGCTGACTTGAGGGGCTCATGCTCTGTGTTCAACACACTGATGTGTCTAATGTTAAATAGAGCAGTGTCTCATTTGTGCTCAAAGCTTTCGAACATTAGATCTGTACGAGTACCTGTGACACAAGTGTCGGCACAACAGAACATACATGTTTTTTTTTTCCCTTTACTCGCTGATTTTCACTACGGCTTAAAAGTTTGACCATTTTGACCCAAAAGTTTCCCAATAAATTCAATCAGAACTTGATCCTTGTTACGACGTAGCTCATACCATAACAAAAACACGAGGCAGGTTGTCAATATAAAGATAAACTTTTAGTTAAACAACAAAACAAATGAAGGAAACTAAAGGAAAGGAAACCAAACAGATGCTTTCAGGATGTTGGTACTTGCTTTGCTTCCTCGTTCATGCACATCGCTGCTGTGTCAGAATTACACTGAGATTTTCCTGCTCTGGTTCACAGCAAACACAATGAATCACACCTCACCTGCGTTACGTTTTATTACGTTACGGAATCAAATTTTCATGTTCTTTATCTTTCTTACCCTAAATAAATGTAATGAATCTCATTAAACGTGTTAAAATGACAAAAAGACTATCTATTTTCATAATCTGGAACCTAAAGGACCTCAACCCGGGATGTTGTGGGTTGCTGGATAGAATACTTTGAAGATCTCCTCAACCCTACCAATACGTCTTCTGATAAGGAAGCAGAGCTGTGAGACTCTGAGGTGGGTTGTCCCATCTACGGGGTTGAGGATGCTGAGGTGTTTAAACAGCTCCTCGGTGGCAGGGCCCAGGGGATGGACGAGATCCGCCCGGATTTACTTAAAGCCCTGGATGCTGTGTGGCTGTCCTGACTGAAAAGCTGAGGTGTTGATCCATTTTTGGGAGCCTCAGGATCAGGTCTCTGCTTTTTGCAGACGATGTGGTTCTGTTGGCTTCATCCGGTCCTGATCTCCAGCTCTCACTTGAGTGATTCGCAGCCGAGTGTGAAGCGGCTGGGATGAGAATCAGCACCTTACAAATCTGAGACCATGATTCTCAACCGGAAAAGGGTGGCGTGCCCTCTAAGAGTGGGTAATAGGGTCCGGAGTTCAAGTATCTGTTCACGTGTGAGGGAAGGATGGAGTGTAACCGGTCTGTTGTAGTGAAGGAGCTGAACCGGAAGGTGAAGCTATCAATTTACGGGTCGCTCTCCTGATTTCCCTTAGATATAGGGCGAGAAGCTCGGCCATCCGGGAGGGTAGAACCACTTCTCCTCCGCATCGAGAGGAGCCAGATGAGGAGGCTCGGGCATCTGGTTCGGATGCCTCCTGGACGCCTCCTTGGTGAGGTGTTCCGGGCACGTCCCTGTGGGAGGAGGCATTGGGGGACACTCAGGATACGCTGGACTGATTGCATCTCGCGGCTGGCCTGGGAACACCTTGGGATCCCTCTCGATGAGCTGGCAAATAAGGCTGGGAAGAGGGAAGGTGGGCTTCCCTCCTTAGGCTGCTGCAGACTCTGGATAATGGCTAAAAAATGGATAGATGGATGAAATCTGAGGCACCAGCTGTTTTTTCTCTGGACACAGATTGTCTACATATTCCTGTCATTGGAATTGCTTTAGCAAGACATCTTTAGTTGCCAATTTTAGCTGATTTTCAAGTGATTGCAACTTTACTGGATTTTGATTTTCTTCATCTTTGTGAAGCCTCAACACCTACAAAAACTCTTCCCTGGGTTTTTGGGAATCATGTTCCACACTCCCTGTCCAAAAAAAAAAAAGGACTTTCCAGTATCAGACTTCAGAAAGATGAAGAAATCATTTTTTACATTTTTCAAAGTAGGCCTATTTGTAAGGTTAGAATTACATAGAATGAGCAAACATTGGGTGTTTGTGTATGGTGTTTAATAAAGTGGCTTCTTAATGATTTGCTGACAAAACGATAGATTCAGGTTAATCTCAACAGAAAACCAGAATTTGTCCTGTTCTCACGGTTAGATCATTGTAATGAGGGTTAAAAAAAAAAAAAAAGTAAACTCAGGCACTGCTCAGCCATAAATGAGATGCAGGGACAGTTACATCGCTTTATTAATGAGTTTAATTATTTATACCAACAAACAAAAACAGTCTCTCTCCCTCCATTTCTCCTCTTGTCCTTTATCAAACTCTTCTGTTCCCAACAATGGCATTTTACCCTCCAACAAGGGTGATAAAAGGGTCACCACAAATGTAAAACAAAAGTGTGACAGATCAGAAGCTGGGAAATAAAACCCCAAAACAATAACAATTAAAACATTAAAATAGCATTTAGCCAGCTCTTCATTTAGGAGAATGTTCACGGTCTGCCAGTAAATATAAACATACATACATTCCCCTAAGCTGTGCTGAGAAAAAGTGCCATCCGTAAAACACGCTGTCCGTTCAGGATGAACCTGTTACACTCATACCACACACACACACACACACACACACAAAAGAAAAAAAAAAACATACATACAAAAACAAAAAATAGACAAAAGAGATTATGCTTTTTTTTTTTTTAAATGATTCATTTTCCCACTTTTCTTCACACACACACACACACACAATAATCTGTGCTCCACGGCCCAAACATGACGACACCATATTTCCAGGGGCTTGTAACATTCCCTTCACATTGAAGTTTCATGGAAAACAGGAGTCCCACTAGTTGGCTTGCACATTCACCTGCAACCAAACATGACCACTGATTGGAAAGCACACTCACACATTTGGATCTCAGTACAGTATCTTTGATGTGAAATGGTTTTATATGTGAGGAACGCTGGACTAAAATCTGAACTAAGAGGAAAGAGGTAAAAACCCTAAATTTGACCCGATAATAAAGACTCCCGACCCGCATCAAAAAATGCAACACAATAAATAAAAAAGCCGTGACGACATTAGTGGGGGGAAAGGGAGAGTTGCGATGAGAGAAATGGAGGGAGAGAGAATAAAAAAGAAATATTTTTGTTCTGTTTTATCCCCTCCTGAACGAGGGACTGAAATTAAATCGTATTTACAGACTGCGACTGAAGATAAACAGCCCGGCTGCTGCTGACCACCGGTCTACTACAGAAAAGAAAATTACAAGAACAACAATATAATAACAATAACAACAAAAATAACAAAATAAAATAAAAGGTACTTGATATTTACAGTTTAGCTGTGAAAAAAAAGGAAGAGAGGGAAAGGAGAGGCAGGGGGATGAAGATGAGGGAGGATGGAAGGGAAGGCTCCAAAAAGCTGTTACGGGTTTTAGATGATGTCTGGTGGGATTATTACTTGCATTGCTACGGCCTGCTTGAACTGAACATGCACCTTTGCCTGAGCAGGCCCATCCCGACAGCAAACCTTTAGCTGCGCAAAATGAATAAGACAAGTTCTGACTACCGTTTCTGAGATCGAGGAACATGATAAAAGTGTGGCGGAAGATGGTCTGAGAGGAGCAGAGACAACAAAAACCAGCTGAAGTGGTGAGTCAGTGAGTGATTAAAGCATGCGGTGGTTTCCAGTCCTGCACCCTCGTGCTGTTCTATAAACATAATCAGCCTGATATGAAACATAACGCTACAGCACTCTTTCTTGAACCTGGTCCTTGGAGATTACCAGTTTATCCATAACTGTCCTACTTCCCTCCACTCTTTGTAGATGTGCAATACTTACAGGAGAACTAATAGGAAACAATGAGTTTCCAGCTTAACCAACAAAAGCTTATTATGACAAAACTATAGGTGTGCATTCTGTTTGCATAAAACACTCTCTGGATCGCAAAAAATGTACATAAAAACTTTGAGAGCCAATACTGAAAAGCAAAACATTTAAAAGCATCTTTTATCTAAAATGCTCTGGCATCAGACAGGGAGACTTAAATAATTCTTGCTTCTGATTACCAGTGGGTTTGAAGGATTGATGCTTGACGTAGAGTTCAGGACACAGTGCAATGGTATGGCCTCTAGTCTACAGACTTGGCTCTAAAGATACAATTAAACATAAACAGCACAAGAGTGCAATTTTTATTATCCTACCAAAAATGATTGTCAATATTCACTGGGCCATGGACGCTGCCCTTTTTCTTAAGTCTAGAGCCAATCACTATTCAAATCAGCGGTACATGACCGCACATAAAATCAGTTAATGCAAATAAAATCAATTTAAAAAGAGATAAGTCAACTGTTTACATAGAAAATCTATAATGTACGTAGAAACGTCCTCCTCAATCAACATTAGGTTTTGCTCCTGGGCCACACAAAGACCAACCTGGACCTAAAACTGCAGGATATATTGGGTCCAACCAGAACTATTAGCATGTGATTAAAACAACCCACAACTTCCTGAGCTGAACAGCTGCAGGCCCTGCTTTCTACTGCAACATTCAGGGAAAGTAGCAATGCCGAGAGTTTATGTGGTTGTATTTGGTTTGGAGCCAGGAGGAAATTTGAGAAAGGTATGGGCAGAGAAAAAAAAAGAGGAAAACAGGGAAGACAAAAACAAAAAATATAACAGAGGGATAGATGCTCAGGTGCTGTTGTTGATGGATCCAGGTGCTGAGCTGGGCTGGGCGGTACTGTCTGACACACTGCCCTCTGCAGGAGGAAAGATGAAATACACAGTTATCAATTTATCATCATGCTATAGACGAGGAGCGGGGAACCTTGGCCCTCATCCTCAAAGCAATGATTCACTGTTCCAGCACATCAGATCCAAATGAACGAATCACTGTGCAGATCTTGATTTGAATCCGGTGTGCTGGACCAGGAATCCATACTGTAGGATTGGAGTGCTCCCCACTGCTGCTATGGACAGAAATCACTAGATTTGAACTTATTTACAAAACTCTGAAGCAATATTCAATCGTGCAAAGTCAACTATTATATAGCTTGTAAGTTCCAGCTAAAAATAGATCATAGGTAAAGGTTAGGGTTAAGCTGGGTTAAGAGTTCAGTCCACAAATTAAAAACATGCAGAGAAAACACTGCACCCGAACAATCCCAAAGTTATTTTCACATTTACTGTTTGTTTATTTCTCCTCGGCTAAAACAGAACAGCTTAAGCTGTGATATGTACCATGTGAGGCAGGCGATGTCTGTGCACGAGCGTGAGGAGGAATGAGTGTGGAGTTCAACTGTGGCTGGATAGACAGCTCTGAGGGTGCAGAAGAGACGACACGTATACATTAGCAACAAAACATTAACTGCACGCCTGAAGGCAGCAAACTACCAGCCCTCACCTGGAAATACCAGGAAATAAATATCAATAGAAAAGGAGGATGGAGAAGCAGACTGACCAACAGGACTGAAGTTGAAGAGTAGTGGCAGTTCTCGTCCACTGGGCAGGCGGGTGTTGGGCTGGCGCAGCTCATCGAAGAAGGCGTGCGCACACGCTTCCAGCGGAGACAGTCTGGTCACAGGTGTGTATTCCAGCAGCCGAGAGCAGAGGGCAATGGCCTCTGGTGGGGTACGAGGCTTGAAAACCTGAGGAGAAAAAAAGGGTGTTTGTTTCCAATAGTTTAAATGCATCTAAGTTAGGCAGTATTAAAAATATGGCCAATGTGTCTACTTTTATAAAGGCAGGAAAACTTCCCACCGACAGCCTGATGAATAAATAACTAACTTTAAGGGAACAAACCTTTGTCCAAGGGTGTGCTTTGATCTGTGGGAACTTAAACTCTGTGTAGTTAGGGTTCATCTCCCGGATCTGCTCCCTCGTTGGCGTCCCCAAAACCTGACAGAGGAAAAGTTCATATATTTACTCACTTCATTTGTGGGTAAAATACAAACATTTCACACTATACAGTTTAACATTTGTCTTTTTCTAAACATAAAGGGAGTGTAATGTTTTCCAGGAGTGATTTTAGCTATGCCTCTAATCTCACTCCCACCAAGATTGCAGAAATAATTCTCTAATACAAAAAGTAAAAATATTTAGTTTCCCAAATGGACAGAACTAAAAAACAATCCAAGCATTTAACCGACCAGTACTGAGTGACTAAACAGTGAAACGTCTGTCAAACTCGACTGCCATCTTTGTGCACGAATCACGGGGGAGAGACTGGATCCAATTGGTCCATCTAAATTGTTGCAATCAGTTTGTAACTGTAATCTAATCCTCTCCTACAGAGTTGTCAGAGGGCTTTCCATGTGTCTATGTGGAAGCATTGACAGCATTTATTGTTCAGTGCACTTCATACTGTACCTTAATGATCTCTACTAGTTGGTCCACACCACTGTCACCAGGGAAGATGGGCTGGCCCAGCAGCAGCTCAGCTAGTACACAGCCAGCTGACCAGATGTCGATGTTAGATGTGTAGTCAGTGGCGCCAAATATGAGCTCTGGGGCACGATAGTACCGTGAGCAAATATAGGACACATTTGGTTCCCCTCGAACTAGCTGCTTCGCACTAGAACGTTTTAGAGAAGGAAAACAATGAAGAGGGGAAAAAAGGAAAATGCAAATAAGGTATGTTATTAGATACGATTACAGTATCTAAAAAAGGACAATAAAAAAAACACAGTTAGACACAAACAGAAAGGTTAAATATCTGTTACTGACCTGCCAAAGTCACAAAGTTTGAGGATGGCGGTCTCTGGGTCTACCAAAAGGTTCTGGGGCTTGATGTCTCTGTGACAGACACCCTGGGAATGGATATAAGCCAGACTGCGGAACAGCTGGTACATGTACACCTGAGGGCAGGCAGATAGGAATTGCATAATGTCAGGATGTGATTATTAACTTGGACAGAATCACATATATTCCAAGAGCATTTGAAGACACGAGTCAGGTTACATTAATCATAAATCTATAAGCATTTGGAGACATCTATTCTACCTGGTTTAACTTTAAAATCCTATATATATGATAATTCATATCAGTTCCATGTTCATCGTTTCAAAGTATGACTACTGGGAATTATGCCTTTTTCCTTCTCTCCCCCATTATGGCACAGTTACACAACCAAATTAAACAGGCAAACATTGATGGATTAATCAATAAAAGAAATTAAGTTAAAACTAGATGTACTGCTGCTGTCAGAAGAGAAAAAGCAAGAATTTAATCACAATTTGCTTTAAAAACAGGAGCTCAGCCCTGCATAGGATGGAAAATTTGATGTTAAAGAACCACAAGAAAACTAAGAATTTGGTTCATTAAAATTCACAGGGATAAAAAAAAAAAATAAGCAAACACCAACACATTTAAAGGGTATCACAACCCTAACATCTGAAAAGTACTCAAGTTAAGATCCATGTGACGGTTGCAGGGCTGGTACCAAATAAAACTGATGTTAAACATTAATGTGTAACATAAATTACAGTGCAGGTTTTTTTTTAGTGGGAAAGAAAATCAATTATTATTCTGTAACTTTTATCTGCATGATCCTAAATAAAATTCTTGTGGTTTATTTTTCTTACTAACTAGAAAAACAGATAAATTTGGCACAACAGCTCGAGCAGGAAAATATTAAATAATAGTAGAAAATACAGGAAAGTAAAGTCTGGGTGATAAAAGAAGCAGAACAAGCCTAAAAGCTTAATACAGTCCAGTAAATCTTGCAGCAATAGAGCCCCCAGTTAGAGTTTGTGCTCGGGATTGTGAGAAATGAAGCAGCTGCCTCAACGATCACTCTGATGTCCCAGTGGCCCATTTTCCCCCAGTCCCCTGAGCCTCCTTTCCTGCTGTGAGGAGGACATGGATGGAGCGATCCATACTGTTACAACTGCTGCCTGCTCTCCCTATGTTGCCTCTAAGTGGATAGGTCTATAAACCTTTTCCCCGTTTGCTTAAACAGGATCCCAAGACGACTTCTGTGAACCTTCATCCTCCATCCTGTGCTCGGCTCTCCTGAACAATGATGCGAGTTCCTCAAAAGATTTTTCACCAACATGTAGAAAACCAGTCCTTCACAATGACCTTTTAACTCACTGCAGAACATATATTCTTCATGTGTTTGTCCTTCTGAGGATAAAATAGTCAAATTAAAAGGACATAAACCCCTGAGCGAGTAGCAGAAATGCACCATGTTGTGTCCATGAGTCCTGATTAAAAGATGACTTGAAGGAAGCAGCTGTGTGGCATCTGATTCATTCTTCACCAAAATAGCAAAAGTGTGGAAAAAACCTCACAAAAGATGTGTAACCATCCTTCCTACCTCTTTGGACATTTGTCCGCATATCAACGTCCGTGGTTTTAGTCTCTACCAAAATTCATCAAACAACAACAAAGTCATCGTCATATTCATGAGCAGAGAAATGCAGATGGTGAGCATCTTAATAAAATGAATGATGACTGTCATCATCATCATCATTACTGCCCACATGAAGCTGGAACAGCAGGCCTGCCAGATTATTAAACGGTTACAGACAGGATGATGGCGTGATGGGAGATGACTGCAGTGAAAGACGTCAAAAAGGTGAAAAAGACAGAAAAGATGGAAGAGAAAGAACAGGATACATGAGAACCGGGGGATAAGACCCCAAAGAGGCCACGATGAAAGTGTGTCACTTGAGGAAGCAAAGATGTCAGAGAGAAAGAAGGAGCGAGAGAGATCAGCATGCATCTCAAAGCCTCAGGGGAGTAGCAAGCTGAGGTAGGAAATGGGCCATGAGACAGCTATAATGCCCTCACTGCTGCTTGATACGCAATAAACACACAAACACTAATAAGAACCCCTTTTAGAAGGGGATTCAAGGGTACTGCAAATCATTAAATCCCACAGGCCCATTTTTTTCTTTCTGCTTTTATAATCCCAAAACAGCGAGCTGTCTGTGAAAGCAAACATACTCTGTGGTTTATTACATCCCCAGATAATTACTAAGACATTTTCCTTTCAGTTTCTCCCTCATTTACTTAGAAATATGAGCAATAAGTGAAGAAGCCATATTCAAACCAGCAACCACATTTCACAGCAGAGTTAAACTAGGAATTCTAGGGTCATTTTGAGGGATTAAAATATTTATAGCCTAAAAGTCACAGAAAGGCTTTTCTAACCCATTTTCTCCACATGATTTTGGTCTTCTATCAGGCTCCAGTCTGCGGCTAAAAAGTTGTGTTTTAGCATCTAAAATGTAGAAAAGCATGTATTTTTATCTACTCCTGCAACCAATAGATTTACCAGGTTTTACTCCAAGCTGCCTATTTATATATATAAAAAAAACACCTCCCTCACACTGAGAGTAAAATTGACATTGAAAGCTAAAATAAATGTGTGTGTGTGTGTGTGTGTATCAGGTTGTAAACATGTTTATTTCTGTTGAGAAGTTTGCACTTCTACATTTGTGTCACATTAAACTGCTGGAGGTCGCTGCTCGGGATCAAACACAAGCGTTGACAATGATGGGAAAAAGGCTGCAGACTTTCTCCCCAGTAAACCCAGTTGCTCCAGGAGAGACACATGCTGACAATCTGACATAGATTGCAGGGAGACAGTTATGGGGGAAACACAAAGAAAAGAAAAGAAAAAAAACAAGGCCAACAGAATCTGTTTTCCTGATAAATGGTGGAACCAGTTCAGCTGGTTGAGGTATTTTAACTGGGCTGCCAGTCATTGCTGCAGCAGAGAGCACTGGGCAGCGGTTGTGTAATGTCGAGTTCAGGACCTGTAGATGTGGAGATGTCGGGACGTCTTTGGGGTGTGCAGTCTAAGCACATTTACTAAGAGAGGCCTCAGAGCGAACATTTAGGCAAAGTTCTGCCACATAGTCTTTCCATGTACAGAAAAGGCAAAAGACGTCCTTTGCCATCCTAGGTAGTAAACGTTCAGATTCAAAAGGACGTTTTTGGCAGCTGGTGAGTTAGGACAAGTTATAGGAAGTCCTAATTCTAAGCTACATGATAAAACTCACACCACACAACTAAAACACGACACTGCCTGAAACACAAAATGTGCCATGTTCTGTGTAATAAAGATGCATCAGCGCTGAGGGGACAGAGCCGGGTTTAACACAAACAGGTGTTGTTGATTCTGTTGCACTGCAGCTGTTTTTACGTTGCATCGATTTCTGCATAATGAACTGTAGTTTGAACATATATTCAAGTTTTAAATCAGTAATACAGTGAAAATGACAGAAACTAAATATTTACTTTCCAACCCCCCGTGATGAAGAGTTAGTCTGGAGCTTTTGTCGATGCATCTGTAAAACTGCAGATGAAGGGTTTGCTGCTTTACATCCATCAGCATTAAAGTAGAAAATAATCAAATAAAGTAGAATTTCTATTGTTTGCATTATTTGAACACCATTTAAAAAAATATTTGATTAATGAGATTAATGGAAGTGGGGAATAAAACACATTTGTGAGACAGCCTACACATTGGGATCAATATTTCCGTCATTGTCTTTTGACATATCTAAATTTGTGCAGCGTCTCCCTTGAATCTCTGACATGAATTAACCTTTCAAAGTATTTCGTAGCAGCACAAAGCCAGTGAGATGGCTAAATGCCCACAGGATAACATCCAGCAGAACCAGTGTCTTTCTTTGTTCTTTATTCCTCACCTTAACATAGATGATGGGGATGGTGGTCTTGGCTTTGTTGAAGTGCCGAGCCACCCTGTACACCGTCTCAGGGACAAAATCCAGCACAAGATTCAAATACACCTCATCTTTCTAAAGAAGAGAAAAAGAAGAAAAGAAGGGAAAGTGAATCTAAGCAACTCTAAAGCTGAAGGATATCCTGGAAAAGTAGCGTGTTAAACAGATTTGTAGCAAGTCCTTCTGATTTTTCCAGCTTGGTTTCTAAGCAGAGTATGAGAACTTTTGAGTCAGGCTTTAAAAATAAGGCAGTAGATGTGAACAGAAGTAGCTGAAAAGCATCCTTCCCATGGAGCATTTCTGCTATTATAAAGCTTTAACATGTCAACAAATTACCACTTGCTAGTCAGACTTTGAAGAGACTCAGAAAACTGACCAGCTATTAATCAGTAAAGTTATTTCACACACCACCAGCACTACACTTTGCTTACTTTGTTTTTATTTATTAATATTCAGCTCAGTAGTTACCAGACTCTTTCAAAGCATTTCTCTCTCCTTTATTCAGAGTTTAAATTAATTGGTAAAAGAAAATATTCCTGCTATTGTAAATATGGCTGAAGGAAATAAGTGTATAGTGTGTATTAAGTCAGTGATTTGCCAGTAAGTATTTGGTTCTCTGCCTATCGGTCCAGGTTTAGGACAAAACTTATGCCCCTAAAAAGAGCCAACATGCAGATTTTATTTATACATGTTTAAGTCAATAACTTCCACTGTTTGTGACTGAAAGTCCAGTTCAAAATGGTTGAATTCAGACCAATCAAACCTTCCTGATACAACTTGTTTGTAATAATTCAAAGATTTTCGAAGCCAACAACCACAAGTAATGAATTTATGGCACATTTAAAGCAAAGATCAACTTGTCTTTAACCTGCCCATGAATCATCAGTGATGCATGCTCCATTAACTGCATAGATGTGGGAGGAAAGGCCTCCATCTTTCTACATCATAAAACATGTCAGTCCATACGCACCTTCTCTCCACTGGAGTAAAAGAAGTAACGTAGCCTCACAATGTTGCAGTGGTCCAGTTTCCTCATAATTTGCAGCTCCCTATTCTACAAAAAAAGAAAGGATAATATGAGGGGAAAGCAGAGGGTGGAAAACACTTTCCTGTATTAATCTGAACACACACCTTAAACCTCTTGTCTTGGAGAACTTTCTTAATTGCCACCATCTCCTGAGTGTCAATGAGGCGTGCCTGGTAGACCACTCCGAATGAGCCATTTCCTATAACCTTTATGTCTGTGTAGGATACTTCCTGTGGACGATCGGGGCCCTGGCCAGGTGTGGCTACCACTGTTGTCACTTTGCCACTGTCTCCTGCAGAAAAAATATTACATTATTCAGGGAGCCCATTTTATATATTAAATATATTCAAATATACCTTTGCAATGTTTTTTATCATTTAATTGTACAATTATATAAATAACAGTAATAAGATAGCATTTTTTAAACAATCATACCTACAAATAAAAAAAGAGAGTAATTTTTTAGCATTTAAACCATCGACAGAAGCTAAACATTAACAAGGAGACCCCTTTTCCCTCTAGATGGTTGTGATCTGTGTGGTGGCTCCCTAGACACATTCAACCTGCTGCTAATGAGCTGCTGAAATTTCCCACAACACTCCATCTGCTCCCTCGGGTGTAACAAGGCTAAACCTCTTCCAGTCAGACTATCCAACCGGAGTTTGAACTTCTTTATCTGAGAATCCATCTTAAATAAATCCCTCGTCAATACAAAAACAATACTAAATTAAAAAAATGTGAGACATTTTAAAGCAAAGTTCAACACAGGTGTGGAAATTTTATTTCATTGCACGGCTGAAGTTGTAGAGTGCATCAAACCCAGTACCACCAGCATCACCCAGTCCACAAAAGCATGAAGGACAAACTATGGTGGGCATGAAAAATTCCTTCAAGTGTAAAGATTTGATTTGCCTGCTCCGTGCTACCGCAGAAACATATGCAGAGGAAGGCAGCTGGTATAAAATATGGTCATTAATATAATCACATTTCTAGCTGCAGATCTCCCTGAATGCTACAATATCTTGTTACTAAGAAGTCGATCGAGTACTTCCATTTCTTCAGAACAATTTCTGTTATTACTCCACCACCATCACTTACACGCTGCAGTCTGTTAACTTACAAAAATACTACACAAGAACGTGATCATGAAGAAATGTGGTACATAAAAAGCTTCCATCTACATTAAAACATGTATATAGTGTTATTTGAGCTTAAAAGGGAAAATAAGCATTGATCGAGACGTTTACCTTTACTTAAGTTAAAGAGAAAAGGAAGCATGTGACTTTCAATAAGTTCCAATTAAATGTTGGATCCGTTTATGTTGAAAATATTCAACAGAGTTGAGCCATTTAAATTAAAAGCATAAACTAGGTGAGTTTTCAGCCTGTTGGTTTAAAAACAACATTGTCAAAAGAACAAGAATTAGTGAGAATCTCAATATCTAACATTAGCTGCAGGTAGGGTCAAGTATGTGTCGTTTTATCCCTGTGCGTGTGCTGGGTCAAGAATGATTTCACAACTGGGTAGCAGAAGCAACAACAGTGGGACGGGAAGAGTAGCAGATAAGAGGCCTGCGGCTAAAAGGCTTGTCAGGACCTGCCATTGCACTGAATGGACACCGACACACCCAGGAGGGACGCCTTCCTGGGTGTAATCAATTTGCTTGTCTCAACAGGACTCCTCCAGATTTCTATTATGTCTGAGCTTCAAAATGGAGAAAAACAACATGTGAACTGCTTTGGGTGGAACAGGAAAACACTTGGTTCGTTTCAGCTATTAGAAATGAGATAGAAATATTTTACCTTATGAAACTATCTGAAAATGTCCACAACAGCTAAAGGCGTATCGGCATGATGGGCTGAGAGCTGATCCCTCGGGTCAGCAGGACAGATTCGGCTTTCAGTCACCAAGCGGTTCCTGCTCTTTGCCACATTACAGCTCCACAACAAGCTGTTCACTTGTACTTTATTTTAGCATAACCCTTTTTTAAAGCAAGTCAGAGGAGCACATTAAATATGAAGCATCTGTGGCATGATAGCGCCTTGAATAATGAATGCAAAGATGAGCACTTTGCCCAGCTGTCAGTGAATAGCTTTGGTTTCTAATGTCAACACAGGCCTGATGAGTAAAAGAGAGGATGAGCAGAGACACTTTCACACCCGTAGTAAACACAAATTACTGTGGAGTAATGAAAACTCAAGCACCTTTTATCAATGATGGGATTCACTGCAACTAACATCCCATCATTAGTTGTTTTTTTTTGCAACTTTTCCATCCAGTGCTTCATGATGGGTTAATTCCAAGATGTGGGTAAAGCCTTACAGAACTGCTGCTGCTTTCTGAATCATCTGCTTCTCCAAACTTTACCTGACCCACAATATTTAGCTGCTTACCTGATTAAACTCTCAGTACCACACTAAGCTTCTCATCCATCACATTTCATGCTCCAGTGATGTGCCTTAAAGACTAAAGATGTTCTTCTTATCTTAAATATTCTGTCAACACAAATGACACATACAAGGTGGTGGGAAATTAAGTAAATTAGAGTAAATAAGACGACTAAATAAGACGTCTACGTGCCAGTTTGGGTGGAAGCCATTGGGATTAGTTTCCTACGAGGCAGCATGAGAGTAATGTCTTAACCTTTATGTCAGATCATGCATCACTGTCCCAGGAAAGTTGTTTTTTTTTAAACTTCGGATTGGTTATGACTTTGGACACCGATCAGCTTAAAAAGGTCACCGTCACTGAACTGACTATTTGCAAGAGAAGATTTATTTGAAGAATCGTAACAGCTGGGATTTGAGCACACATGTAACACATGTGAAACAACTTACACATCCCAGTGAAACCACATTTTAAACAAAAATGCAGGGTCAACTCTGGACCTCTTGCATCAGTTTCCTACAGGTTTTCAACCAGACCCTGCTCCAACACACCTGTCTCAAATTAAATGCATTCAACAGCCTATGAAAACCTGCACAATTACTTTTTTTTAGTCAGGTGTGCTGACCTGCAGAAAACTGGCTCAAGAATGTTGGATTTAATGTGATGTGAACTATGAACTTCTCATTAATAGTTAATCACATAGTACATTTGTATACTTTTTTAACAGGACTACGGTAAATACATCCATGTATAAGAAGCTACTTTCTAGTACAGAGGTAAGCAGGTATGAGCAGCTCCCCTGTCTGCTCTGCAGAGTAGCTGCAGACTGGAATTTAGCCGCTTGTTATAACCATATCACATGCAAGTGCAGCCATAAACAAGGCAGCAAATTGTGGGATAAGTTACTTCTTTTGTTAAAATGCTGTCAGATATCCAGGCTCACTCAAATATCTAACAGAAATCCCAGAAAAGCTTTGTAATGAATTCAGCTGTTATGTGATTAACAGCATGGATGTGAGGTTAAATGCAGCTATCAAATCCACATCACTGAGTGAATATCTTTTACCAATCACAGGGCATCCATTGTGCCTGATGTCATGAAAGAGATTCAGTTTAAAATGTTCATGCATTACTCACAGTGCTGTTTGCTGTTGCTCACATTACATTAACCAAATGATTTAACTTGAAGACTTAGTCTTGAATCCACGTTTTAAAGAAGTAAATCATATGAGAGATGATCCAAAATGTGCCGCAACCAAAATCCTACCTAGGTGTCTTAACCCAGATATCTAAATGTTATTTTCTACGTTGAAATATTATTAAAGTATTGAATAGATGTGATGGGAAGATACCTCCTCTGTTACTGTTAACAGTGGTGTAATAATAGTTAAAAATACAGCATAATTACAGGTAGTTTTGGCAAAAGGTTGTGAGACTTCAGATTTCTTCTGAAACATAGGTTGTATTTTTACCCTCAAGGAAAAAAAAAGTCTCAAATTTCCCTGTGTGCACTGAAAAACTAAGTTGTACCTTTCTTAAAATACCTACATCTGTGAAGCATGAAATTAGCCAATTAAGCTTGGATGAAAAGCCAAATGGTAAGGCAAAGAGATTTTCTGATTTAGTCAGATTAGTGTTAAAGTAGATTAAAACGGTCCTTTGTATTGTTCCATGCAGAGGGCAGGGATCTCTAGGTCAGCACCTTTAAAACACGCAGATCCTGATGATCAAAACTGCAAGGGGAAAAGTTACATTATTACGCAACAAAAAAAAAAGCTACACTAAATGGTTGTTTCATTATGATCTTTGAAACAATTATTTTTTTTATCAATGATTCAAAGATTTTGACATGAATAAATCAAATTGTTTTAGTCGTTTGGTACTTTGGCATACAGCTACCTATGTATAGCTATGCAAAGCCAACTTTTTCAAATTGCACGGGTTTAGTTAAGTGAAAAGAAGTGTTGCTGTGTTGTTACAATAAGGTTTCAAAGTATGAATAAATTCAAGCTATATGTAACTATAATGCTAACACAGTTCACCATCTAAATGTTTTATTTCTTTACAGATAGGTTTCATTTCCATTTATACAGATTAATCTGGATGGTAATTTGGTTGTAAACTATTTGAGTAATAGGTAAGAATCTTTTGTGTGCGCTAATGGCTGTATCCATCCAGGCGAACCGTGATAACTCTCAGGTAAGGTCAACATTTGCTGGTTAATAAGCAAACATTAGCTAGCTGGAACTCGGTCCTATCGGCTAATGACACTGGTTCAAAGTGTTCAAGTAACGACGCAACAAATACTTTTCCCAGTTAATGTGTTATAACAACTGTTTAGTGTGGGACACAACTAAAGAACAGACTGGATATTTTTCATCTGTCTTTGCGAATGTTAGCAAACTAGCTAGCTCTAACATCTAATGTTAATAAAAATGTATATTCGACTAATACAAAATTTATTCTACCACTATTTTTAAGTATTAATGGTCCGATAATGCCACAGAAAAAAACTTTTGAAAACGCCGTTATATAAAAGCTCACTTCTAAGCTTTTCATCACAGCTAACATTGATGTTAGCTCCGAGATGAAAGCCCTTGATCGTAATGAAAAACACAGCTCGCGTTAGCAGGGAAGCTAACTTAAGTTGGCTAACCAGCTAACATTCTGCTTGCTAAGGTTAGCCCTGCAACAACAATCGACACTAAATACTCTGTATTGTTGATTACAAAACAAAGCGCAATCCAGTTTTGTAATATTATATGCAATTAATGAGTCACTGAATATGTCTAAAATACTTACGAGACAGTTTCAAATTCCCAAAGCTCGACGAGCTGCTTCCACCGGCTTGTGAAGCCCCAGTTTTTCCTGTCGAGCTTCCGCCGGCAACTGCCGTTCCGGCACCGGCAGCAGCAGATCCGGGAGCTCCGGGAGGCTCAGCGAATGAGCCGGCCCTGGCCCGCCCGCCGCCGCTCATATTTGTGTGAACTAAGCCGGAGCAAGATTAAAGGTTTTAGGGGTTACTCCGAAAAGAGCCTTTGGTAAAGGAACCTATTGTAATATTTGATATATATGAGAAATATACTTACAGCTTTCAGTACAGGTTTCCGTCTCCCCCTTTCTTCCTCTGTGTAACGGTGATGGTGGGGGGACTGGGGGAGTTGACGTACAACAACGTAACACTCGCAAGGGCTTATGGTAAAAAGAGTTGTTTGTGTGTTAGAGTCCGTGGTGTGTTCACTGACGTTGCTATTTTACAGTTCAGTACCATCCTAGACAGATATTTCCACTCTCTGTTCACCTGCTAAATTTTCTTCTCAAAACAGAAATTTTGCCTACTTTTCATTGTCTGAGTAGGATTTAAATTAAATATGTAAAAACGTATAACAGTTATTTTTAATATCACCTCACCTGTTACGCATGTCTTGATAGAAACCCACACAAATAATCTGTCAGCTCTTAAATATACACACTAACACATGCAAACTTGCATTTAAAATTATCAAAAATTTCAAATTTAGTTAACCTATAAAGAATATAGGCTACTATATTTTAAGTTCATCCCGACATCATTCAACACGCCTAATATTCCGTAACATTTTGTAGCTAGTGTAAAATAAACACACATACAGTTTATGTTTGCATATATAAACTACATTACCCATCAATACAGTGCCCTTTATGATTGACAGGAAGTCTGTCAAATTACAGGTCCTGAAATTTCCAATCTACCGCATTGGGCGGGGCATCCTATCACAAGAATGGTGGCGATCGGCGGGCTAACGTTTCCTTAAACGCTTTGTATTGTAAATTCATACGAATATGTTTCTTTTTTTCTTTTAAACCGTTTGTCACAAATGGTGGCAAGGGACTAGCAAACAAGTATACGGCTGTGTGAACGGCGGGTCATGTCTACATGGGGGATTGTCCAACGACAGTAAATGAGAGGTAAGGGGAAAGATGGGCCCGCCGTTTTGGCCGGAGAGCTTCGGGGAAAAGTGGGTAGCGCCGCCTGACGGACCGCCCGACGAACCGGGGGGACGCTGTCAGGAAACTGCGGTGCCGAAAAATAGGTCTGCAGTATCGAAGGGAGCGCCGCCAACAGCTCTCCATATGCCATCACACACTATAAACAAAGATACGGGTTAAATTTGGGGGGAAATGGATGATTTGCTTGCGTGTACTGCGCTGAGATAAAGTAACGCGACAGAGGCCCTTCATTTAGTTACCGAGTGATAACTGAATGTTTAGCTCGAGGCTTTCTTTCACATGGTCTCTCTGGTTATTACAAAGTCATCTTAACTGTGACGTAACTGTTTACTGTGTGTGAGAGCCACTACATGTTTGAATATACTCCAATTAAACTGACTTGTGTGCTAGTGTTGTAATATTATGGCGTCATTTTATTTTGTGCTCCCCACAGGTTCCTATCTTCACTTTCTGGATGACATAAAGTTGCTCCCATTCATTGGGCACAGCGTTGAAGCTTCAGTTTCATTCATTATTTCCCCACTCACTGTCAGTGAAGCACCCCCACGATGGCAGAGCAGGGGCAGGAGGAGGCAGAGGACATGTATGTGGAGCACCAGTATATGTGCAGTGAGTGCCATCTGCTCTTCAACACCCTTGAGGATGTGCTGATCCACCAGCAGATCCACACAGGCCAAGAAGTGGAGGGGGAGTTTGGGGAGGCCTTGCCTGCCCCAGAGATGGAGCAGAGTCAGCAGTACCAGTGTTTGGAGTGTGGGGGCCTCCTGTTGAACGCAGATGAGCTGCTGCTGCATCAGGAGATGCACATTAGAGAAGCTGGGATGCAGGTGGAGCAACAAGGTCAATAAGGCTAACAAATGTGTTTCAGGAGATTTTTTTTTAAAGCACAAAATCAGCTTACATGGATGTTTAAAGTAGTTGAACTCTAAGAGTTGTGTGTGTGTGTGTGTGTGTGTGTGTGTGACTGTTTTTCAGAACTGGCTGAGGTTGTGCACACAGAGACGGCCAACTCAGAGGCTCAGGTGTCGGGACCTGTTCAGTACCAGTGTCTTGACTGCTTGGCTTTGTTTGATTCGCCTGAGACGTGGCTGGAGCACCGGCGGACCCACAACAGGAGCAGCACACACAGCACCTCTGAGACTGCAGTAAGGGGATCGACACGCTAACCAGTATCCAACCGATTAGTGTAACTTTTTAACAAACCTGTGTGACATGCAATAGAGACTAAATTGCTAAGGAGACTTCGGTGTAGTAGTATTCTGATATTGCTGCTTTGCATTCAAATGTCTGGTTGTGTTTAATAAACTTGGATGATCTGCTAAACTAGATTAATGAGTGACAGGATTCTTGAACTGTATTGTTTAAACACAAAGGTAGACATTGTGTCATTTCTGTGCCAAACTTGTGTTCTTGTGTCCCTGCGGCAGGAGTACGTTCTGCAGCCGGATGGCTCCATCACTCCTCTAAACAACACGCAGAACTACGTGCTAAGTGAGCAGCAGGCTGGGGAGATCTTGGCTCAGGTACGACAATCTAACTTCAATCTGTCACTTTGTATGACACAACTGGGAAGACAAATAAAACTTTATAGTGTATAAATGTGTCATTTCTTTTAAAAAGAAAAAGTGAGTTGTTAGCAAACAGAGCTAACGAAGCTAAGTGGCAAATATATTGCTTATCTGTTGGTAAAGATTGAGTCATTTGTTACTGGCATAGTGAAATAACAGCAAATGACTCATGTGTTTTGCACACTGAATATAAACTTTCCACCTAAAGACTGCTTTTTGAACACTGCTGTTTCCCAGGTGCTTGCCCAGCAGCAGCAGCAGCAAAAGAAACGTCAGTCCAGCGCTAAATCTGCTGCATCCTCCCACTCTTACCTGTTGCCCCCAGTCACTCCAGCTCCAGGTTCTGCCACTATGCACCTTCAGATTCTCACAGCTCAAGCTCTGGCAGACAGCTCCACCACTTCAACTCCTCGTCGCTCCAAGTTGCCTCCTCTGTTGCCTAATGTCGGCCGGAGCTCTTCAGGAAAACTGGAGGTCATAGAAAACGGAGTGCAAAGAGTGGAGCTGAGGCTCGCCCCCCATGTGGATGACCACAGCCAGCAACAACAGACCACAGAGTTGGTGGTCATCCACCCTTATGAATGCACAGAATGCTCCCTGCTCTTCCAGACCCCTGAAGACTTCCTCCAGCACCAGGGAGAGCATTTCCTGGGTCAGGACAAGGAGAGCGGAGAGTCTGGGGTCATGAGTGGCTTTGAGGAGATGCGTGGAAGAGAAGAAGCCACCGACAAAGTGGAGGACGTAAGGAACAGAGCAGCGGAAAAGAAAGCGGTGGCCTGTGTCAAACCGCTACTGTGCGAGCTCTGCAACCGCATCTTCACCTCAGTCAACCGGCTAACCGCTCACAAGCGCGTGCACGAACAAGGCACACACGAATGCCCGGAGTGTGGAAAGGTGTTCAAGAAAGCCACGTCGTTGCAGACGCACATGCGTTCTCACTCCGGCGTGGCGCGGTATCTGTGTGTGGACTGCGGTGTTGGTTTCACCACAGAGATGACCCTCATCATGCACAGGTGAGCACTTGGTAACGTCGTAGCGGCCGGCGGTACTTTTTTTTTTTATTAGTTTAAATTATTTTCCTCTTGGTTTTTTGCAGAAAGTCACACACCGCAGACCCCCTTCATAAGTGTCAGTTCTGCAACAGAACCTTCACCAACATGACGAAGTACCTCTACCACCGTCGGACCCACCTCAATCGGGATGCGTACAACACTGCACCTGTTTTTGTGGTATGAAAATGGCTACAACTGTTTTCACACACACGGGTTGTTCTAACTAATCAATTTGACATGTGCTCGCTGTCCTTTAGGCTTCACCCCCAAAAAGAACATCCGCCACAGCTCTTACAATCCTTCAGAGAGCAAGAGAGAGGAACTCCCACAGCAGTGATGCAAAAGGAAACCTGATGGCGCCTCTCACCGAGGAAGAGATGGAGACACTAGAGGATCAAAATGAAAATTCTCCTAGGGAGGTGGACACAGAGGATCAAGTAAAGGAGATGGTGGGCAGTAAAATCCCAGCATCAGACTCGCCTGAAGGAAACACAGATGAACTGAAAGACATAACCGTGCCAGTTTTAAACCCTTCTGTGGATGAAAGTGGTGCGGGAGTCGTGTCTAGTAGCACTGGTTCAGCAGAGCTTCCTTCAGGTTCATCATCAGAAAAAGGACCTTTTCGTTGTCGTTCATGCCCGAAAACATTCCCCTCCCAGTTTCAGCTCATGCAGCACTGGCGCAAGTCCCATGTCATAGAGCGAAGATTCGTCTGTGGCATCTGCGGGAAGTCTTTTAAGAAACACGTCCACGTGCGGAACCACATCCGTACGCATACGGGAGAGAAGCCGTTCCAGTGTTCAGACTGTGGGAAAACCTTTTCCTCGCTGGGCAATCTGATGAGGCACAGCCTTATCCATTCTGGCGTGCGCCCATATCGCTGCGACGTGTGCCATCGCTCCTTCTCTCAGTCGTCCAATCTTCGTCAACACACCCTGCTGCACTCGAGTGCCGCAACGTTGACTTGCCCCGACTGTCCTGCCACTTTTCGTTGGGCCACAAAGTTGGCAGCACACCGATTTACCCAACATCCAGGAGCTCCAGCTCCTTTTCCCTGTCCTCACTGTGATGAAGGATTTCTAACCAGGAAGCAACGAGACAGCCACTGCCTGGAGCAGCACCCTGAACTCATACAGGATGATGCACACATAGAGGGGTCAAAAGAGGCCCAGAATGTCGCAGTGGTGGGAAAAGATCTCACCTTGGAGCCCTCTACCTCAAAGGCAATTACAGAATCAGGGGATTCATCCAGTCTTGCTAAAGGAGCCCTTGAATGCAACATTTGTGGGAAGAAGCTGAACTCTCCTGCTAATTTACGGCTTCACAAACTGAGTCACTTCACTTTGGGCCTTGGCCGTCCCCGGTGCACTCCAGGCAAGCGGCCTAAAGCCCACCAGTGTCCCATCTGTGGTAAACTATTCGTGTCTTCCTCTGGAGTTGCACTTCATCAGCGAGTCCACACCGGCGAGCGTCCATTCCCCTGCCAAGTGTGCGGAAAGCGCTTCCGTCAGAACACGCACCTGCGAGAGCACCTGCGCACGCACTCCGGCGAACGGCCGTTTCGCTGCGAAGTGTGCGGGAAGGGTTTCATCCAGAGCATGCACTTGGCCGAGCACCGTCGGACACACACAGGCGAAAGGCCGCATGTGTGTCCCCTGTGTGGCAAAGCCTTCAAAACCTTCTCGAACCTGCGGAACCATAAAAAGACCCACGCGAGGCAGCAGAGGATGGATGAGGAGGCTGCTGCCCAGGCTGCTATGGAGGCCACCGCTGCCGTCTCTTTGGGCAATGCTTCTGCTGTGGACCTGGCTAACAAGCAGCCTCAGCTCATCCACATCCAGGCCTCAGATCTCCAGCAGGTAAGCTCTCCTAAAAATGGTTTAACATGGAATAATTAACACAATCAGAATATTTCACTGTTTTTACTCACGATCATTTACAAAACCCCCATGTTACATAAACTGCCATAAATTTTACTATAAATTTAAAGTTATTGCATTTTGATCGCTAGTAAGCAGTGTCTCATTTTTTCTTTTTTTTTTACTTTATCCCTAAAGACACAAGGCACTCCCACCATTATGTGTAATGAGTTTGGGGAGACCATTGCCATCATTGAGACCAGTGAGGGAGGAGTGCTGCCTCTGGAGCAGGCACTGGAGATCTACCACACTGCTTTGGAGAACGGCCTCACCATGGAGACGGTTGCTGTGGACGGAGTGCAGTTGCTCTAAGGAGGAGTTAAAGCCATGGAAGAACTCATTTAATCAATGCTAGCCGTAGCACTAGCTGAAAGAAGACTACTGTGAGGTTTGAACATTGGAGCTGAGCAATCATCTACTGGTATCACATATTTATGTACTGGAAAGTTTTAGAAAGCAGACCAAAGTATGTCAGGTTCCCTTGTAAACAAAGTTGCAAGGGGTCAGTGTTAAGGTGTATGAAAATTCTGCGCTGTATAGATATATAATATGGTGTTAATATAAATAACCATTGGTTGTGCCTCAGATGACATTTGTATGATTCTTTTTAAATCACTTTTTATGATATGGATGTAATTTTGTTCTTCTTATGAAGTACACCCATACTGTTGTAATTGGGCAAAAAATAAATGTTTTTCCCACAACTTGCATTGGTGAGTCACAGTCAAGCATATTTACCCGAGCTGTTATGTTTGAGTCTGGATAAATGTGTTCCTCTGGAACGTTTTATTTATAAAGCCAGAAAAAAAACACTTTATTTTAGCATAAAATACAGATTGAACCTTAAATGACTAATAAATTTCTGTCTTGCATTTCAAACAACAAACACATGAACATTTATAACCATATTTTTTTTTTTTTCCTGATGTTTTTATTAACCTTCAATAATGGTGTCTTATACGTCCATTTATGTTTAATGACAGATTGTTCCATATCAATGAGTCAAGCGACTCTACAGGTATTTACAACACAACCAAGCCCTGCACAAAGACACAACCAGTATTATGCCCTACCACCTCTGATTTGTTTCCTCCCTTCACTTCCCCCAGTTTTCTCTGCCTAAAAAGGTCTAGAGAACAATAAAGTGACAAAAGGAAGGAGGAGGGGAGGAAAGAGGTGGAGAAAGATGTGGAGGCTATAGAAATCAGACTTAGCGAGGGGCAGAGGCATATAGTCATCTAAAAACATACGGCTTATTACTTTTGAAAGGATATAAAGGTCCACTTTTTGTATTCCTATGTAAAATGAGCAATATAACTGCACTGCAGTGCAACTTGCTGAGGTGAGAGGCCAGTCAAGGGAAGACTACAATGGAGGAAATGTACAGGTGTGGAGCAGCATCTCTCACCTGCCTCCAAAACTTGAGCAAAAAAAGTAATGCTGGCAGAAATAAAGGAAAAATCTGCCAGAAAACTACAAACAAGGGTTCACTGCAATGATATGAGGAGTAATAATAACCATAGGCAGAGTACAACAACAAACTGACAATGTTAAATATAAATCAAAGTATTTTTTTTAAAAAAAGTTAATAAAACTGCTTGGCAATAGAAGATTATGGTCTTTTCAGTCTGACCTCTACATCTAAGAGCCAGGATGTGCCCGGTGACTGACTCTCCTCCGTCCTTCATTGATAGCGGATGAGAGGCACAGGAATGCATGGTTCCTACCTACTGGCATGTGCTCGGGTCAGTTGCAAGAAGGGATGACCTGGCCAATCAGGTAATTGCAGGAATGATGGCACAGCCAGAAGTCCACTTTAATTTCAGTCTGTCATTCACTTCCTGTAGACCTCTCCCGAAGGTGTACAAGTGAGAAATCCATCTCTCCAGGTCCACTGCGATGACTTTCTTTGTCAAATCGTAAGGTTTCCAGCTGTTGAGGGCCCAGCCCCCGAATGTCAGCAGAAACAAAAACACAAGATTTTAGTTAAGTAAACATACTGGTTGTTCCTCAAGCACTTACCTGTGTTTACCCATCGAAAACAAAAACAAATATTAAAACATGTAACTATTTAAAAACGACTAGCTGTTCACCATTTCAGCCTAAGCAGGTTTCTGTGTCCAAATTAAGAACGGATTCCTCTTCAAGGCAAATGAGTGAAGCTGAACATGATGGTCCTTAGTTCACTGGCATTGATGAGATTTCTCTAAAAAGGTGGTCATCACAGAGTGCTAGTTCAAGTGCAGGAATGAAGAGTAGGGAGGATGAGTCTTCTTCTTCAGACATCTTCACAATATCAGTTTTGTTTTTCTTTTTGGTGAAAAGGTCACACAATGCAAATAAAGAGTTTTTAAAGGTTGGCGGCTGCAGGTGATAAGAAATGACGATATGAGCAGGTAGAAGTAAAGACTATGGATAAACATAAGGGTGGAAAGGTGTGACATGAGCAGTCACTGCTTCACAAATTCAACTTGTCCTCATCCCTCATCTAGAGGAGTCCTGTGAATCCCGAGGTTCCTCTGGACTCACTTCTGTTTCTTGTTCCACTTCTTCATCCTGTAAGTCTCCACCTCCTCTCCCAGAACCATCCCCAGACTGGGAGCCAGAAGGTCCAGAGAGGGTAGCAGCTGGATCTGAGGGGCCTAAACCAGAGCCATCAGACGGAGCTGCTGTTTGCATGATTTTCTGCCGAACCTCCCTTATCTTCAACTGTAGACAGACCTTGGTGGGAAATATGTCGGAGTATCTAGTCTGGAACGCTGCGGTGGCCTGAGCTGAAAGCAGGGGAAAATACCTGTAAGAAGGAAAGCCTCCCAAAACTGCTTATGTGTTAAAATACAAGGTGTGTGTGTATGTTGTACCTGATGGAAAGAAGCCCTGCTCCTGGAACAGCTGCATGACAAGTGCTCTCCTCTGGTCCAGAGTTCGTCGCAGGGAGGAATACGGCACCTTCTCAAACTCCAGTTCTGCCAGGATGTCCTCTCCATCTGTAGCTAGGGAAGCAAAAAGCACATCCTGTGGTTTATTCTTCGTCTTATTTCAGCTGAAATCAGAACATTTCTCCTCAGTTTCAGTGTTTAGATAATGCTCCAAACAGGCCCAGGCTGCCTGAAGAACCTAAATGCCTTTTGAAAGCATGTTTCATCTAGAGCATTTTTTTTTAAAGTAAAAATGTTTAATGTGCTATTTTTTGGTTTAATACACTGATATATGATAATATTTGTAAAGTGCTCACAAAAGAAGATGGCAAAGATATTTTACATTAAAGCAGTGATTGTCAAACTATGTGTGTGTGTGTGTGTGTCATAACAGGAGGAGTGCACGCGATTAGGATAATGTTGCAGGAGGATTTATGTTTTCACAACTCAGCTCTTGGAAACATTTTGTTCCACACATCAGATCACTAAGTAGAAATAATGCTTTAATATGTTTTTGCCAGATAAATAAATAAATTAATTAATTAAATGGAATAATTGTAAAACACAATAGAGTTTACCAAATAAAACGGTCCTGTACCAACCCAAACCTCAGTGGTAGAAACAGAGCTCGGACTCTTTTCAGACTTCAAACAACAAATTGAGTTACCATGGTAACAAGACTGAAGAGACACAGAGAGAAACTGGGATGAAAGATGGACAGTAATTTTTTGCAGTAATCGTGTTAAAAGTTGTTTTCTAATCACAACCTCTTATGTAAAGAAACAACTCTGTTTATTTTTTTAAGACGAAAGATGAAAACCTGCTTGATAACCACAAGCAGCAATGCAACTCAATAAAGACGTATTTCCATTTTAGATTGACCACACAGCTGAACTAGTTAGATTTCCAGCTTCAAGTCCAACATGAACCCACACAAACCTGTTAAGATAATTATTATACAATCCATTAGTGGTTATCTCCTGTAGCTCTATCCAGATCCCAGCTAGGAGTCAGGGTTTTGCAGCTGGAGCTTCTTTTTGCCAAAATATCTGCACTTCTGTGTTAAAATAAACAAACTGTTGTTTTTTAGACAGAGACAAGAAACTTGGTCCATTACAACAAATTCATTAATTAGTTTTTGTATTTATTTATTTAACCATCTTTTACATTTCTCTCATGTGATTTATCAACCTGTTTTCATGACATTTTCTCTCCACATTGGTTGGGATTTTGAGGACGACTGCTTTAAAAGGAACTGTTTACATTTGGCTGACATGTTGCTGCAAAACTGGACGACAAACTGAAGTGGTGGCAAGAGAGTACAAGTGATGACAACAGTTTCAACAAGGTAATGAAAATTATAAGGCATTTGGCTGTTAATAATCCAAAATTTTATATATTCTGGCATTTTGAACACATTTCCCACTGGGTCATTAGAAGGCTAGATATTCATTTCAGCTTGTTTTTTAAGGCGTTGAGATAAATAGTTTTATCTGGAGAAAGTTGCTTAGACATAACATTAGAAAGACACAACAAGGGAAGTAAATGCAAATGAAAGCTACACAGAAACACAAGAATGCTCCTTTAATTCTTAAGTGTCTTACTAACCTTTTATAAAACTATAGAACAACTAATTGAACAGGAAAAATAATTAAATATACTCAAAACACGTCCCGTCTGTATTTTCTGTTTTACCTGCTCGGTCAAAAGTGAAGATGTCTCCCTCACACTTGGCGGCACTTTTAGGAGTGTTTGGCTCGGAGCTACAGCTGGAACGCCGCCGACTCTTCCTCTTCGGAGACACTTGTTCATCAGTGGCAGAGTCCAAATCTAGAAAGCAGACGGCAAATTATTTTAAAAAGTCAAGATACAAAAGAATTTCCATAAAAATGGATTATCATCATCATTTTACTTTGTTCTGATTTCAGAAGCTTTCAAAGAGAATGTAAGTCTATGCATTTCTAACCACCTCTACTACAATGCAGTATAAACACACGTCACTGCTTCCTAAAAAGCTCTTGAACCTGTGGAGTTCTTCCTTTTTCGGCGGTAGCTGCCCAGGATGGCACGGGGTGAAGTGGCCAGACTCTGCAGGGTGGGTGAAGGCAAAACTTCTTCGGGCCGAAACTCCGGCAGCTCGGCAAAGCGTTCCTCAAAATATACTTCTGAAAGCACCCTGCCAGTCCAGCAAGCACAAACACAACATACAGTATATATACACTGTCCATCAATAATTTCTACATGAAATATCCTCAAAAGTATTGACTCACTTGTCCACGGAGTCGAAGGTCTTCTTTAGTGGTGGTGGGCGGGCTTTGATTTTTTTGGGTGTAGGACAGTCTTTGTCAGTCTGTGGGGGTGGCAGAGCAGGCTCTGTGGCTGATGGAGGGGGAAGAGGAGAGGAGGGGAGCGACTCCTTCCATCCAGCCTGTGCAGAGAGGTCATTACAAGAAGACAAATGATATTGTGTGGATTCCAAGTAGAAACAAATGTTGGGCAGCATGATGCTGCTTTTACCTCTTTGGTGGTTGTGTTTTCCCTGTTTTTTGCGTCAGAGGAATCGGATGTACTAGAGCCCTCCAGGGGTCTGTCAGAGGATGTCGGCTCCTCGGTGTGATGAGTTGCTGGAGACCCAGTCTGCCCCGATGGCTCAGGATCAAAGGAGAAATGACTGTTGGCTGATGCTTCCCTCTCTCTCTCTTTTTCCTTTTCCCGCTCCTTCTCTCGCTCCCTGTCTTTGTCCCGCTCCCTGTCTTTGCCTCGGCCTCCACCATCATAACTGCCGACAGGGATGTTTGCCACTGTTGCTTTCACCTTCTGTGGGATCCTGACTGGAAGCTGCATTAGTTTTGGTGTACCTGGCAAAATAAGAATAAACAGGATGAAAATATGTTTTTAAAAATCGCAAAAAAAAAGGATGGAAAATAAATTTATTGTTGGTCTTTAATGAAAATACAGAGAACTATACCAGGAGCTTGAATCTGAAGGGGAGGACTGCAGGGTCTTTTAGACACAGCTGAGCCACTAGGAGGTGCAACTGAGCTGCCACTGCTGATTGTCTGCATCTGCCTCTCCAGCTGTCTCTCTGAATGTATGGGCAGTTCTGCTTGCCTCTCCATGTGCCTGTCATTTTGTCGATCGGCTGATCTGTCTGAAGGCAGGTGCCTGTCTGCAGGTCTGTCCGGATGTGGGTGCGTGAGAGCAGCAGGGCTTGTTGTGTGTTTGGGCAGGATGTGAGGGGAAGCACTTGAAGGGCTCGAGACAGAGTAGACCACACTGGAGGGAACTGCTGCCATAGAGACCACCCCTGTCGCCATGGAGACACTAGTTGATGGAGGGTATATTGCAGTAACTATCTGGCCCCCGGTGCCTGCGGCAGGGGCTGAGGTGGAGGGCTGTGAGGACTGAGCTGTCGCTAAAAGTGGTGGCTGACCTGGAAGAAGAAGGCAGGAGGAAATAATGATCATTTTTAAACCTTTTTAGAGCATTAAATCCTAATTTTACTTCTCTATTTATTTTAAGTTCAGTCTCATGACAAATGATGGCTCTGAATTTTATCAGTGTTCATGAAATGTACCAGTATATAAATGTAGAAAACTTTAACCGGGGTTCGGACCATGGTGCGCTGTCAGTTTAGTAAATACCCCGTCAGAATTACGCAAAAAAAAAAAAAAAAAAAAGCCTAAATGATCCTGAAATGGGATTAAAAATGCTCACAGAGAGGTGATCATGGCAAGGCAACCCCCTATACCCAAAGGTCAGAGGCAGGCTAGGACCACCCGAGATCAGGGCAACCAGCAGCCACCCCACCCCGGGTCAAATCCAGCACCCACCCAAGCGGCAGCAGAGAGCGGTCCCAGCCAGAGCCCCTCGCAGTCAGGGGGAACGGGCCTCAACAGCAGTGTTTGAAAAATGCTTCAAGTGTACCTCACAACATCACCATGGAAACACAGCTAATGAGTGGTGATGAGTTATTAGCCAATGAAGAGTCAACTATTATAGTTCACCCTGAAAAATTAAATGCACACTTTTACCATCAGCTTTTAGCCCGAAACACAGAACATGAAATATATCAAGAGTCTGAGGACCACAAACCAGCAGCTCTCACCTAATATAACAAAATCAGACATCAGACATGCAAACAGTAAAAGCTCTTCAACAGTAAATTTACATTGATGTTTGTACAACTCTGTAGTGTAGCGGCAGAATTTGCTTTTCATAAAGTAAATGTGTCATTTAGCTCAACAGTTCTCTCAGTAGAGACCGTACAAGATAGGAAATGCTCACTAAAATAGGTCTGAGTGAGATGTGGTATTTATGTACCAGCTTTGTGGTTGTTTTGCTCAGAAACAGGTTGCATCCTGTAATCCAGACTAGTTTAGCAGTCTAGTCATGGGATTAGACATCCAGGGAGAAGACGTATGATGGAGATGATTTGCAATGGTGGTGTCAGAGATCAGTGAGCCAACAGCTAACACAGAGTGACTGGGACACTTCCTTCCAACTATTCTTAAACTAGTGTTGGGCTTGTACATTAGATTACACAATATTTATTGTATGATTGAATTCAGTGTTGTTGGGTAGCTAATATTTTGTCACTGCCAGGGAGGATCAGATGTTTTTCTGTGAGAGATGAAAATTCTGAGGAAAGCAGACAGCTTTTTTATTCCTAAGAAGTATGAGAAAGAAAATTAGATTCAGTGGGATTTATTCCAACGTTTATCAGATTAAAAAATTACACGTAATTAAAAATAGTAACTACAAACCACTTGTTATAAGAGTGTAACTGGTATAATATAAATAAATGACAGGTAGTGTGGTGTACAGCACAAATCACAAGTAACTTACATTTAGTTTTATATTTCTGCTATTTATTATGTACAGCACCAGTCAAAACTTTGGACACACTCCTCAATTGGATTACATGGGAAAGTGTATCCAAACTTTTGACAGGTAGTGTACATTATCAAAAGACAGTCAGTAGGTTCTGACAGTGTAATTAGTCCTAAAGATACAAATAAGTTTCTGGATAACCTTACAGCCAAACTATTCCCTTAAAATAACTTATTGTACAGCTAATTCATGTAAACAAATAGACAATAGAGTTTACCAACATGAATTTGTGTCAGTGCTGTGGTTCTTAAACCCCATTTTCTGAATCTCAAACAGTCTGTACTCAGAATTCACCTGTCGACAAAACTGACCTGCAATTAGTGGCTGAACCAGCGTCTGTCCAGGTGGTGCAATGGCTGTGAACCCAAGTGTTGTCAGGGGTGACGGAACATATGCAGATCCAGGAACTGGTAGAGCTTGGTGGGTAGGGGAAGAGCCAGTCGTTGTAGAGACTAGCGGCAATGTAGATGGGACCCCTGGAGTTGACTGAACATAGGTGATTCTTCACAGAAGGGCAAGAAATATAGAAGATTAGACAGGAAAAATGCAAAGAAGAATAAAAATAACTAACAATGAATTCACAGGGAAAGAACATTGGTGTGGTAACATTTCTTTAAATAGACTAAAGAGGAAAACAAAGCTCAGAATTTTACAGTGGTGTCAACAAATAACGTGCTACAAAAATAAGGCAGACTGAGGACTAAGAATGTAGGGAACGGAGCCATGATCAGAAAGAAGACAAAAAGAGAAGTGCTGCAGTGAGGGTCAGTTGATGAGTGTACATCACAGCCAAGTAGCACTGGATGACTAGTGCAGTGGTAGGAGCTGAGAGGTAGTGTGGGGGCGGCAGGCAGAGGCAACTCGGGCCACCAGCAGCATGACTAACACATCCAGAATAGAGCTGGGATGTTACAGATGCACCCCTACAGGAATTAGTTTGTTTGTTTTTTGCTTGCTGTGCTTTAGGAAATTTAGTCTTTCATGCCAAAGGAAACAGCACAGCTCCTGATGTTTAATGTTACTTATGCCACATCATCAGAAATCATTAACTGAAGTAAAAATGACACATTTTTAGGGTTTTCTTCTGTGTTTACTTATTTTGTTTAATGTAAACATTGAGAATCTACTTCTAAGGAAATCTGCTATTTGCCTAATGAAAAGATTTTTCTTGGACTCCAAAACCACTGAATGAATCTTTTTTTCATCTGTTCAATATGTAAAATTGATATGTGAATGAAATTAAACAAAAGGGATCCGCTTACCAATTCAATCTATAAAGGAATCATCATTTCAGTGAGATTATTATTAGTTACTTTGTAAGTAAATCTGAAGTAAGCCTTGAGAGATTCTGTTGTATATCTAAAAGTAAATGTTGCTTTCAGAACTATAAACTAACAATTAACAGGTTTGGTTATTCAGAAAAAAACATGTATTGATCACATCAAATACATACAAAAAGAATTCAGTTAATTAGGTACTACGATTACCTATAAGCACAGAAAGTTATGGGACAGGGTGACATTCACTTCTGGCAGCGTGATGTCCATTTATTAGCGCTCTATCAGCTTATACTGACATATAATTTGTTTTAGAACATTTCCTGACATCTTAATTGTACTAATGTGAATTTTATCTTACTGTTAAGGATGTGACTGGCAGGAATACACAAAGCCTCACAGCAGCAAGTTAAAAGATGTGTGCATATGTATAGTGCAGCAATTATTTGCAACAGCTAATTAGTCATGAACACTTCTTTTGTAAATGTCTGACCGCACCACATCCCCTCTAAGATTCATTGAATATATAAACTTAAGTTTTTGACCCTTTTCATTTTTCACCTTGCTAGAAAATTTTTTTAGGACATTGCCTTCCTCCAAATTTATAAAAACACATTTTTAGAGACAAGTTAGCCAGTTAATGTGAGCAATATTCATTTTAATTGCCTCAATTTCCCTTGTTGCCTAGCACTGTTTAATATAAATAAATCCTAATGACAGCTAAATACATCTCATCTGAATAAGAAAAATAATTCTAACTTTTTCCACGTTTATGGATTTCTAGATAAGGGCTATTTGAACAATTTGGGTTTATCTGTCTGTTTTGAGGTTGCTGAATAACCACATGTATTTTACTATACACAACCTGCTACATGACACAGCTTCCAGCAATTGTTGACTTTTACTACCTTGTGGGAGCTTGTGGCAGAAGTACAGCCTGGGAAGGGGCCGATCCTGGTGCTACTACAGCAGCTGTGCCCACTGTTACAGGAAAGGGGCTGGAAGGATGCACTGCTCCTCCCTGAGGCAGGTGGGACTGGACCACAGGCACAGGAGCGATCTGGATTATCTAAAGACACACAGACAGGAGAAGCCATAAAGGAAAAGAACAATAACAAATCTGTGAAATGAAAGATAATAACCAGCATTTGTAAGTCACGTTTTAAAGACAGAGAGAAAAAGTTTATAAAACGGTCACTGAATCCAGTAAAGGGTTCTCCAACCTTGCTTCCAGACTGAGCGCCATTCTGGACAGGAAAAGGTGGAGCCACAATGGGAAACTGCTGGGCAGCAGCTGGCGCAGTCCGTACCGTTGCCATGGGAACAAGCATTTTACCCTGAAGCACTGGAGACTGTGTTTGCACTGATGTATAAAGACAGAAATGGGGGATTGAGCATTTTATCAGGAAATATTTCTAGGTGTATTTATGTTGTACTGTCCTGTTTGCTATTCAAACTTTTTACCTCTAGATCCAGGGCTGACCACTCCTACTGCTGGACCAGATGAATATCCCGTTGGTAAACTTGTACCGTGCTGTTTCCCATTGGCCAGAGATACATGTGTTGGTGGAGCTGTGGGTAGGTTGAAGATATTGGTTGGCTGGCTGAGCTGCTGAGGTGGACTCTTGGGGTTGGTGTTGGCAGGCAGGGTTGGAAGAATGTATTGAACCTGGGTGATTGCCTTGTTAGTCCCACGGGGTGCCAGGGTGGAAGCAGGAAGAAATTGGGGCTGAAGCAGGGGCCCGTTAGTTTGGCTGTGTGGAGCTGAAACAGCTGAGGAGGGAAGGGGCTGCTGGAGGGTTGGCTGAGGTTGAGGAGACGGAGTGATGAGCTGCACAGCAGATTGGGCAGAAAGAGCTCCCCCTAACACCAAATTAGTCACAACACCACCAGGACCCACACCAGCACCGACAGGATTTGGTGATGATGAAGAGTAGTACCCACCCCCTGCAGCTGCGGCCCCACCTCCTGGTCCAATCAGAAGTTGAGGCTGCTGCTGGGGAGTCAGGGACTTCCTCTCAGGGGGATGTGGGCTAGATGAAGTGCCTCCATCTTTAGGTTTGCTGGCTATGGGAAGAGGTGTGCTGATAACAGGACGCATTACATTGGTCACCACTGTGGAGGCCACCCTCACAGTACCTACGCCCAGTAGGGGATTTGCTCCCAGCGAACCAACTGATGAAGATGGAGGCGCTCCAGCTGGACAAGTGGACATGACTGACTGACCAGAAGAGAAGGAAAGAGAAGGAGCTTCCACACTTCCACCTCCTTCACTCCCTGGAGTGTCCTTTCCTTCTCCCTCACCCCTTTCTTTCCTCTTATGGTCTAAAAATCCTCCCCCTACCGATCTCCCCTCATCATAACGCTTACTGGGGTAAGAGGAAAGTGAGACACTCCTGCCGTGGGGAGTATGATGCGAAGATGTGGACGATGAAGAACAGATGACTGGAGCAAAAACTCTCTAAAAACAAGAACAGACGTGTTACGAAGGAAGGAAACATAAAAAAAAATTATATATTATGTTTGCAAACAACTGGATGATGTTACCTTCCGATCATTTTCGTCTCCTGAACCATTTTCACTGTCGCTGTCAGTCACCCGCTCCTTACACTTAAGGTCTATTGAACTGCTAGGATAAGGGTCCTCTGTGGAAAAGCAAAACACACTACAGCTACACTTTACTTTCTTTTAAACTTAAGACATTTT